>CM064911.1:82423303-82610803 GCA_032727855.1 Quercus ilex subsp. ballota
TTGAGTCGTGGAAAGAGAAGTCTAAAGAAGAAAAAGTAGAGAAAAGGTGAATCTAGATTTGACATGGAAAAGTTATATGCAGGAGAGAATTCCAGATCCAGCATTATCAGAGAGTTGGCTGGAATGGATATTGGTCGCTGGGGTTGTGCTGTACGTTCTGGTTTTAATTGCTTAGAAGGCTCTACTGGACATGTTCACATGTGCCCTAGGCTCCTAGTGTTCCAACATTTTGGGTAGGGTAAGTAGCATATATCAAGCTCTAGAAAACTGAGTGCTGGATCCTTTAACATCATGTAGAAGTAGAACTCATGTGTTACTTATTTCAGTTTATTTTTATCTCAAAATGCACTTTTGCTTATAGTTACCAAAATCGTTCTGGAACTTTCCAATTTATTTTCACATGACATTTTAATATTGGTAGAATTCATGAAAAACAGAAAATAAAAGAAAGATATAGCAGGATTGTACCATGATTTGGATGATAGTATGCAACTATGTACTTATTGATTGGCACTTCAACATAAGTGTAACTCTAATTGGGTTTTTTATTAAAGCTAAAGCTAACTAAACAAAACTTAGATTTCACTTATCCAAAAAAAAAAATTGATACTTAGATTTCAACCTTTTGTGACAGAACTATGAAAAATGTCTTTAGTTATTACTTAAACTGTATGAGTAACTTTTGTTGGACTTGATCCAATGTCATGGAGGTGATGCTAAAACTTCTAGGATTGGCTGTTCTTCTTGTTGTTATAAACATTTTAACTTGTAGCAAGTTAGGTTTTGTGGAAAGGAAGGCAAGTCATGGGTGATTTCTTTTTTTTTTGATAAGTACAAGTCATGGGTGATTTCTCTTAAAAGTGATGAAATTTTGCTAATTTACTATGACATTGTAACTCTTACCAAATCCCAGCAGGGAAATTTCTGCCTTGTAATCTTGTTTGTGAAAGAAACTTCTTTGAAAATGTGGAGCAAACCAGTTTTCCATGGCTTGGAATATTCGTCAGTCAAATCTTCAGTAGCTGTTTAACATGAGCATAAAACCAAAATGATATTTCTAATAACCATATGTATGAGTTCTTAAACATTCCTTTTTCTCATTGAAGTCCCTAAAATCTAAATGATTTGTTCTATTTATTAACAATCTGCAATTATTTATTTATTTCTTATTTTATAAAGAGTCTCATTAGATTTCAGATGGTGTAGATTATTATGGTTGGTCTGAAGCTGGTTGAGATCATGTAAAAAAGTTTAAGATACGGACTGAGCAAATACTAAGGACTCACAAGAACTGTTAAGAATGATAATTGTTAATCAAGTCATGAGGGGAAGAAAGATAAAAGGCACCTGTTTCCAATTGAAGATCAAGTCTATGCTTTTCAATATTGAAGTCTTAATTCAGCATTCAGAAAAGTCATGATTCAGTAGAGATTTACTATTTATAATTGAAGTATGACACCATCTCTTTACTTTTTAACTGATTTGTTTTGTCTTTTCTGAAGGTACCAATAGCCCTATTAAATAGAAAAATTTTTATGCTGTATAACTTATTTATTGCTATATGCCTTGATGATTTACTGAATCGTCAAAATGTAGTGATTCTAGTTTTCCTCCTTTTTCAATTGTGCTGATTTAAGACATTATCTTCTCTTTTAAAATTATACAAATCTTCAGTTCAAAAGACATCTAATAGGCCAACGATAATTTTAATTGTTAAATACTACGATTCTATTATGTACTTAGTAGGTATTGGAACGTTGTTTATATCTTGTTGGTTTGCTGTGCTCAATGTTCCCGTTTTTGGTGGGTGATGACCATCTTGATATAAAAATTCTAATTTTTGTGTGTTTTTTCATGAATTATTGCCTAACATGAATGACTCTTCCACCAATCTTATATTTACAATGAAAGATTAATGCTCTGCCTAGTTATAAGTGGGGGAAGAAAAGTGCACTCTAGTTACCTTTTGGCATGGTTTATTCCTAAATTTTTAGTATATTAATCAATTTCTCTTGTATGTTGTGGCAAGTTTTAAATGTTATTCATGGTTACTCTTTGAACCCTATTTTGAGTTTCTTAATGGAAGAATATTATCATATTGACATGTCTATTTTTGCCTCAGAAAAGAAGTCAAAGGATAAGCACAAAAGTAAACATCACAAAAGTGATCGCCACTCGGTGAGTTGTCTTATTTAGCAGTATGATTACAGCTTGATGTTTGAGGTCTTCTCATGTTGTGAATTTTAATTGCATTTTTTGTTTACTGCTATACTTGTATTTTTTGACATTATTTCCTTCAATATCTCCTACCTCCTCCAATATGTATAAAGTTTGCATTTATTGTCTTTTTAGACCCATGAAAAATGTATTTTTTCTTTCTTTCTTTCTTCACTGGCTACAGGTCCTTATTCTCATCCCCGCCCCCCCTCCTCCCCCTCTTTTGTTGTTTGATTTGATATTATGTAATCTAATAGGAGTTCAACTTAATTTGAGTTCTCTGCCATTCTTTATGATTTTTTCCTCTGTTCACCACTTAGACGAACATGGCATACAATTGAACTTTATGAGTATCACTGGAAGCGGTCACTATATACCCATAGTAGACCAATTTGGAACTTCTGTTGTACTGGCAACAAAATGAGATATGTTGTGTAGAACCTACAATTTCCTCTTCCTTGTTTCCTTTTGATTAATACTATCATTGAGGAAGACTATGCAAGTTGTAATTTCATTACTTAGAAATTTTTTTAGGAAATAAAGGGAGAACTTGAGAGTGTTTTTACAATTGGTATTGTTTTTGACACATCATTCCTTGGAAGGTAGTGTGGCTTTGACAAATGGAAGTAAGGAATTACTTAAGTATGTGACTTTCTACAGTTTTATTCTACTAGTAGATTGTGTTGTGTAAAAATTGGGGGTAAAACTACCTACCATGACATCTCCAAGAACTCACAAAAGTGGAAGCTCTATGCACTGGGTACGACCTTTTGATTGTGTTGTGTCTGGCCATGATAGTGTTCAAGTTTATCTGTTGGCCTTGTATCAAATTGCTTATGTTAGGGATTTTTTTATTTATTTTTATTTTTTCTTTTCAGACACACCAGTTTCAAGAGCTGTCCAGTGATGACTATTTCTCTAAGAACAATGAGTTTTCTACCTGGTTGAAGGAAGAGAAAAACGTGTTTTTCTCTGATCTTTCATCAGAGTCTTCACATGAGTTGTTCTCGGACTTTATCAAGGTTTGGAATGCTCAAAAGCTTGAATCCCGTTACTATGAGGGCATTGCATGTGGGCCACGGACATCCCATCACTGGAAAATCAAAGGATAGCTAGAAAGTATCCAACTGGCTAATTTTATAAAATGTTTTTGGTTTTGTGTTGTATTTACTAATTTGCAGTCTGCTTAGGAAGGACCCTTGTATTTTCTCAATATATATACTTGGAGCAATATTTATTAGGATCTGTCATTTTAGGTTTTACCATGAAAAATGCTTGTAAAAAGACACAAATATTGCAATCAGTGCATAGGAAAGCCAAAGGCATGTTTTATTAGGCTCAAAATTGGGAATGATTCTATATGGTTGCAACAATTTAGGTTCAAGCAAACACTTGACAGGAGCAACTCATAGATATGCAGTCCCTTTCATTTCATAGCATTGGATTGGCAAGCTAATTTTGCTTAGCAGGCATACTTTTTTGTGCCTTTAGACTGCCTTGAATGCTGGAAATTATAAATTTTTAACTTGTTCATGTATTTTACTTGTGGTTAATTAGAGATTATGGTTTTTTAATCAAATTTCGTTCATATGTCATTTTAAGTTGGCAGCATGAGTCATTCTGGTAACTAGTCCAAGCAAAGAGGTATTGTTATCATTTGCTCATTCATGGGTACGCTGGGATATATAGGCTCCCTTTTAGGGGAAGGTATATCATGCACCCGGTGCATGAGACCTGTGTCAGACTGGCAGGTGGGTCTTACAGGTGTGGGGCCTGCCCTGTTGAGACAAAGGGAGTATGCGCCTGTTGCATACAAAATTTTGACTTTGATAGAGTTGCTCTTTATCTGCTGGTGAGGCTCCCCGAAAAGGGTGGGCAGAGTTGCTGTTTTACTGTGCTACTGAGGCTCCCCCAAAGGGGTTAGTTTCGGGTTCAACATGCCTGCTCAAGGGAGAGTATCGCCCATGCTTCTTGCTTCATGAAGCAGGTGTGTAAGACAATTTTAGCCCCCAGGGGGAGATTTCAACCTACTAGCTCCTCCTATGGGGTATTTACTCTTTAGGCATTTGGCTCTTTGATTGCAACTTGGATTGGTACTTTGAGTTGGAAGGTCCTTTCTTAAGGCTTTGGGGAGAGGGGAAAGAAAGGATGAAGGATATGACGTTGACAGAAAATTCACACTTTTTATTACTTTATAGCCTAATCCAACCAAGACAAAGCATATGCTTTAAACATCTATCCAATGGATTGAGCTAGATGTTTTCTTTTTCATAAGTTGTTCATATGACAAATTTTAGATATTCTATACTTTGGTTATAATATCAATGCTTGAGAGCATCTCTAGTAGACTCTCCAAAATTTTATACTGTTTGGAGAGTGAACAATTTTTTTTACCTTTTAGCTATTTACTTTTTCAAATAAACTCTCTATCTTTTAACTAGAAATTATTCTATATAAAAAAAAAATAAAGATGCTACATTCACAATATTTTGCATAATACTTTCACATTAAATCTTATGTGATAAGTTGTTACTGTTTTTAATTTGAACTCACTAGTCACCACTGAAATTATTTTTTTGCTCATCAATAATAGCCAATAACAACTTATCACCTAAAATTTATTGTAAAAATATTGTGGTGGAGTTTTTTAATTTTAATTTCTTATTCTTTATTTTATTTTTCCCATATTTCTTTTTTTTTTTTTTTTTTTTCATCCATACAAATTCTTCTGTTTTTTTTTTCCTCTCTTTTTTCTCCTCCACACATCGACACACGTACCCTTTCCTCTTTTCTTTTGTCCTTCTTTCCTCTTTTTTTCCTATCACTTCCTCCAAACTCCAGAACATACCAGAGCGCTCTCTCTCTCTCTCTCTCCTTTTACCACTTCGTCCAAACTAGAGCTCTCTCTTTCTTTCTTTCTCTCTCTCACAAACAGAGGTCGCTGGTGGATAACTCGTCCTCTCCACCACCACTCGTCCTCCTTACAATAGCTCAAATGTTAGATTTGCTTTTTTTTTTTCTTTTTTTTTTCCCCCATTTTTTGTTATGATTTGATTAGTTTTAAGATTGTAATTTGAGTTTGTATTTTGATTGTGATTGAGTTTGGAGATGTTTGAGAGAAAAAGATCTGAAATGGTTGAGTTGTAGCTGTTGTGATTGTTGAGTAAAATTGAATATTTTAATGGGTGTGTTGAATTTTTTATTCCCATTCATTCTGTTGCTAATGAACAATAAGTCATCAGACCAAGAGAGCCACTATTGCTAGTGAATTAGAGAGGTTGCTGGAGCAAGTTTTTGTGGGTTTACTCTCCAAATTTTGGGTTTAGATAGCTTGTTGGAGATGCTCTAAAATCAGGTGTCCGTTATCTTACATATGGAGTTATCTTACATATGGAGTTAAGAGGAATATTGACTCACGTCTTAAATATATTTTGAGAGTCCAAATAATCTTGGACTTGCACCCAAAGTTTTTAATTCTGTTTTGGTAACTTTGTTGGATTGGCTATTAGAACGGAATATTTCAGTTCTAGTGTGTATCGACGCACCGTTTTAAGATTAATAAATAAATAAATAAATAAATAAATATATATATATATAATATAGTTATTTTTTTAATTAAAAGATAGAAATAATATTAAGTTTATTACTTATTATATTATTGTTAAACTAAAATTTCCAAATTGATTATCAATTGAATTAATTAATTAGCAAAAAAAAAAAAAAAAATATATCAATCAACTTGCAAATTTTCCATGACCGTTGCATTTTACTAACACTTTCTCCTCTCAAATAAAAATAAAAAACTTCAATTTTTTTTCTTCTTATTCTTGCTATTCTATTAGTAGTTCTATTTTAATAAAAAATGGAAAACAAAAGAACCCCTCAATGGCTCAATTGCCATAATCTAAAAAAAAAGAAAAAAGAAGCTCAATTGCTCTTTACCTTAAAAGGTCTTTCTTGACTCAAAGACGTAACAGTAACACAAAACGCATCCACACAAAGCAAAAGTCCACCATTAAAATCTACTTATTCACCGTCTCTTCCTCTTTACCTTACAAACTAAAGTCTCAACAACCAACAACCAGAGCTGGCTAGGTGTTGCAGAAAACTCTCACCAGCTCTCAACCTCAGACCTCCATTCTCCAAAACCACTTCTCTACTTGCTTTTTCACGCCAAACCCACTTCAGGGCTACACCCATTTCCTTCCCATGCATCATAGAAGAGCCCACAAACCATGGCATCCTGTTCCTCTCAAACCACCCGAACCCCGAAATCTCGAGCTTTGTTCAAAAGGGTTTCTCGGATATTACCCAAGAGATCGTTGGGAGAGCAGTGCATGGACTATGCGTAAAGGGTTTGGTGCGTTTGAAAGTCACCCATTCGAATACTTTAATAACTATGTACTCGAGGTTTGGTCACATTGAACGTGCTCGGAATGTGTTCGATAAAATGTGTGAGAGAAATGATGCTTCTTGGAATAACATGATTTCTGGGTTTGTTAAGGTGGGTTTGTACCATGAAGCGTTTGGATTCTTTCGCAAAATGTATGGATATGGTGTGGAGGCAAGTGGGTTTTCAGTTGCTAGTTTGGTAACAGCTTGTGATAGGTCGGATTGTATGTTAAGTGAAGGGCTTGAAGTCCATGGTTTTGTTGTTAAGATTGGTTTAATATGTGATGTTTTTGTTGGTACTTCACTTTTGAATTTTTATTGCACTTATGGGCCTGTTTCTTTGGCTAGGAAGCTCTTTGAGGAGTTGCCTGACCGGAACATAGTCACTTGGACTTCAATGATTGTTGGGTACTTAGATAATGGAGATTTAGAGGAAGCTATTGGTATGTATCAGCGTATGAGACATGAAGGGGTATGTTGCAATGAAAACACTTATGCTGCAGTCATTAGTTCTTGTGGGATGCTTGGAGATGAATTGTTAAGTCATCAAGTTCTTGGACATGTTGTAAAATCTGGATTAGAGAGTAATGTTTCTGTGGACAATGCCCTCATATCGATGTTTGGTGCTTTTGGTCGAATGGAGGCAGCCAGTTATGTCTTTGATCACATGGATGAACATGACACGATCTCATGGAATTCGATGATTGCTGCACATGCACATAATGGGTTCTGTGAAGAATCATTAAGATATTTTTATTGGATGCGTCGCATCAACAAGGAGATAAATTCTATTACAGTTTCAACTTTGTTAACTGCCTGTGGTACTATGGATAATCTGAAGTGGGGTAGAGGAATTCATGGTCTAGTAGTGAAATTGGGACTCGAATCAAATGCTTGTGTATGCAATACCCTTATAAACATGTATTCTGAGGCAGGGATTTCTGCAGATGCGGAGTTGGTGTTCCAGAAAATGCCAGACAAGGATTTAATCTCATGGAACTCCATGATGGCAAGGTGTGTACAGGATGAGAAGTGCCTGTATGCATTAGAACTTTTTGCCAAAATGATTCGGATTAGAAAAGCAATGAACCATGTGACTTTTACAAGTGCTTTAGCTGCCTGTTCAGACCTTGAATTTCTTGTTGTGGGCAAGATTGTCCATGCCCTTGTAGTTCTTGCAGGCTTACATGACAACTTGATCATTGGTAATGCCTTAGTTACCATGTATGGAAAATCAGGTCTGATGATTGATGCAAAAAAAGTATTTCAAAAAATATCGAACCGAGACGAAATAACATGGAATGCACTCATAGGCAGTTATTCTGAAAATAAAGAACCAAATGACGCTGTAGAATCTTTTAAATTGATGAGAGAAGATGGTGTACCTGCAAACTACATTACAATTGTAAATGTTCTTGGTGCTTGCTTGACTCCTGATAATCTACAAAAACACGGGATGCCTATTCACGCTTATGTAGTTCAGACAGGATATGAACCAGATAATTACGTGCAGAATTCCCTTATCACAATGTATGCCAAGTGTGGCGATCTGAAATCAAGTAATTATATTTTTGATCATTTAGCTTATAAGAACTCTATCACGTGGAATGCTGTAATTGCTGCAAATTCTTATGCTGGCTGTGGAGAAGAGGCACTAAAGCTTTTTGCAAAGATGAGATGTGCTGGAGTAGATTTGGATCAGTTTAGCTTCTCTTTAGCTCTTTCTGTTACTGCTGACTTAGCTATACTAGAGGAAGGCCAACAGCTTCATTGTTTGGCAACTAAACTTGGTTCCAAATCAGATCATTATGTTATAAATCCTATGATGGATATGTATGGAAAATGTGGGGAAATGGATGATGTGTTAAAACTACTTCCCCTACCAATTAATAGGTCACGACTATCCTGGAACATACTGATATCAGCTTTTGCAAGACAAGGGTGTTTCAAGGAGGCTAGGGAAGCATTTCATGAAATGTTAGAGCTGGCTTTGAAACCTGACCATGTCACTTTTGTCTCACTTCTCTCTGCATGCAGTCATGGGGGTCTAGTGGATGAGGGTCTTGCATACTTTGCTTCAATGACTACAGAATATGGTGTTCCAGCAGGAATTGAGCATTGTGTATGCATAATTGATCTTCTTGGACGATCAGGAAAGCTTGCTGAAGCTGAAATTTTTATTAAACAGATGCCAGTCCCAGAAAATGATCTCGTCTGGCGAAGCTTGCTGGCTGCATGTAAAATCCATGGGAATTTGGAGCTTGCAAAGAAGGCTGCAGGACATCTTCTAGAGTTAGCTCCATCAGATGACTCAGCTTATGTGCTTTATTCAAATGTCTGTGCAACTACTGGGAGATGGGAGGATGTAGAGAATGTCAGGACACAAATGGGATCTAATAGCATAAAGAAGAAACCTGCCTGCAGTTGGGTCAAGTTGAAAGATAAAGTGAGTTCATTTGGAATGGGAGACCAATCCCATCCGCAGACAGAACAGATATATGCCAAGTTGGGAGAGCTTAGAAAGATGATTAAAGAAGCAGGTTATGTTTCTGATATAAGCTATGCACTACAAGATACAGATGAAGAACAGAAGGAGCACAATCTTTGGAACCACAGTGAGAGAATTGCCCTTGCATTTGGCTTGATTAGTACTTCAGAAGGTTCACCTCTCAGGATTTTCAAGAATCTTCGTGTTTGTGGTGATTGCCATTCTGTTTACAAGTTTGTCAGTGGAATTGTTGGGCGGAAAATCATATTGAGGGATCCATACCGCTTTCACCTTTTTAGTGGTGGAAAGTGTTCTTGCTCTGACTATTGGTAAAGAAGTACTTAATTAGATACTTAAAATATTAGCTCTGAAGGAGTGCACAGTACTGACTTGGGGATCAATGATGAGTTTGTGTGGCATCAGGTATAAGGTCTGTTTTGAATCCCATCATCCGCTGGGATTAGAAATTAGCTTTTAGTTCTTGATTATGCACAACAATCCATCCAATTCTTTGATAGCTGTTTTTTTTTTTTTTTGGGTACAGCATCTCTGTATTTTATATCCTTGAATTCCATTGAGATTACGGAAAAGAAAATCAATTGCTCAATTTGTCAAACTAACATGTGAATCTTGATGCAAACAGTCTGATTATCCATTCTTCAAGCTGAAGTGGTGATTTATGTTATAGTTTTAGTATTTTTTATTAATTTATTATTCTACTAGCTTTGACTTAATTCAAATCTATAATCTCTATAACTACATATGATACAATCAAGTAGAAAGTGTGAAGAGGCTCTGTGTTGTTTGAAGTGTAATGTTTTTACTACTCAAGAGTTGTGAGGGATGTATGAGTTGTAGGGTTTCATGTCTTTTCATTATTTTCTCTCTTTTGTACTGATCATGCAAGGTTAGAGTGAACTTTTGGTAAATTTGCACGCAGAGGGTGGCAGAAGGATGGAGACACAGAGAGAGAAATGGACTCTCCCATTTTCTCTTTTCTTAATTGTGCTTTCTCTTTTCTTAATTTGCTTATGATTTAATCATGTAAGTAGACAAATTGGTCCAGTTCTATGTGACTAATATGTTAAATCATAAGCAAAATTTTTTAGTAGCATTGATAATAATATGCTTGCAGAGGGTGCAGACACTAGTTTTAATCTGTTTCATCTGTAAGTGGCTGCTGCCTTTCCATGCTCCACTCAATTTCACAGTGAATCCAATATTATTGTCAATGTCCAGGGCCAGCATAGTGTTAATCATTTTAGCTTTTTGTTTGATGAATGCATTTCTTTTTATATGGACTGTGCTAATTTTGTAGGGTTTTTATTTTTTATACCTTGGATTTTAAGTGTTATTATGACTTTTGGCCTAAGATGTGCATGAGATGTGCTTCAAGTCTATTTATTGTATAAATATTAGCAGGATGGTATTTTTGTTGCAAGTATGTATGCCCAAATTTTTGGCCTCATCATTTACTCCTACTTCTTAGTTCATTAGGTTCCACACAAATGCCAAACTTTTTTTCTGAAGGGCTATTTCCTACCAAAAATTTGATAGCCTTCTTCATCTTGTATTCAATTTATCCGTCAAAAAAAAAAAAAAAAAACAAAAAAAGGTGTCCAGTGGCCACATTTATCACTTCAAAAGATCATCAAGAGGTTATGTTAAAGCGTCTTACACATCCCTTTACTTAGCATAGCCATAAATGATGTCTGTGTTGGGAGGGCTGGTGAAATTTGGATTAGGTTTGATCTATATAGAACCTGTGTATTGGTCAATGGTGACTATTGATCTTAGGAGCACTGGTCTCTAGTTTTATTTCATGGTAGATCTAAATATGTGAACTACGCAAACAATAATGTAAATCATGTGCTACAATTTTCGTGATATTGATGCAGGGAGAGGGGCCATAATTAATGCTGACCGATTTTACTACGTTTACATTTTATTTATGAATTTAATGTAATTGATTATATAATTTCTTTCCTTATCTATTGGAACTCTGGAAGTTCTACTTAAAAGCTTCATAACAAAATTATAAAATATGTTGGATTTAATGAATGATACTGAATTGAGAGTTTTCTCTCTAGCTTGGTGTTTATTCCAAGCAGTGTTAGGTGATGAAACCTAGGCTTTCAGGCAGTTCTAAGTAACGAAATCTAGTGTTTTTCTATTTTATTTTTCTTCCTCTTGCACCCTCATGCTGCATAATACATGTTCATGCGTATTTCGTGCATTATGAGCTATAAGCTTTTGAAGCTCCTAACTTTGATAGTTAGGATAATATTTTAACCTATGGTGTTCACTCCACGATAATTGTCTTTTATCATTATACCAAGATACTAATTAGTTTTTTGTGTAGACGGAGTTCGAACCCCAAATCTCTTATTCGATGACAAGAAACTTTACCGATTAAGTTAACTGAAACCCACTTTAAAGTTCCTGACTTTTAACAAATGTATATTTGTCCTGTCATATTTTTTAATATCTAAAAAACTTTCCAAATAAAAAATTTATTTTCCTTTCTGATTCTAATTTTTATTTGAGATAATTTCCTTTTTGACTCTATACGCTTTCACTTGGTTGACTAATGTGTATAGTGGTAGTATGCCATCCGTTAGTTAGTTGAAACTAAAAACATTTTTTAAAAGTGTAGAAAAAATGTAAAAAAAAAAAATAAGCTGAAAGTGGAGATCAACTGAAAAATTCAGCTCATCCCAAATGCACACTTAACCTCTATCTTGAAGGTGAAATATTTGGAAAATTTTGTATGGCTAGGAGGTGTTGAGCTTGAGAGTGACAAACAAAAACATTTCACTGGTTTCGTTTTGTCATGTTGGGCTTGTTTTACGGCTACGTATATCTATGGTATGTCAAATAACCATGATATATGGAAAATGCTATGTTAATATAGGTCTTAATTGTTTCTTTATGCTGTTGAGCAGACTTCACTTTCTCCACGATATAGCAACTGAAAGATACCGTTTTGACTGTAGGAAAACAATAACAATAAGTTTGTTTGATTGCTTCATTACTCAGAGGCTGTGAATGCTAACTTGCTCTTGGCCAAAAAACTTATTCATCTGTAAGACTGTAACTGCTATTGGATCAAATTCAAACTATCAGAAATTGGAATTGCTAGATATGAGTTGGTATATATGTTCCACTCCCAAATCCGATAGCATTCAAATACTCAGTTTTGAAGCCAAAGTTGGCTAATAGAATATATAAAACCACAATGAATTAAGTCTGACCTTAATTTAGGGAAAAATATATATAATGGAGACCTGTAGGCAAGTGACTCATTTGTTACCAAGTAACTAAACTTAATATAATTGGTTTAAGTACATCTTTACTATGGGAGTTTTTCTTGATGGGATAGATACTTTCTTTGATGATAAAAAGTGTGATGGGTTACCTACTTGGCTACTTCCCTCGGCTCAATCTAGGCTTGAGATGGATGACATGGCAGCTTGATCTTGTGATGTGCTAGGTTGGCCTAAGCATATGAAAACATCAATTAGTTTTTGATATTGGTAGTGTTCGAACTTATATATTATATTTGATGACAGAAGTCTTTACACTACAACAAACTTGACTTGTTTCAACCCACTTTTTTCAAGGGTTAACTAAAAAGTGCTGAAACCATCACTAAAAATTGGTGCGGGTGGTTAAAGTTTGATTAGCTTTAGTTTGAGGGTCAAAATAAGTTAAAAAAAAACTTGAAATAAATGTGAAAAAAAAAAACGCATCAGTTTTTTCAGCCCACAACCCTTGATAAAATCTTACAAAATTTTCAGCCCCTGAAAAAAGCCCACAACAAAATTTTCATCCCTGAAAAAAGCCCAAAAAAATTTAAAAATAAAGCCCAAACGTAACCAACAAACACAGAGCACTTATCACTCTTTCGCTGAAAGCAAACGCATAGAAATCTCGGAGAAAGCATAGAAATCTCAGAGAAACTAGCTTAGTGATTGAGCGCATGGAAATTTCATAGAGCTCGACGATCATGGAGATCTCATAGAGCTCGACGATCATCGATTAGGTATATAATCGCACAGCTCCGATTGGCATTGTGTTTCTCAACTCCGGTTGGGTACAAATCACAAACCCTAATTTTTCAGCTCTTAATAACTTTTAATCAATGATTTTTAATACTAGATGAAGTTTAACACATTTGTTTGATTTCCCCATGATTTTCATTTCAGATTTCTCAAAAAACTGAGCTGAAATCACTGTAACGTAATCGTTTTCCTCAGGTTGTAGAAGCTGAAATCACTGAGCAGGACTCGCTTCTTCTGGTAATCATCATCATTATTCCGATTTTCTATCTTTCAACTTCAATTACGGACAATCGCATTTGAATTTCTTTAGCAGAAATTTACATCTGAGCATATTTTCCTTGTTTATGTGATCAGATTCAATTTTCTTTTAGAAAATCCATAGAATTATTTTTCGTTACTTCATTCTCTGTTTCGAGTACTCCATGTAAACTTTGGTAATTTAATGTTTTGATTGTTAGATTTTTAGTAGTGTTAATGTTAGGAGTGTGTGCTTGTAACTTTTAGTTAAGTTGGTTCTTCAAGGATTGATTTTCTGTATTTAGTCAAGACAAAATCTCTATTTGTTTTGTTAACATTGTGGAATTGGAAGGTTCAAGCTTAATTTTGGGAAATCATTGTTCTGTGAAGTTATTTGGTTTTACAAATTTTCTGCCCTGTATTTTGGGTGTAATGTGATCAACTGAGATATAAATAGTTTGTAGAAATCAATCATTTATAATTGTTGAATGTATCATACTTGTTAACTATTTCTGGTAAAGTGAGTGTCACTTAAACTTTGAAGGCAAATACCCAATCAGCACTTTAGGTCAGTACCTAGCTCCTAATTCCTCGCTATCCAAACCCAATACAAATATAGAAATTGGAATGCCTCTCCGATCCTAATCAATTCCATACTTATTATTGGGGTGCGTTACATGCATTTTTATCATCCTATGCCATGAATTTTACAGATAACATGACAATAGCATTGCGTCATTGATGATTATTCTGGTAGGTGTGTAGATATCTTGAATTTGAAATTGTGGATATAAAGGCCAGTATTATGATGCAGCAAGAATTCCTATCGAAGGCGGCTTATTGGATCCATGAATGGTACTCTCTCTAATCTCTACGATTCATGTGTGTATATATGTGTGTGTAATTTTGCAATTTTATGCATTGAATTGTTGGTTTTTAGGTCAATAGAATTATCGATAAGTTAAAACGTTATGTGGATGTATTTTCTAGTGTTTGGTGCTGAACTGTAGTTTTCTAGTGTTTATGAATGTTTCAACCTCTGATTTGTTTTGCTCAAATAGGGGTGCATTTGTATAAGCGGTTGGAAAATTGTGTTTTAAGTTTAAAATTAGCGTTTGTTAAATAAAAAAAAAAAAAAAAAACTCATTTTAATCTCCCAAAACGCCTAACCAAATGGGCCTTGAATGGGATCCAAACTCTTGATGTGGAAACATGAGTGTATGGCTTAGTGATGAATTCAATGTGGATCTAGCATTGAGATCATGTGGTATGCATGAGTTGGAATTGAGAAAAGTTGGAGGTTTGGAATTCTGCAATATCAATAGCTGGAAAATGTTGGGAGGTTTAGGTTTTTTTATTTTTATTTTTTATTTTTAATATGTAGTTTGTAGACCAATCAAAACAATGTATATTTAAGAAAGGTTTGTTAAAATTAATTCTAATGGAAAGGTACTGCAATTTGACTTCATTGTCGTCAATCCATCTTTATCCTTGTTCTCTTCCAACGAAAAAGGATGCTGCTCCTGAAATTAAAAATACATGAATGGAGTGTTCGTCTTCTCCTATACTATGATCTGACTTCGATCTTGTTCTTCCTTTGATTTATTATGATGAAATTTACATTATAGGGTGACGTAGTTGATATGATACTAATTAAAGAGTAATTAGGGTAAAGCGTGATATTAGGGGTTCTAGAAATCTTACTATGTAAACCTTACAAAGACATTAATGAATAAAATTGTGTATTATGTTTTTGATGTGACTTTTATCACATAAGTTGCTGTCTCAGTAACCCTTTTTTTTTTTTTGGTGGGGATAGTAAAATTGATAGTCAATGCATAGATATTATGATAATCATTTTCAATGTGTTTTGATGGTAGCTTTACTTATATTCTTTTCCCTATTTTTTTCTTGTATCAAGAGGTTTAAAAAGTTTTTGTTTTATTTATTTCAGGGCCCAAATAAGGAAGGCACATGTGCAACATGCCATGGGAAATTTGATAGTTGTCCGGGGCACCTTTGGATACATAAAACTTGCCCTCCCAGTTTACAATGTTGCATATAGGGATAACATTATGAACATTTTGAAGTGCATTTGTAAGGTCAGAAAGAGTTCTCTACCTTTTTCTCCACTTGTTTAATCTATTGTACTTTTGCCTGTTATAGATATGGTTGCAGAAAAATTCCATTTCTTAGTTATGTTGAGGTTGTAACTTACCTATAAAAAAAAAATATGTTGAGGTTGTAACTGGTTTCTTAAAATGTGACTAGTGGGGCATGAATTCTAGATATTTAGTCATAGGAATCTTAAAGTTTAACATAAATTCTTTGACGCAGGACTGTTAAGAAGTTCACCACTATACTAGGTTTCTTGATGAATTCTTGACTAAGGATTGATGTTTAAGAGTTTAGGTTAGAAAAGAATGAATGTTGACAGCTTTTTGGGGCTGAAACAGGAGATAAGCATAAAATAACATATATAAAACACTAGGCAACACCTAGAAAAGAACGAATGTTGACATGCATTTTTGTTCTTTTTGAAATTGTGAATATCTTGAATTTGATATTGTGGAAAGGTGTGTAGATATATTTGTTGGGAAATTAACAAACTTTTGGTATCATTCTCTCTTTTTCAGAAACTTGAGGGCACCGATAATGGCTGAAATGTTCAATTGTACTAGCTGATAACTTCTTGATTTGGAGATGATGATGAAGAATAAAATGTATCAAAACTTTTAACTTTTGGACAGATTTGGTCTTTGTATAAAGTGTGGTTGTTGATATATTTTCTCTTAAACAATAATTGACATATCGGTGGTTTGTATGCGGCCCCTAATCTATTAATTTGTAGGTTTGAGTTTAGAGAATAAAAAAAGTGTAATTGTAACAATATACCACTTTTGCTATACATCAATATCATAGCATATCATCTCAACAATTGTGAACTTTTGTGTGTGTATATATATAATATATATATATATATATATATATCTCTTTTGTGCATGATTGTAGTTTTTTTTTTAATAAAATAAAATCTTATTTTAAGGGTCAAGAGACCCCTTAAATAACCTTATATATCAAGGGTTGTAAATATAAATCTTTTAAACTTTGGTAAAAGGTTATTTAAGGGTCTCTTGACCCTCAAAATAAGATTAGAGCATTTTTTTTAAGGTTCACGAAGGCCTTTAAAATTTCTTTTTCGACGGTATATGTTTCGAAAGTTATCAAGGGTCAATTGGACTCTTAAAATAATTTTTTTCAAGGTTTGTATTGACCCTTGAAAAAAGTCAAATTTGTTGTAGTGTTACTAGTTAAGTTAATTAAAAATTAGAACCCAAGCGTCATTTGAATATATGCATGTTGGGAAAATGTAACCTTGGGTAAAAGGGGAACTCAAATCATTTAGTCCAAATACAACCTAAAAGAGATGTTGGTTTATTATGAAATTAAAAAAAAAAAGAAAAAAATCACAATGGACAGATCACTTTTTTTCCCCCTTTTTTTACCTGAAGGAAAATTCAACTTTAAATCACTTTTGTTACTTGTTAGTATTATTATTTCTTTATTTTAATTTTTAAGTATACAATGTACATGCTCCTAAAAAAATAGTCTTTTTTGTTTTTGTTTTGTTTTTTTTTTTTGGGATAACTAGAGGAAGGGGGCTCTTTTAGTGCAGTGAAGCCACTAGGGGGAAATTTCTTGAGGGCAAGAAAGGCAAATTTACAATTTTCATATCGATCAGATAATTTAGTTAGTAAATATAAGAAGTCTTTTCGTAATATTTTTCATAATTTCTTAAGGTTGCAAGTATTTATAGATTTTTACATTGATGTGATTATCACTCATATCAATTTTTTTTTTTTTTTTTTTACTTTTTAGCTCAATAAATTTTTTAAAAAATTTATAAGAAAAATTATGTCTTTTATTGTTCTTATAAGAAAAATCATCACTTTTTTTATAACACTGTAAGGGTCCTTTTTTGGACAAAGTCTAGGCCCAAGTAGAAGCAAGGACCCTAGGCCTTTTAGTTGTTGTTTTAAGGGACTAGGCTTGGTTCACTGCAGCTAAATGGGCTGATTACAAACCAAGTGGTGCACAGAGCAGGAATCCTACAATGCTTACATACTAACAAGCAAGAAATATATATGCATGGAACAACAAGAAACAGTAAAGGAGAATGTGATAAACAAAAGACACAGAATAATTGTTAAGGATCCTTAAAACAATGTGAGATATTTCATTACTTTTCTTAATTGTGTATTACAATGTGCTCACTAAGACGTGTTACAAGGTTCAGATAAGCTCAAAAATTATAGACTTAGATGGCTCTCTAAGCCGCTAAGACTTACAAAGTTTGAATCCCTTTGAATCCAAGTATGTTCTATAGTGGCTATTTAAGGATACCGAACAATATTTTCCTTTTTTTTACTACTTTCTTTGAGTTTTTGACAGAATTTTCTCAATGATTCTATTCTGATTTACTGTTTCCGAATGCCTTTTCACTGTTGGTTGCTTCCCCCTTTTATAGTGTCATCTTGGGGTTCTGGGGTACCACTGATTCCCCTCCTTTGCTCCTTTGGGTACCAGAGCCAATGTTGTGCCAGCAACTTTGGTAGCTGGCCCCTTCCTTGTTTTTCATAATTTTCATTTTTTTGGTGCTTTTTCCCCAAAAGCCTCTTGCTGACTTTCTGTTATGGGGCGTCCCTAGAGAGCTGACCCCTAATCTCTCTTCCTTCAAGGTTTCTAAACCTCACCCTTTTAGACTTAGCTTTTTTGGCTGCCATTCATTTTGTCATTTTTCCAGAGTGAGCCGATTTCATCTCTGCCTTGAAAGTTTTTCCAGCTACTTCCCTTCATGGTTCTTCTTTCTGAGTTTCCCGAGGTACGAGCCCTTTTTTCATGACTTGATAGTCTCCAAGCTTTCTGATTTCTTTCTACATCATTGGGTGGTTGATAAGGACGTGTCTGTTCTTCATTCCTTGTGTTTCTTGGCACTCCATTTTGAGCTGTCTTAGTCTCATCCTAGTTTTGCTGCATGTTCCAAGGACTTCGAGCTCATGGCAGTCCCTGGATGTCCCCGCCCAGTTCTTACCTCTGGACTCCCTAGTAATTTTCTGATCTTGGCAGGTTGAGCCTTTTTCATTCTTCCCTTCATTTCATGGGCCCTAAGGCCTATCCATTCGTAGGTCTTGGGTTTAAATCTTTTTTCTTATTGTGAGCTCAAGCTTTTTATTATTTTTTTATAAAGTTCTACTCACCATGTCATTTTGGGCCTTGATACAGCATTGTAACTTTTTACACCTCAACAAACACATATTTATATTTGTAAATATGGTATGCTAGCTCAACTCAATAAGTTTGACCAGTTTTTATTAGTAAAATTTCATGAATGTCTAAAGCATGGTCGCATTAATTGCTTGTTTCACTGGTAGCTTTGTTTATCAAAAGCTAGGATCGTCTATTTTACTAATTAATAATATATTTTTTTTTTCAGAATCTATTTTACTAATAATATTTTCTTATTAGCCTGAGAATCAATTTTTTACTAATAATATGATAACAAAGATGATGATTATCTTATATAAGCACTGACGTCATATCCTCACTGATAAGTAAAAATATCTGTTTATTAAAACCAATGAAAAAAAAAAAGTCATCGTATTTTATTAATGAATATTTTGTCAATAGAAAAAAAAGAAGAAGCTAGTTATGATGGACGAAGACTCGGGTCAACTACTCATATCATATCTAGTAGACGGCTGACATATTTTGTTTGTTTGTTTGTTTGTTTATTTTGTTTATTTTTCCACCTAGCCTCTTTTAGTAAGTGTTAGTGTTGTAAGTTTTGTCTTTTCACTTCTTCCTTCCTTATCCCCTGTGTCTACTATCTATAATATCTCAAAAAAAAAAAAAAAAAAAAAAAAAGAATGGCCTAAAGTACCACATCGGTCAGTTAGTGAGTGTGTCTTCTGTCTATATTATCTTAAAAAATAATAATAATAATAAGGGTTTAAAGTACCACATCGGTTAGTTAGTGAGTAAGTCTTTGCTTTGTAAGCCTCAACTAGAGATAAATTCCACATTTATAAAATACAATAATGTTCATAATATCTTTAAATTATAGTAATAAAATTAGAACATTTTCAATAAAATACACTTTGTAGGAAAAAATTTCTCTAAACTAATTTTGAGAAAAACACTCCAAACTCTCACTAAAATTTTAAATTTATTGTATATATTTAAAAGTTAATAATTAAACTGTATATTCTTTATGTTCTTAAAATGTATGTCAAATTTCGTTCAATTTGAATATTATTTACTATTCGATTTATAAACTTATTAGGATGTATTGATTTTATAATAAGTTTTAAGTAAAAAACTGATGTGATATATTTTTATTGGAATTAAGGTGTAACCCTGAAAGTTCAAATAGTGTATAAAATACTAATGAATGTTTGGACCCCCAATTTAAAAATTAAACCAACACAAGCTTATACCTAAACAGTAGATGTGCAAAATAATAGGTACAAGCAAAAACCTAAACAAATAAACAACTTTACACCATAATTAATCACAGCACAGCAACAATTAAATGATAAGAGTAAGGGTTAGAGAGATGCAAATACAAAGATAATATGGCGATGTGTTATAAAAAAGGAAACCGAAAAACTTGGCAAAAAACTTCTCCACCACCCTCTAAGCGGTCAAATGATCCACTAGAGAATAAAGTTGAGATACATGAATAACAATAAATCCTCCAAGCCTAATCTACGCAATGCACCTAAGCCCTCAAATCTTCTTGCTTCAACAGGATTATGCCAAACCTTGTCTTTTCTAGCTTACTGGATCCCACAATAAATCCATTGCATCAACCAAACGAATTGGTAATCTCTGAACTACTTCCCAAGCACCACAATACCTCCTTACTAATATGGGTATGGTGAAATAAGGATTTGACTAATGAACCTCTCAAGGGTATGTCAATTAAGAGGGTGAGAGTAGAGGAATTTGGAGAATCAAATGTCTAAGATTGTGGATGAGTCAATCTTGGTTTTCTCTAGGGTTTCTCTCTCAAAATTCTCTCTAGAAGTTCTCTACAATTCGTGAGTATAAGGGTATTTATAGTAGGGTACGTGAGGAATGTGAAAAGTCAATTTTCATCCAAACAGGGCATTCTGGCGACTTGGGATCGCAACTAGAACGAGTTGTGAGTTCAAGTCACGAGATAATTTCCAGGACAAACTGTACTTTTTGTCCTGTAGTGCTCCAACTGTCGTGACCCTTCAACTTCCTGCATGCTTCACACGTGTGCTACTTTGGTGACTTGCCAGTTGCGAGCTAGTCGTGAGATCCAATCGCGAGACTCCTTTGAGTGCACACATCTTGAGATTTCTTCACACTCTCTCACACACAACCCTTAATTAATTTCCACCTAAATACAGAGTTTCTAATTGCTAAATTACAAACAAGTAAATTTGGCATGAAATAAAACCAACACATGAATGAATAAATTCAACCTTACAAAACCAAAGAATTTACACTAAGTTGTTATAGAATTTAATCTCTAGAAAGAAATGTAAGATTATGCTATGTATTGTGAGAAGTTTTACGGTGATCTCAAAAGCTTTTTTCTATACTATATTTTTCATGTATAAACATTAGTATACTGAAACGTACATGCAATAATTAAAAGAAGAAACAAGTCTTCAAAATCAAAATTATCCACGAGGTGTTAAAAACATTATAAAGTCATTGCAAGATTTACCAAACCTCGAAAAATATGCATTTGTGCTCACTTTTTTATTTTTTGTACTTCTTTTGTCAATAGCAATTATTATTATTATCTTTCAACAAAATTTTTGTATTGAACAACCAGAAAGAATGGTCGAATTTTATTTTTTATTAAATGGTACACAGACGTCATAAGATTTTAAATTTTGGATAAAAATATATACTTATCCCTCTTCAAAAATAAAAGTCGGTCTAAAGAACTAAAAAATTATATGGTTACCTGACCCGTTTCTATGGATGGTGGCACCCCTCACGTCCGTTTCAAATAATAAATAAGTGCTATTGGTATAAATTTTTTAGCTTTATTTTTTAATGATAAAAAAATTAAAAATCAAATGATGTATCTGTGGTTAAACTAAATAAATAAATGGTGAAATTACACTATGCCCACCTATGATTTGCCTGAAAAATACATTGCTTATCTGTAATTTAAAATTGATACTTTATCCACCTGAAGTTAGTTTCGCTTGTCTTCCATTACCCTTCTCTGTTAAAATCATGAGTAAATTTGTATTTTTGTTACCAATATATGTCGCTCTTCTCTCCAAACATAAAAAGCTAAAAAAAAAATCAAGAGAAAAGAAGATTTAAAAGCAGGTTGAAATCAAAAACATGTTTGGTTAGTTGAAATAAGAAAAATAGTTTTTTGAAGAAAATAGCTGTAGGGACTCAAATTGGATTGGACCCAGAATAGGGATGGGTTTCTAACCCAACAAGCCCAAACAATAAATTTGTAGAGCGTAAGTGCAAGAACTAGTTCTACTATGTAGGAAAAAGTGTCACAGTAACTGGGTTAGGAAAATTCACTGTTGACTAGCTAGGAAAATATTATCCTTGGCCTCTCCTTTTAAGAGTTTTTGGGATTTCTCTTTTATCTCTTAGGGTTCAGATATTTTCTTTCCTCCTTTTACGCTTTTCTTCCCCCCCCCCCCCCCCCTTTAGTCTACTTTCCTCTCTTATATACCACCACCCTCCTCTCGTTTTCAACATACACATGTAAGTTAACTTCAAAGAAATCCTTCCTATCCCATCCAGCACCTCCCAGAACCTTCAACCAGCAGCCATAAGGCTGCTTGGTTACTGTTCAGGTATCACCTCCACATTAATGCAGCCAGAGAGTTAGTTGGGAAGCATTTAATGTGGAGGTAGTAGCTTTAGAGGATATTTGTTATCTCTTCCGGCTCCTCCTTTGTTCTATATTCACTTTACAGTTCTAATACAACTTTGCAGAGTACCCTTAATAGTAAGATAGTTACATTCACCTCGGACCATGGTATCCGAGGTGGATCTTATCCTCGGACACGTTTTGGGCCATTATATATGATTTTCGTCCCTTTTTCTTATACCATTCCCACAATATCTTTCTTTAACCATCCTCGGATAGGTGAACGTCCTCGAGCTGGGTTGTTAGGGCACAAGCCCATTTCCTATGATTTCTACATCACCTTTTTGGATAGCTGGCCCCATAATAGCCTCTCAAAATCTCGCTTTTTGTCATCTCGGAAAAAGGGAGATTTTGATATCTTGCCCTCACCCCTTTCGCGGACTTTCCTAATCTCCAGAACGCCTTTCTACCTGCCCAAGGCACGCTCCTGACGTTTCGGCTTCAAGAGCACGCCATTATTAAATTATGACGGCCTCTTTGTCCCCCATGTTCAATAGTAAGATGCAAATCTAACGATGAAGGACTTTCAGTATTTATGAGCGGGATTTTTCCCACTTACAATTTTTGCGCCACTATAAATAGCTTTTCAAATCAACTCTCTTTCTAGTTACAAAAATCACATTATCTTAGCGTGTATTCATTGAACCTGTCACTCTCTTTTACCTCTCCACGCTCTCATAAATACTGAGAGTCTGTCCGAGGACCTCCTTTTTTAAACTTGTAAGTCTCCTTAACCCTTCTTAGCCTTCAATCCTTTTTATTAATTTTTCTTCATGACTTTTAAAAAATGGGTAGGTTTAAGAGTCTAGTTGAGTCCAAAGAGGATATAGAGATATTTAGAGCTAAGTATAGAATTTCCCCAACAGTGGGTATGAGATATGCTTCTCTAGAGACGTGGGTAAACGGTAGGAAAACAGCAGAAGTGGTCATCCCTATGATTACCTTTATAGAGGGAGGGATGACCATTCCCATGGGTAATCTTACTAGAAGTTACCTTAGATTTTTTAGGTTATCTCTGACACAGTGTGCCCGAAATATGTTTAGGGTGTTAGGGAGTATAGAAGTCCTAAACGAGAAGATGAATTTGAACCTGACCCATCACGATGTGAACTGGATGTACAATCTAAACCATCTGAAGGGGCAAGCATATTACCTTAAGTCTAGGCACCCTGAAGTAAGGTTAATCCAATGCTTCCCTACGTCGAATAAGGGCTTAAAAGATGACTTTTTAATCTTTTCTGAGGAATGGCATGATGGTTTACACTGTCCGACTAGAGAGGGAAAACCAGGTGGGGGTTTTTGGCTATAAGCCCATATAGTTTGGATTATATTCTTTGGTTTAAGTTATTTTTATTTCTGACAAAATTTTCCTCTTGTTTTAATGACTTTACAGACAAGCATGCTACCAGACCTCAGTTCAGACTAGTCCATAGGGAGAGTTTAGATAGAATCTTGTGATTCGAGGTGTATGTGAATGAGTTTGACGGTCAACTGAGAGTAGCACACGTAATCCTTGGGTATAAGCCCATTTCCATAGCATTTCAAGCTCCCAAGTGCGTGATAAGGGCTAAGGATCCTCGGCTTCACCGCATCAGTGTAGCTTTTGAAGGATTTATTGTTCCCGAGGGCCTTTCGATTCCTGAAGGTACACCCTTTACTCAGCCACTATTTGTGGCCACTCCTTCTGTAGGAGCCTCTTCATCGCGCCCCACTCCGCAGGAAAGGAAGGAGGAAGAAGAAAGAGAAGAAGAAGAAGAAGAAGAACAAACTTCAGAAGGAGTTGTAGAATTGGTGGATTCTGCAGACGAATTTGAAGTATTCGATCAACCCTCATCTCCCAAGGTGACTTTCGACGAAATGGGCATCTAGAGAAAGAGTCAGAGGAGTTTGATGGAATTGATTGAAGATCAGCCTGGAAAGGGTGTGCCGGGGAAGTCAACTCAACCCAAACTCCCCCCTCCTCCCAAATCCTCTCTTTCCCCTCCTTAACTATCCCAACAACCTGGGATCGAAACTAATGATCCAAAGAGGAAGAGAGAGCCAAAAGATAAGGAAGTGATGGAGACTGGGAGACCTCGTTCAACCCGTGAAGACGAGGTTCAACGAGCTGCGAAGCAAAAAAAAGTTAGCCATGGGCCTCAACGAGCCGTGGAAAGGACAACCACTTAGTCCTCAGAACCCGAGGCTTAGCTTCCTGCACCTATGCTCGGTGGTGAGCCTCTGAGGGAGGATGCATCGATTAGGGACTTCAACAGCAGGGTTGGGTGCCACGTCGCCTTGGCCCTAGAGGAAACCTTCCTACTTCCCAAGGATATGACCGAGCTGAGAGGCACAAAGAAAAACGAGGTTTTCCTGAATGCTAAAAGATATTTGGGCATGGTATGATACTCTTCTTACTTTGTTTCTTTAATTATAACTGTCATACACACAACTTTATTTATTGCATCTCTAACTCTTTTTCCTCTAGGCTGTTTAAGCCACTTTCAGGTCGGAGGAGATAACCAATTCTTGCTACCAACAAATAGACGATGAGAGGAAGAAGCGAGCCACAGCTGTGCAAACACTCACCATTGCTGAACAAAGCAACGTACAGCTGAAGAAAAAGTTAGCCGAGGAAGAACATGCTCGAAAGAATGCTGACTCAGCTTTGGAGAACACCCAAAGGCAAGCTGAGGACCAGAGGAAACGTCTGCGTGATGCTAATGACCAGCTGGCAACTTCCAAGGAACATATATCAACTCTGAAGAAACAACTAGAGGAAGCCCAGAGACTCAGAGACCAAGCTAAAAAAGCTAAGGCTGAGGTTGAGAAAGCAAAGGCTGAGGCTGAAAAAGAAAAAGACAAAGCCGAACAGCATGGATACGATGTCGGCGTTGTTGAGACCGAGGATAACTTCCGGGCTGAGGTGCCCGTCGTATGCCGAGCATACTATGCCCTGACTTGGGGAAAAGCTCTCAATCGAGCTGGGGTCGAATCTTCTTCCGAGTTGAGAAGGCCTGAAAAAGTCTATTTCCCTCCGGCTATACAAGCCTCAAGCCCTTCTTCTCAACAAAAAGAGGCATCCTCCACAGTTGCTGGTTCGGCCAAAGAAGCACAAACTCAGAATCCTTCCTCTCTCAATCAGCAGAAGCAACCTGAAGTGCCTGAAGTTGCAAAAGATATTTCTTCGGACAAAGCAGTAGAGGGACCTAAGGATGGAACAGCTTCTCAAAACTTTGAACAGGCTTTAGCTTCAACCATCTTACTTGCTGGAGAAGTTCCAAAGGAAAAAGAGAAAGATGTTCCTCCTGAGGCAACTGGTAAAGCCCCCCAACCCAAGCTTCAAATAAAAACCATAGTTAACGTAGTTAAATTCTCCTTATTTTCCATTTCATTTCTTTTTTTTTTTGTTAAATTTTTTCTTTTTGAGGATATTTTTAATTATGATGTATATTTCCCTTTCCGAATTTATATGAGATGTTGTTGCTCTATCTATCACTTGTATAATTTTCTGCACGAATATTCTTTGTTTTTACATGATCCCAGGCTACAAAAGAATAAAATCTAATACTATAAGGGAAAACTTGTATGCTAATTAGAAACCAAAGCAGACTATAACAGTGAACTCCACAGCCCTACAAAGGCTTGCTTTTAATTCATTAAAAAGTGTCCACATTTGAGAAAGTATTCTAAATGTTTAACCCAGGGAGGTACTAAGCACCTTAAAATGTTTTAAGTGATGCTCATGGAGTTTGCTTTGATACACAATTTTAGTTGCACGGACCTTATTTAAAAAGCATTGATTCCTACTAAGTTTGTTGTCTGAATAATCTGTCATACCTTAGTTTCTGTTTAATACTTCAATAGATGTCATAGTGTATTAATTTTCACTAAGTTTGTGGTCCGAGGACCTGACATAACTTAGTTTCTGTTTAATACTTCAATAGATGTCATAGTGTATTAATTTTCACTAAGTTTGTGGTCCGAGAACCTGACATAACTTAGTTTTTGTTTAATACTTCAATAGATGTCATAGTGTATTAATTTTCACTAAGTTTGTGGTCCGAGGACCTGACATAACTTAGTTTCTGTTTAATATTTCAATAGACTTAGAAACACAAGTTGCAAAATTAGGACAAATTGTAAAAGGAAGTAAAACAGAACTGTTCTTATTAATAATAATACCTCTTTAGGTTGCTTACATTCCAGGGATGGAGTACAGTTTTTTCATATAAATCCTCTAAGTAATAAGCACCTATTCCTGCTACAGATGTGATATGATACGGTCCTTCCCAATTAGGCCCTAACTTTCCCCAGGCTGAATTTTTGGTAGTTCCCAAGACTTTTCTCAATACCAAATCTCCTGGGGCTAACGGCCTCAACTTGACATTTGCATCATAACCTTGTTTTAGCTTGTGTTGGTAGTAGGCCAATTGAACCATCGCATTCTCTCGTCGTTCGTCTATCAAGTCTAGATTCTTCTTCAACAGTTCATCATTTCCATCCGAGGTGAAGGTACTGGTTCCTAGTGTGGGAAAACCCATTTCAAGAGGAATCACAGCATCAGCCCCATACGTCATTGAAAATGGGGTTTCCCCTGTTGACCGTCGAGGCATTGTTCGATACATCCAGAGGACATGTGGCAGCTCCTCCACCCATTTTCCCTTTGCATCATCCAATCTTTTTTTAAGCCCACCCACTATGACCTTGTTGACATCCTCGACCTGCCCATTTCCCTGTGGATAGGCCGGAGTGGAATATCTGTTCTTTATCCCTAGATCAGAACAATACTTTCTAAAAGCCTTACTATCAAACTGAAGACCATTATCCGAGATGAAAGCTTGAGGAACCCCGAATCGAGTAATGATATTTTTCCAGACAAACCTCTTAACATCCACATCCCTGATATTGGCCAGAGGCTCAGCTTCGACCCACTTCGTAAAATAGTCTGTGCCAACTAGCATATATTTTTTATTTCCTACTGTTTTAGGGAAAGGGCCAACAATGTCTAAGCCCTACTGAGTAAAAGGCCAAGGACTAGAAAGAGGATTAAGAACTCCCCCCAGCTGATGGATGTTCGGTGCGAACCTTTGACATTGATCACATTTCCTAACATACTCCTGTGCTTCTTTTTGCATGCCTGGCCACCAATACCCCTGAGTAATTGCCCGGTGAGATAAAGATCTTCCTCCAGTGTGACTCCCACAAATCTCTTCATGTAGCTCTTCTAAAAGTGCCTCTGATGTTTCGAGGTGTACATAAAGCAGATATGGCCCAGAAAAAGAGTGTTTGTATAACTTTTTGTCCTTGGACAGCCAAAACCGAGGAGCTTTTCTTCGTATCTTTTCAGCTTCTGATTCGTCCTCGGGCAGTATATCCTTCTCAAGGAATAACAGTATAGGATCCATCCAACTACGCGCCGAATTGATTTGATTGACCTGAAGCGAGTCCCCTGTTACTGGGGTGGGTGTGTTTAAGTGTTCAACCATTATCACTCGGGATAAGTTTTGCGCTGAGGAGGTAGCAAGGGTAGCCAAAGAGTCTGCATGGGCATTTCCGCTTCTAGGGACCTAGGTTACTTCAAAAAATTCAAAATTTACTTGCATACGCCTAATCTGGCCCTACGTACTCCTGCATTCTTGTGTCCCAAGCTTCCAACTCCCCTCTAACCTGGCCCACGACCAGTCTCGAATCCGAGAAAATCTCCACTGTTTTTCCACCTAGTTTCTTGACCATCGCCATTCTCATTAATAAAACTTCATACTCTGCCTTATTGTTAGTAGTTGAGAATCCCAACCTTAAAGATTTCTCGATAATGACCTTTTTAGGAGATATCAGAACCAGCCCCACTCCTAACCCCCGTTGGTTTGCTGCTCCATCCACATACACTTTCTAGGGTGAGGCATGTTGCGCAGAGATAAAGCCAGCTGATTTTTCATCCATGCCTTGTGGACTTGCTTCTATTTCTTCAGGGCCTTTAGCAAATTCCGCCACTAGATTGGCGAGAATCTGACCCTTCACAGAGGTACGAGGCATATACTTGATATCAAAAGCCCCTAGAATTGTGCCCCACTTGGCAACCCTGCCAGTGTAGTCTGCACTCCGAACTACTACTTTGAGCGGATACTGAGTTAGGACGACCACAGTGTGTGCTTGGATAATGGGGAAGTTTCCTTGTAGCGTGCATCACTGCCAAAATGGCATTTTTCAACGGCAGATAACGTACTTCAGCCTCATGAATCGACTTGCTCACGTAGTAGACTGGCCGTTGTACGCCATTATTTACACGTATCAGAACAAAACTAATCGCATAAGTGGCTATCGCCAAGTAGGAAAAAAGGACCTCATCCACCTTAGGACTAGATATAATGGGTGGCCGAGATAGATATTCTTTAAGCTGCTGAAATGCCAGGGTGCACTCTTCGGTCCATTCGAATCCTTTCCACTTGTGGAGTAAAAGGAAAAAAGGTCTGCACCTATCCGCCGACCTAGATATGAATCTATTCAAAGCAGCGGTCATCCCAATCAACCTCTAGACTTCCTTGGGATTTAGAGGTGGTTGTAAGCTACTTATGGCTCTAATTTGATCGGGGTTCACTTCAATTCCTCGGTGAGTCACCATGTAGCCCAAAAACTTCCCTGAGCTTACCCCGAATGAGCACTTGGACGCGTTCAGTTGCAATTTGTGTTTCCTTAAAATCTCAAAAGTGTTGGTGAGGTTTGTCACATGCTCGGCCACTACCCTGCTCTTTACAACCATATCATCAATATAAACTTCGATGCTCCTGCCCAGTTGTGGCTCAAACATCTTCGTCATCATCCGTTGGTAAGTAGACCCCGCATTCTTCAAGCTAAAGGGCATTACCTTGTAGTGATATTTTTCAGTGGAAGTAAGAAAAGCGGTCTTTTCCTGATCATCTAATGCCAGTGGGATCTAATGATAGCCCTGAAAGGCATCTAGGAAGCTCATCCGAGGGTGGCCTACTGTTGCATCTACCAGCTGATCTATACGGGGCATAGGGAAAGGGTCTTTTGAACAAGCTTTATTAAGGTCCGTGAAATCAACACATACGCGCCACTTTCCATTTTTCTTTTTCACCACGATCATATTAGCCAACCATTGAGGGTAAAACACCTCCTTCATAGCCCCTGCCTGTTTGAGCTTGGTCACCTCGTCTTTGATAGCCTCGGTATGTACTCTGGACGGACGCCGAGGTGGTTGTTTCTTCGGAGTAACAGAGGGTTTAACATTCAAATGATGACAAATGAAGTCTTTGGATCCACCCATGGGGCTTTGTAAGCATTCCATGCAAACACATCAATGTTTCTCCTAAGGATCTCAACCAATTGCTCCTTCTCTACCAAAGGCAACTGTGCCCCGACCTGAAAGAACTTATCTGGATCATCCCCAACACTCACCCTCTCTAAATTCTCACACACCACTTCACTGGCAGATGTGCTGAAGAGGGTCGCCGGAGTCTTTGACTGCTATAAGTCATTCTCGGCCGTGGCCGAAGTATCTGTCTCTGGCCGATGTTGAATGGCCGTTATCAAGCACTGCCTAGCCATGGCTTGATTTCCCAATATTTCTAACACCTGGCATTCCGATGGATATTTCACCTTTTGATGAAGAGTAGAAGAAACAGCCCCAAGGTATGTAGCCAGGGCCTACCCAAAATAGCTGTATACGGAGAAAAAGCATCTACCACAATAAAATCCACCTCCACCACGTCTGAGCCAGTCTGCATAGGTAATCTAATCATACCCATCGGAATGACCGATCTACCTTCAAAACTCACCAACAGGGAGCTATAGGCTGTCAGATCTTGGGGTCTCAAATTCAGCCCCCTATACAGGTCAAGATACATCACCTCGGCTGCGCTTCCCTCATCAACCATCACCCTTCTCACATCATACCCCCTGATCCTAAGTGTAACCACCAAGGTGTCATCATGTGTTTGTATGGTTCCTCTCTTGTCTTCATCTGAAAAGCCCAACACCAGTGAGGTGTCCAGTTTGGCTCTCTTCGGCATTGAATTGGAGCCCTCATCCAAACAATGAGACACAGACATTACCCTGGAGGGGCAAGACTCGGTTCTTCCCGAGGTGGCAAATATAACGTTTTCGTGCCTAAGGGGGGTCCTGAAGAAGTATCTCCCCGAAATGTCGAACCTGTCTGACTTCCTCGGCCACTAGAATGATGCAGAAGCTAGGTTAATTTCCCTTCTCGAACCAACTGATCCAAATGGTCCCACAAATTTCTGCAATCTTCAGTAGTATGTCCATGATCCTAGTAATATTGGCAGTAAAGGTTTTGATTACGTTTTGCAAGATCCCCTTCCATCCTATTGGGCCATCTGAAGAATGGCTCATTTTTTATCTTCTCAAGAACCCGTTGTACTGGTTTTCAGAACACGGCGTTAACCACCTGGGAATTAGCAAATCTTGGTTGCCCCCCAAAGTCCTTCCGAGGTCGGTTATTATTGTACCGGTCTGACCTGAAATCCCTCATTTCCTGAGGGATTACCTTGGACTTTCCTCTACCCTGTTTTTGATCCTTCTCTACCCTTCTATACTTGTCAATCCGATCCATAAGCTGACACACGTTGGTAATAGGTTTACCAGTCAGAGATTTCCTCAGATCATGCTCGGTTGGAAGGCCAGCCTTAAAAGTATTGATAGCCACGTCATCATAGGCTCTATATACTTCGTTGAACATTTCCCAGTATCTATCAGAATAGGCCTTCAGGGTTTCCCCCTCCTGCATAGACATGGATAATAACGATCCCAAAGGTTGAGAAACCCTCCTGCAAGTGATAAAGCGAGCACTAAAAGCTTGGGTGAGCTTCTCAAAGGAGCCAATGGAGTTCGCTCTCAGACCGTTGAACTATCTCATTGCCACTGGACCCAAGCTAGATGGGAAGACCTTACACATCAAGGCCTCATCCTTAGCATGAACAACCATTCTTTGACTGAAATGGCTAACATGTTCCACTGGATCTGTTCGACCATTATAAATGGTGAATGTGGGCTGATGGAATCGCCGAGGAAGATCTACATCCTCAATGCGTCGCGTGAAGGGCGATTTGGAAACTTGACTCAAAGCTTTGTTCAGGGCGTCATTCCCTAAACCCTTGCGAGGCGGACTCTTATACTCTCGTCTACGGTGGTACTCCTCATCATAGGAAAAAGATTCACTGGGCAGAGTTCTTGACCTTTGCCTATAACTGGTGTCATCTGACTCCTCAGAAGATTGCCTGGAGTTGTGAGACCTATGCCTTCGTCGCTCGTGTCGCAATTCCCTTTTCAATTTGTTAATCTCATGTTGCATGTCCCCGTCGTTCTTTACATGGGAAATATGGTTTTTCCCCCGAGAATGACTTCTATCAGTGTGGCTTGTTCGCACACTTCCCTCATGATCCCCTCTTTGTTCAAGGACTACCAATGGATTACCATGCTGAAACCCCCTAGACTCTGCCTGGTGTGGATTAACATCCATTTGCTGTGGGTCCACCACTGGCTGTTGCAGTGCTCCCCCTTCCATCACAACCGCTGCACTTACCTTTCCCTACAAATAAATTAAGTTCTTCTCACAGACGGCGCCAATTGTAGGGACTCAAATTGGATTTGACCCAGAATAGGGATGAGTTTATAACCCAACAAGCCCAAACAATAAATTTGTAGAGCGTAGGTGCAAGAACTAGTTCTACTATGTAGGAAAAAGTGTCACAGTAACTGGGTTAGGAAGATTCATTGTTGACTAGCCAGGAAAATATTACCCTCGGCCTCTCGTTTTAAGAGTTTTTGGGATTTCTCTTTTATCTCTTAGGGTTTAGATATTTTCTTTCCTCCTTTTCCTCTTTTCTTCCCCTCCACCCCTCCTCTAGTCTGCTTTCCCCCCTTATATACCATCACCCTCCTCTCATTTTCACCATACACGTGTAATTTAACTTCAAGGAAATCCTTCTTGTCCCATCCAGCACCTCCTAGAACCTTCAACCAGCAGCCATAAAGCTGCTTGGTTATTGTTTAGGTATCACCTCCACATTAATGCGGCCAAAGAGTTAGTTGGGAAGCATTTAATGTGGACGTAGCAGCTTTAGAGGATATTTGTTATCTCTCATGGCTCCTCCTTTGTTTAATATTCACTTTACAGTTCTAATACAACTTTGCGGAGTACCCTGAATAGTAAGATAGTTACATCCACCTCGGACCATGGTATCCGAGATGGATCTTATCCTCGGACGCGTTTTGGGCCATTATATATGATTTCTGTCCCTTTTTCTTATACCATTCCCACAATATCTTTCTTTAACTATCCTCGGATAGGTGAACGTCCTCGGACTGGGCCGTTGGGCCACAAGCCCATTTCCTACGATTTCCGTATCACCTTTTTGGATAACCGGCCCCACAATAGCAAATTTGTTTGGTAAAATCACAATATAACATGATTTTGATGATGCTAAAACAAGATTATATACTTTTGACAAGGTGAAGAAGAAGAAGAAGCCAAAGATCTTCCTACCTATAAGGTGGTGCTTCTCTATAGGACCATTGAGTTCCACACAATGGAGTTTCAGAAAAAAATAGAGTGCAAGAAAAAGAGGGAAAATCCTATGCGAGAGAAAAGAGGAGATAGGAAAAAAAATACTGAAATTTGTTGTTACTAATATTCAAACTTTGGCACTAACCCATTAAATGTGACAGATTTATTGAATCGTGTGCATATTTTTATTGGATTTTGAAAACGAGAAACGGAAACAACATTTTGCCTATTGTCAATTTCCTTTACAAATTGAGTTTTGAGAATAGTTTTTTTTTTTTGTTCATTTTAGATTGCCAAACAAGTTTTTTAGTTTCAAAAATAGAAGATTATTTTTGAAAACAAAAAATAAGGGGGAAAAAAAACAGTTACCAAACAAGTTCTAAAAATGCCAGCAAGTTTCTTTTATTGAACTGCTCATTTGGTGAGGAGTCCATATATTATGAATTGAAGAGGAGTCGAATTGTCATTCACTCATCAATAACCTTATGAATAAATCCTATTTATTTTGGTACCGACAAGGAAAAATTTTTCATTTTCTCTCCTACCTTGTTTACTATGACAATGGGAAATCAAATAATCAATACAGTTTATTTCATTTTCTACTTCATTCTTCCAAGCGTGAAAACCCTAGCTTTTTTTTTTCTTTTTTTTTTCAAATGACTACATAAGAGGATCTAAAGTTAAAAGTTTTGGAATTTGGAATCGGCATGTTGTCACCTAAATTATTATTTTTGTTTTAATATTTTTCTTTGCATCATTGATTTGGTTTAGTTAGCAAAAAACAACATCTAATGAACTAATAAATATATGTATACTTATTTAATAAACTACAAGTAAGTCAATTCTAATATTTTTTAAAGGCTAACATCTTATATTCTTTATTAGTGCATCTTTTGATTCACACTACTTTGGTTTGCCACCTGCTGAGATGAGATCTGGACTTCCTGCCTTGAAATTAACTATATCTATATGAAAATTAAAATATATAATGAAGAGGATATGGTGGAAACCTAAGTGAACCACTTGAGCATCCACATCCGGAAATCTCATCACATCCTATTTTACCATCCCAAAAAGCAACTTTATCAATTATAACATACTATTTTTCAATACACCCAGCATCCCAAAACTCTATTTTTTTTTCTAGTTTTTTTAAATATTCTTTTTTATTATTTTTGTACTATTTCTCTCTCTCTCTCTCTTTTCCTTTTCGTCTCTCTCCCTCAACCTCAGGCACAAAACAGATAAGGAAAAAAATAAAAAAACACAACCAGTAAACCCACCCCACTGATCCAAACCCAGCCCGCCGATCAAACAACGTCCTCACCCTAACTCCGATCCAAACCCAGCCCTCACTTCGATCCAAAAAAATCACGAGCAAAACCAGCCCTTGCGCCGATCCAAACCCACCCCACCGGTCCAAACCCAGCCCGCCGATCAAACAACCCACCTTAACTTCGATCCAAACCCAGCCCTCACGCTGATCCACGCCGATCCAAACCCACCATCAACCGCTCCCAACCAACCACCATGCCCAGATCAACCCATAACCCTCACGCCTAGATCAACACAGAAACCCACAAATCCATAGCAACCTCATCGAATTCCATAACAAACCCATCGGAATCCATAGCAAACGAAGCAGAGAGCAGAATGAAGCAACAACAATTCTTAGATCAAAACCCAAACCCAAACACAAGCTGAATCCCCCTTTTTATTGCAGAAACACAAACACAAACACAAAACCCACCTAGTAAATTGCTTTGATTTTGATTTTGATTTGATTTGAGAGACCGACGGAGCTTCGTGAAGAGATTTTGCAAACAAAATCTTAATCTAAACCCACAGACCCTTCAGATGCAATAAAAAGGATCGGAGAGAGTATTGGGTCTGAAGAGAGCACAGAGCAGAGGAGAAAGAGAGAACGAAGAGAGAGAAAAGATGAGAAATAATGAGAGATGAGAGAGAAATTCTCGGGTTAAAAAGCATTAAAAAATTATTATTTTTTTATACCGTTCAGCTACAGTACCATCTTACATTTGAGATAGTACTGTAGCTAGATCTCAAAAAAAATTTTGCATATGGGATATGGCCTTCCCATTGCTGATCAGTTTTGGGGCTTAAATGCCAAATGTTCCTAACATTTGGCATATACAAGCCCCCTGCTGATGCTCTAAGGGTTTAGCGAATCATGCCTAAGAGAGATAAAAGAGGCAATGAGAATGGAAGTTTCGAAGAAAAGCACATGTCCACTACGGCAGTACGTATAAATAAAGAATAAGTGAACCACCTATCAGTTTAACGAATTTTGTTTTGGTAAACAGTTTAGCGAATCATAATATCATAAATACCTTGATAAAGTTTATCGATGTTATATTTCATTAAAATAAACAATGAGTAAGTATTCTTTTTTTCTTTTCTTTGTAATATAGTGAAACCCCCCACGAATCTGATCCTAGCAATATTTTATTGTGCCCCCGGTTCCACGCTTCATGCATTAAACATGCACGGCAATATATATGTAGCTGACAAGTGAGTTGTCAATCATGGCAGCTTAAATGTGAGACATGTGGAGCATCAAAATTCAATAAATGTAAGACATGTCAAAAAAAATAATTAACCCACTAATAATTGTAAAATATGTGTTAGTGGATAATTATTTTTGCACGCATATATTTTGTTTATTAAATTTTGATACGAATTATGTGGTATCATTTGATAAAAAATATATTTTCGAATCCTAAACCCGACTATGTTTCTTCGGTATCCTTGTTATGCAAAAAGGAGGTTGGATTTGGGTAATCCACTGAGAAAAAGTTAGCAACAAGAGCAATTTTTAGGAATATTTTATTGGGATTTTGACTTTAGGATAAGGTAGACTAGTCTATGGCAATCCTTAGCTATATGAATAAACAATCTACTTTTGGACACACCTAAATCATCACCTAGTGGTGATGCCATAAAATTTTTCTAAGGGACCATAAATTTTTTTTGAGAGACCTGGCTATGTCATTTTGATATACTTAACATATATGATAAAATATAAGACAAATATAATAATAACAAAAATCATGTTATTTATTTATTTATTATTATTTTTTTTTTAATGACAACAACAAAAGTAAAACATATTCTAAATTTTTAACAATAGAAATCAGATGATTTTCTTATAATAATAAAAAAATTGAGTTTGTTTTTGGAAGAAAAAAAGAAAATTTTACAAAGGAGATTTAGGGCTTGTTTGGTAAGGGTATTTGAATATTTATTTATTTATTTTACAATCCATAAAATAGTGGGTCCCGCAGTTGAATCTATTATTTGACTAATGTTCTCTAAATACAGTTGTCAGAAAATTGTATCTTATTTACCTAGTTCAGGATAAGATTTTGAAAATGGTTGAGAGAATGTTTTCAAGATATATAAAATGTTTTTAATAGCATAGCTGTAAATAAATTGAAAACAATGTACTCCACGTATTTGTTCAAATTCTTTTATTTTTTAAATTAAAGAGCTTATATTTATAACAAAAATATGACACTTAAATACGTAAGCACATTTTCTTTCTATCTTGTTAATATATCTGTAGGGTCAGTTTTTGTAGCCTAAACCCAAAATGTTTGGATTATGAGCCCAATTAATCCAAAATAATGAATTTGTAGAGAGTGGGTGAAAGAGCTGGGCTGGTTGTAGATTAAACAATAGTCAACTATGATGTTAAGAGATGTATTAACGTGAAAACATGCTTGAAAAACTCATCCAACAGATGCCCGAAGAGGTGTATTATTGAATAAAGGGTGGTTACAACTCTTAGTGCTACAGTAAAGTTACTCTCTTCTGTTTCTTCCTTTTTTCTTCGATCTCTATTATCAGAGGCCTCTTCTCTTTATATAGCACCCTCTCCCATTATTTTCATCGTCCACTTGTTCTTCATCTAAGCATCCACTTGAGTACATGTCACGTCAAGTTTCCTTTTTAGCCCTCTGTGAGTGGTAGCAGCTGAGATTGTACTATTCAGGGATCTTCTCCACATTAATGCGGCTAGAAAAGTAGCTGCAGTACATTTAATGTGGTGGTTGCATCTTGTCTTCTAGATATTTCTCAGTTCCTATCTTCTCCATACATACCTGAAGCTTATCCTTATCATTAGAATCCTTAGAAGGATTGCTTGAACCTTTCAAATGTCTGTTTGACCAAGACTCTTTGCATTTGAGGAGGATGACCTCTTCGGACCACTGGTAATCTCTTCGGACTATACTCCTCATTCATTTCCAGGTATACTTCTTCTACATGGACTCCTTCTCAAACATTTTCCCCCCTTCGGACACACAGTAATCTCCAAATAGGGCCTTAGGCCCACGACATAAGGTTGGGCTTTCACCCCCCACAATAGCCCCGCAAAATTTTAGTTTTTCCCTCGCATCCGAGGAGAAAAAGTAGGATTTTGACTTGTCACGAAATAAAAGCTTGAAAAAACACACAAATATCTGAACTTACACGTGTGCGGGCATAGATGCAGGTGCCTCATCATTGCTATTGTCGTTTCAGTATTCCCAAAGCACTATTAATTACTCCAGACAGCGTTTTGTCTTGGGTATCCAACGGTGTATTATTGATCCAACGGACGTGATTCTTCCTCAGAATTTGGGCGGGATGACTCCTGTCCCTTTGCTTGTCCCCATATAAAGCCTCAGAAGTGGTTATTTCTTCTTTACTTCATCAATTCTCAAATTACCTAGCGAACTTAAACATTCGAATCCACCAAGCTCTCCCAATCATCTACCCTAGTTCTTCCTAAAGTCTGTAAGGATCTTTTTGCGAGTTCGAAGATCATTCTCCGGTTTAGTTTGCGTAAGTTTCGACATCTCTAAACCCTTCATCCTCTTCTCGGCCAGTATTCTCGACCTTTAAACTCGCATCTGCCAGTTACTGCTCTGCACCTTCCTTTAGTTAACCAAAAATGGGTAGATTTCAGTATCTTGTCGATAGTCCTGCCTTAATAGAGGAATTTAAGGAGACCTACGGCATACCCCAGGGGGTAAATTTGAGGTATTGTCCTCCGGAACGGATATTAACCGACTGAGGAAAGGGGGAAGTCATAATCCCTATGATAGCATTCATAGAAGAAGGAATGACCCTTCCTATGGGTTCTATCACCAAAAACTATCTTCGCAACTATAGGCTTTCTCCTGAGCAGTGCGCACCCAATGTCTTTAGGATCCTAGGAGCAATTGACGCCCTGAACCTTCACCTAGGACTAGGACTTACCTGGCTTGACGTGGTACATATGTACGAGTGCCATAGCCAGAAGGGAGCGGGATACTATCTTAAATCCCGGTCCGATGTCATTAGGCTCGTCTCCTGCCTTTCCAAATCCAATAAAGGGATGAAAGACAACTATTTGATCGTCTCGGGAGCGTGGCATGACGGTCTTCATTGCCCGACCCAACCAGGAGAGCTAGGTGGGACCTCCTAGACCTAGGTTCCCTAACAATAGATTTAGGATCTTCGTTTTTTTTTTTTTTAAACAGTCTATCTTCTCTTTGTATCATCATTTTCAAATTTCTGACCAAGTTCCTTTTATTGTGGTGTTAACAGATAAAAATCACGTTTCTCCTCAGCTCAGCCTCACAAACGTTGCCGCGCTTAATTTCTTACTGCAATCAGAAATTTTCGTGAGTGAAGACGAGCAACTCTGGTCGGTCCCTCTTATCCTTGGTTACACAGCAAAACCGATCGATTTTCAGCCAGTCGGCAATGGGATAACACAGGGAGATTATTGTCTTAACCGAATAGACGTTGCTCGGAAAGGCTTTCTAGCACCGTACGATCTTATACCTGTGCCACACCCAAATCCACAGGGTGTGCCCTTGCTTATCCAGCCAATTCAGCAGGCTCCCCTCGAACCAGAAGCAGGAGGTGAAAGAGTTGCTTCTTCAACCTCTTCACTTGAGGAGCAAATAGACAAGTTTAAATTTGAAGGAGAGGCTTCGGGAGAGGTTCAAGTGATCCCCATCTTGAAAGCCGAGGAGGAAATTGACAGGCAATTTGGTGTCCACCCTCCTGTTCTGATAATTGCTCTTCCTAAAGACTCTTCGTAAGAAGAAGAAGATATGGCAAGTCTGAGGGATTTGATGAAGAATAGGGGTAAGAAAGCTGAGCCCAAGGGGATTGGTATGTCCCAACCAGCCGTGAGTCTTCCTCCACCACCTCAGGTTCCTCTGGATCTCGGCGCCAAGCAGTTGCCCGATCTGAAGAAGAAGAGTCCCCTTGCTGACAATGAAGGGAGGGAGGTAGCGCCTCCAAAAGGAACCAAACAACAGAAGGTGGTTAAAGATCACCGGAACAAGAGAGCTTCATCTACAGAGAGCCGAGATGAAGCCCTCGTGGCTGATATGCGCCGAGGACCTTGCACTTGGTCCCCAAGGCTAGAATTGGATGGTGCTCCAATTCCCTGGGAGACCTCCCTCAGAAATTACAATGGGGGGAAGGCAGGTCTCGTTGCCGAGGCCTTGGAGCAGCCACTCCTCCTCCCAAAGGACATGGAGTCTTATCGGCGCTTCAACCAATACGAGCTCTTCCTATCCCTTAAGAGGGATTTGGCCATGGTAAGTGTACCGGTCCGATTAATTAAGGTGCTGATCTCTTTTACTTGTCCCTTTTTCTTTGCTCTATATTGAAATTTTTTGTTATGTAGATTACTCAGCAGGTTTATGTGGCCGAGGATTGGAACAAGAAGTCCTACATCGAAGCCCAAGCAGAGGCCCACTCTCGGTCTGAGGCGAAAAAATCTCTAGGCAGCTTGAAGGAGGAATATGCTCATCTGTCCGAGCAGTTCAAAGACATGACCAATCGGAGTAACAGCCTTGATGCTGGCCTTAAAACTACTGAGAAACAGGCCGAAGAGCAATGTAAGCAACTGAACATGGTGGAGATTAACCTGGCGACGGAGAGAGAGATGGTGAAAGGTCTCAAAGCTGAGCTTAAAAAAGCCAAGGAAGCTGCTCAACTGGCCGAGAAGAACGCCCAGTTGGCCAAGGAGGTAGTGGAGACCGAAAGACAGGCAGCATATATGCTGGAGGTGGAAGAGACCCAAGCCAACCTCACTAAGCAATTTGCCGCAGTTAGCCGAGAATACTGCGATGTGACTTGGGGAAAGTCTTTGGATGCTGCTGGATTCCCTTCGGAATCTAACCTGAGACAACCTGGGAGTGTATACTACGACCCTAATATTCGAGAACTCCCAGGGTCTGATCCATCTCCTCCCACACAACTCCCTCATACCAACTTTGAGGCCTCCAAGGAGTCTGGTCAGCTTGGTGATCAGAGCAAGCCAGCCGAGGAACCTAAGGATAAGGGCGAGGACTCTATGGATAAGGGCGAGGACTTGGGAAAAAAGAAAACCCTTTTAGAGTCTAAGGACCAAGTCCCAGAAGCTGCTGCAGCTCAGTCCAGTCAGGCTGCTGACCCTTTGGTTCCTCAAATGAAGACTTAGACATTTAGGAGTTTTTATTTTGTACTTGTATTAGCTTTTCTTTTATGTAAGGGATTGTAAACTATTTTCTTTTGATCAATGAAACTGTTTCCCCTTTTATTTCTAGTGTTTTCGTTGCATATCTTATGACTTATTATTGCTGCAAATAATTGTACTTTGTAATTATGGTAATGTAGGTAAACATACTAACCACCATTTCATGCTGATGATGTACATAACTAAAATTGGTACTAAAAAGAAGAGTTTGTATAAGAATTACTAATAAGCAATGAATGCAACGAGTGACATGGAAGTTTCACAGGTCTTTTTGGACATGCACAGAGCATGTTATTACTCCTTGGTGTTGAACAAAACATTACTAAGGAGGCCTATCATAAATTAGGGTTAATTTAAATACATTCGAGAATTTTAGACATGATTCATTTCAAAGTTAAACTTCAATAATAATAACTAGATGGAGGTGTAGACTAACCCATATCATCTGGTCCTAGGACTTCAGGCATGAATGGATTTAAGTTTAAACAATTAAGAGAACATTGAACGAGTGTTAAATAACCTAAATCATCTGGTTCGAGGACTACAGGCATGATGGGATTTAAGTTTAAACACTTAAGAGAATATTGAACGAGTGTTAACTAACCCAGAACCCAAATCATCTGGTCCGAGGACTACAGGCATGATTGGATTTAAGTTTAAACACTTAAGAGAATATTGAACGAGTGTTAACTAACCCAAATCATCTGGTCCGAGGACTATAGGCATGATTGGATTTAAGTTTAAACACTTAAGAGAACATTGAACAAGTGTTAACTAACCCAAATCGTCTGGTCCGAGGACTACATGCATGATTGGATTTAAGTTTAAACACTTAAGAGAATATTGAACGAGTGTTAACTAACCCAAATCATCTGGTCCGAGGACTACAGGCATGATTGGATTTAAGTTTAAACACTTAAGAGAACATTAAACGAGTTGGCATATTGATTAAAGAAAAGATTCGATTAATAATAGTACCTTTTGAGGTTATTTACATTCTAAGGGCGTGGTATTACATGACTATCCAGGTCTTCTAAGAAATACGCCCCAATACCGGCCCCAGAAGTAATACGATATGGTCCTTCCCAATTGGGTCCTAACTTCTCCCAAGCTAGATTTTTTGCAGTGCCGACAACTTTCCTCAGCACTAAATCACCGGGTTCTAGAGGCCTTAGCTTTACATTGGCGTCATAGCTCTGCCTAAGCTTTTGTTGATAATGTGCCAGCTGGACCATTGCACTTTCCCTCCTTTCCTCAATCAGGTCCAAACTCTTCTCTAGCCGCTCATTGTTGCCGGTCGGATTGAACGTACTAGTTCTCAATGTTGGGAACCCAGTCTCCAAAGGTATGACAGCTTCAGCCCCATAGATCATTAAGAAGGGGGTCTCTCTAGTAGATCTGCGAGGCGTAGTTCTGTAAGCCCAAAGTACATGTGGCAATTCTTCCACCCATTTGCCTTTCGCATCGTCTAGTTTCTTTTCTAAGCCATTTACTATGACCTTGTTGACTGCTTCTGCTTGCCCATTACGCTGAGGATAAGCAGGGATGGAATATTTGTTCATGATCCCTAGTTTGCTACAATAATTCCTGAATGCTTTGCTGTCGAACTGTAGGCCATTGTCCGAGATGAGAGTATGAGGAACCCCAAATCGAGTGACAATTTTCTTCCATACAAACTTCTACACATCTACATCCCTAATGTTGGCCAGCGGCTCAGCTTCGACCCATTTGGTGAAATAGTCCGTGCCAACCAGAATGTATTTCCTGTTTCCTACAGCTTTAGGGAATGGTCCCACGATATCTAAGCCCCATTGGGCGAAAGGCCATGGGCTGGATAGTGGATTAAGAGTTCCCCCTGGTTGATGAATGTTCGGGGCAAATCGCTGACATTGATCGCACTTTTTAACATATTTATGGGCTTCTTTTTGCATGTTCGGCCACCAATAACCTGATGGCTCTGTGAGCTAAAGACCTACCTCCAGTGTGGCTTCCATAGATTCCTTTATGTAGTTCTTCTAGTAGTAACTCAGCCGCCTCAGGATGCATACACAATAAGTACGGTCCTGAATAGAAGCGTTTATATAGTTTCTGGTCCTCGGATAGCCAGAATCTGGTCACCTTCCTCTAAATTTTGTCGGCTTCCCCTCTCTCTTCAGGCAGAATATCCTCTTTCAAGAATTTAATTATAGGATCCATCCAGCTAAGTCCGGCCCTGACTTGATGAACTTGTACTACCTCTCATCTTGCCCCTGTATGCTCATGCAGGTCTTCGATGAGGATAACTCTCAGCAGATCTTGTGCGAAGAGGTAGCGAGCGTGGCTAAAGAATCGGCATGTGCATTACCATTCCTGGGAATGTGCAGCAAATTGAAATATTCGAACTCCGATTGCAGGCATTTAACTTGGCTCAAGTATCCCTGTATTCTTTCATCATTCGCCTCAAACTCACCTTGTACTTGATCGACGACTAACCTCGAGTCCGAGAACACCACCACTGACTTTCCTCCCATTCTTCGAACCATAGCCATTCCTATCAGTAGAGCTTCATATTCTGCCTCATTATTTGTTGCCTAGAAGTCCAACCTTAATGACTTTTCAATGGTGATTCTTTCAGGGGATATCAGCACTAGCCCCACTCCAGAACCTTTCTGGTTCGCTGCGCCGTCTACGTACACTTCCCAATGTGGGGGGTTTTGCTAACAAATCATGCCAACTAATTTTTTATCCATGTCCAATGTTGGCGTTACTTCTTCTAACTAGGGCTTCGTGAACTCGGCCACCAAATCTGCCAGGACCTGGCCCTTGACAGATGTGCAAGGCATGTATTTGATATCAAAAGCCTTTAAGATCATACCCCATTTAGCGATCCTTTCAGTGTAGTCGGCACTTCAGAGTATAGCTTTGAGCGGGAGTTGAGTGAGAACAATGGCTGTATGGGCTTAGAAATAATGAGGTAGCTTCCGTGTACCAAGCATCACTGCTAGGATAGCTTTCTCCAGTGGCAAATAGCGGATCTCGGCTTCATGCAGTGACTTACTCACACAATAAACTAGCCTTTGCACACCACAATCTGCTCGTATTAACACCAAGCTCACCGTATAAGGAGCTACGGCAATGTAGGCAAACAGGACTTCATCTGGCTCAGGACTGGACATGATTGGTGGCCAAGCCAGATAGTCCTTAAGTTGTTGAAAGGCTACAGTACATTCTTCGGACCAATCAAATCCCTTCCATTTGTTAATCAACGAAAAGAAAGGTCTACACCTATCTGCTGATCGGGAGATGAATCGGTTTAGGGCAGCAGTCATTCCAATCAGTTTCTGAACTTCCTTGGGATTCCGAGGAGCTTGTAAATTGTTGATGGCTTTTATCTGGTCGGGGTTAACTTCAATTCCCCTGTGAGTCACCATGTACCCTAAAAACTTGCCTGACCCCACACCGAATGAGCATTTGGAAGCGTTTAGGCGCAGTTTGTACTTTCTTAGAACTTCAAAGGTACTTTCAAGGTCCTTCACATGTTCAGCAACAATCTTGCTTTTCACCACCATGTCATCTATGTAAACCTCGATGTTTTTACCCAGCTATGGCTCAAACATCCTTGTCATCATTCTTTGATAGGTAGATCCTGTGTTTTTCAAGCCAAATGACATCACCATATAGTGGTAGTTACTAATAGGGGTGACAAAAGCAGTCTTCTCTTGATCATCCAGGGCTAGTGGTATCTGGTGGTAACCTTGGAAAGCATCTAGGAAGCTCATTCGAGGGTGGCCAACAGTGGCATCCACTAGCTGATCAATTTTTGGCATAGGGAATGGATCTTTAGGATAAGCCCTATTTAAATCAGTGAAGTCTACGCATACTCACCATTTTCCACTCTTTTTCTTCACCACCACAGTATTTGCTAGTCATTCAGGATAAAAAACCTCCTTAATAGCTCCAGCTTGTTTGAGCTTTGCTACTTCTTCTCTTACTGCATCAGCATGTTCTTTGGATGGGTGCCGAGGAGGTTGCTTCTTAGGGGTAATCAGTGGGTTGACCTTCAGATGGTGACATATGAACTCTGGATCTACCCCTGGGGCTTCGTAAGCGTTTCAGGCAAATACGTCAAGATTTCTCCTAAGGAATTCTACTAACTCCTCCTTCTCCTGCAGAGGTAGTAGAGATCCAACTTGAAAGAATTTTTCTAGATCGTCTCCGATGATAACTTTTGTCAAATCTTCGCACCTAGCGCTCTCATCTAGATCTTCGACGGACGATATCTGAGACTTTAACTGCTATAAACCCCTTTCGGCCTTGGACGAGGACTTGGTTTCGGGCTCATGTTGGATGGCAACCACTAAACATTGTCTGGCTGCAGACTGATCTCCTCGGATCTCACAAACTTGTCCCTCAGATGGATACTTAACTTTCTGATGCAAAGTAGAGGAAACAGCCCCTAGTGTATGAAGCCAAGGCCTGGCTACAATTGCCGTATAGGGCGAATACACGTCTACAACTATGAAATCCACCTCTACCAACTCTGAGCTGGTTTGCACAGGTAATCGTATATGGCCCTTCGGGGTGACAACCCTTCCTTCAAAACTCACAAGGGGGGAATTGTATGGTGTTAAGTCTTGAGGTTTTAGGACTAGACCTTTGTAGAGATCAGGATACATTATTTCTACCGCGCTACCCTGGTCTACCATTACCCTCTTCACATCATACTCTTAGATTCTGAGGGTGATTACCAAAGCATCATCATGGGGTTGGATGGTCCCATTCTTATCCTCATCCGAGAACCCTATAACCAGTTGAGCACCTAACTTAGCTCTCTTTGCACCTTGGTCGAAATCCCCTGCGGGTGACCGGACAACCGACATAACTTTCGATGGCTAGGATCTCGTTCTTCTCGGTGCGGCGAAGACGACGTTAATAGTTCCCAATGGAGGCTTTGAAAAGTCATCTCTTCGGGGCTCTAAGTTCACCTGAACTCCTCGGCCACTAGAGTGGTGCAAGAGGTGTCTCAATTTACCCTCACAGAGCAGTTGGTCTAAGTGATCCCACAGACTCTTGCAATCCTCTGTTGTATGCCCATGGTCTTGATGGTACTGGAAATAGAGACTATGGTTATGCCTTTAAGGGTTGCCCACCATCTTATTCGGCCACCTGAAGAATGGTTCATTCTTGATCTTTTCCAAAACTTGGTGTACTGGCTCTTTGAATACAGTGTTGACTACTTGAGGGTTTGTTGATCCTGATTGCCCAGTGAAATCTCTCCATGGTTTACTGTTATTGTAACGGTCCGACTTGAAATCCTTCCGCTCTTGGGGGATAACCTTGTCTTTTCCCTTCCCTTACTGCTGATATTCTTCGACTCTTTTATACTTTTCAATGCGGTCCATGAGTTGGTGCACGTTAGTAACTGGTTTACCAGATAAGGATGTCCTTAATCCATGGTCAGTGGGGAGGCCGAGCTTAAACGTGCTGAGGGCCATTCCATCAAAGTTGTCCTCCATATCATTAAACATCTCCCAGTACCTATCTGAATACGTCTTCAAGGTTTCGCCTTCCTGCATGCTCAAGGATAGCAGTGAAGATAAAGGCCTGGTCACTCTTCGGCACGTGACAAAACGGGAACCAAATGCTTGAGTAAGCTCTCTGAAGGAATCGATGGAGTCTGCTTCTAGGCTATCAAACCATCTCATTGCAATCGGTCCAAGACTAAAAGGGAAGACCTTGCACATCAGGGCTTCATCTTTGGAGTAGACGGCCATCCTTTGATTAAAGTGGCTCACATGTTCCACAGGTTCTGTTTTACCATTATAGATGGCGAATGATGGCTGGTTAAAACGCCGAGGAAGTCTTGCTTCTTCGATCTTGCGTGTAAAAGGTGACCTAGAGATTTGATTCAAAGCCCTACTCATGGCATCGTTCCCTATGCCTCCACGTGATGGGCTTTGAGGTTGCCTCTTATGATGAGGCTCTTCTTCGTAGGAAAAGGATTCACTAATTGGTGTTCGAGACTTCTGTTTGTAAGTGACGTCCTATTCATCATCAGAATCTTCATCAGAGTACAAAGAAATCTGTTTCCTCTTTGCGTGGCGTAGCTCCCTTTTCAGATTCTCAACTTCTAGTTGCAAATTCCGGTTCTTTTCTGCATGGGACACGTGACTCCCACTACATGACTGGCTTTGACTAGTATGTGCAGTGTGCGCACTACTTTCACGATCTTGTCTCTTCTCTAAGTTAAGAAAAGGGTCAACGTATTAGGATGCCCTAGATTCTGCTTGCTGTCGACTTGGTTCAGCCATCATCAACTGTTGTTTTTATTCATGCTCAAGCTCTTCCCACAGACAGCGCCAATTGTTGGGTCAGTTTTTGTAGCCAAAGCCCAAAAGGTTTGGATTATGAGCCCAATGAACCCAAAACAATGAATTTGTAGAGAGTAGGTGAAAGAGATGAGCTGGTTGTGTATTAAACAATAGTCAACTATGATGTTAAGAAATGTATTAACGTGGAAACATGCTTGAAAAACTCATCCAATAGATGTCTGAAGATGTGTATTATTGAATAAAGGGTGGTTACAGCTCTTAGTAGTACAGTAAAGTTACTCTCTTTTGCTTCTTCCGTTTTTCTTCGATCTCTATTATCAGAGGCATCTTCTCTTTATATAGCACCCTCTCACATCATCTTCATCGTCCACTTGTTCTTTATCTAAGCATCCACTTAAGTACATGTCATGTCAAGTCTCCTTTTTAGCCCTTTGTGAGTGGTAGCAGCTGAGATTGTACTGTTCAGGGGTCTTCTCTACATTAATGCGGCCAGAAAAGTAGCTGTAGTGCATTTAATGTGGTGGTTGCATCTTGTCTTCTAGATATTTCTCCGTTCCTATCTTCTCCATACGTGCCTGAAGCTTATCCTTATCATTAGAATCCTTAGAAGGATTGCTTGAACCTTTCAGGTGTCTGTTTGACCAAGACTCTTTGTATCTGAGAAGGATGACCTCTTTGGACCACTGGTAATCTCTTCGGACTATACTCCTTGTTCATTTCCAGGTATACTTCTTCCACATGGACTCCTTCTCAAATATTTTCCCCTCTTTGGACACACAGTAATCTCCAAATAGGGCCCTAGGCCCACGACATAAGGTTGGACTTTCACCCTCCACAATATCTATACTACTATTTAAAGGGGCTTCCCTTTTTTGGATTTCTCATTTCTTAGTTCAAATATACCCCTACACCCTATGTTTAAGTAAAGACAAAACTAAAGGACAATCCGGTAAAAATGTAACTTTAACTCTTACTAATACATTGCCTAAAATACTATCATCATACCCACTTACAAGTTTTCAATTAACAGGATTAATATGTAAATTAAAATTCTCACACTTTAAGACCCACAAACTCATGTACACTACTAGTTTCTATCTCACTTTCTATCTCTCATTCTTCTTTAGATTGAAGACATTTAATTTAGCTCTACATCCTCCTTTATATTTCTTCAGATTGAAGACATATACTGTCAGAGGCTCTAATAGCTTTTCAGGTTCTATCTTTTCATAGTGGCTTATTACCGTTGTTGACTTTGAGATTTTAAATAGGAAGGTTAGTGCTTGAACTAGCTGCTTGAAAAAGGATATATGTAAAGGCTATTTCTTTTTATTTTGGCCTAGAATTAAATACAAACTCCTTTTTTGGTTTTTTTTTTTTTTTTTTTTGGAATTTACGGTATTTTTATTAAGGGAATTAAGCTACTTGGATAAGAATTAAGATTGATTGGTTTTGCATTTATGTGTGTAGGTATTGGATAAGATTCAATTTGAGAGCCTCACAGACAAAATCAACAAGACTCTCTCTATTTATGCGTGCAGGTACTTATATATTATTCTTCCCTATTTTGGTCCAAGAACTTAATATTTAATGTGATTTTAGATTGCTAACACTTTTTCTGGTTTTTGGGTTATATATTTAATTTGGGTACAATTGCGAGGTCTGGGACCAAGAAATTTTTGGAGGCATTGCAGTCTGGAGCGAATGTGAGTATGATTGGTCAATTTGGTGTTGAGTTTTAAGGGAATTAAGTTGCTTGAAGTGGTAATTTACGCTACTTTTTTTTTAATGTAATTTATGCTACTTTTTTTTTAGAGGGTATTATGTAAACAAGTTTTTTCTTGTAATTTACGCTACTTTTTTTAGAGGGTATTATTATATATTTGATGTATCATGTTCATGGTTACCCAATGTAAACCTCATATGAAGTGGTTGTTATCTAAGAAATTGTTGTAAAAAAATTTCTTTTGTAACATAAATTATATTTATCTTTTGTATAATTCTATGTGAAATTCAATTTACATTTATTTTTATAATTATTAATTTACTACTTCATAAAAAATGTTACGCATCTTTTCTCAGTTTTAAGGTTAGTTGATATCTTTGAAATTTAAACTCTTTTTAACTTTTGTTATGGATATGTAGTAAGTGGCAAACTATTACGATTAAAACACTACATTTTAAGATTAAAATTGATCCTTTTATTGTAAAATAAATATATTTGAAATTTAAACTCTTTTTCACTTTTGTTATGGATATGTAGTAAGTGGCTAACTTTTAGGATTAAAACAATACATATCAAGGAAGTCAATACCATACTGGAGGCTGTACCGGTTTGGCCAGCGGTATGATATATTTCGGGTACCGGTCAATACCGGTGTACCGTTTCGGGTTTACCGCTATTTTATATATTTAATATATATATATATATATATATATATAATCACATACCCACATATAACATACCCATTCTCAAAAAAACATAAAAATACCCATACTCTGGTCTCTGAGTCACAGATTCACAACAAACATGAGCTGAAGGGCCCAAGGCCCCAAAACCCAAAACCCAAAATGAAAAAATAGAGAGAAGGGAAAGGGAAAGCGAAAAGGGGAAGAAAAAAAAGAAAGAAAAAAGAATCCTCCCAGCGATTCCGATTTTCGATTCAGAATAGAGGCAAGCGAGGGGCCAAGAGTGAGAAGCCGAGACCTGAGACAGGGAATGAGAAGCCGAGACAGAGCAGAGTGAGAAGCTGAGATAGAGCAGCTAGAGACTCTGAGACAGAGAAGCCGAGAGATGAGAGACACGGAGCAGTTGAGAGAGAGCGTGAGGGAAAGAAAGAAAGAAAGAGGACAGGTATCTCTTGAAAACTTTCCCTTGAAAACTTGTCAAAATCACAAAAAAATGTGGCTTGGATGTGTTTCGGTCCGGTATCTCTTTACCGGCCGGAACGGCCGGATTTCACTGGTACGGCTGGTACTCGTCCGGTAAGGCCTATATTTTTTCCGATACAAAACAGAGGGGGTACTCGTACCGGTGCACTGGCCGGTACGGTATATATCGGCCGTATCGGCCGGTATGGTACGGTATCGTCTTCACTGATACATATAGTTATCCACAAATGTGTACTGTTTTTGAACTTTGAATTTGGGGGGAAAAAAAGGGTGGCTGGGTAGTGTTTTTGTAAATAGAACATGGGATTTTTTTAAAAAATTTACCTTAAAATAAATATATTTGAAATTTAAACTCTTTTTCAGTTTTGTTATGGATGTGTAGTAAGTGACTAACTTTTAGGATTAAAACAATACATGTAGTTATCCACAAATGTGTACTGTTTTTAAACTTCGAATATGAAAAAAAAAAAAGGAAAAAAAAAAGGTTGACGGGTAGTGTTTTTTGGATAGAAAGTGGGATTTAAAAAAAAAAAAATTAATCCGAAATTTTTAAACGTGTAGTTTTTCTTTTTTTTTTGATAAACTTTTAAATAAGGATAGGTTTACATCAGTTCCCTATGTTAATATTTTAATTTTCCCTAAAATTTAGCCTTTTATTTTCTTTCAAAATCAAATATATTAGTGCCTAAATTTAAGGATATGGATGGAGAAGTTATAGTAGTGGTTTTATAGTAGGAGTCTTTTTTTTTTCTTTTTCTTTTAAATAAAGAAGATATTTAAAAGGGGGGAAAAAAAGAAGAGGAAAGTGTGAGAGTTTTATTTATTGATTTTTTTTTTAACAAAAGAAAACTTGAGTAAGGAAAGTGAAGTTGAAAAAAAAATAATAAAAAATAAAGAAGAAGATAAATCTTGACTAGCCTCTGAGCACGCACATGATTGCGTGATCAGAGGCTCTTCTATTTTTTAGATAACGGTTAATTTAGAGTATTTATTATAATTTGGGATTACTACATTTTTTAATCACAAAAAAAACCTAAGAATGTGATGAAAAATTAGTAATTAGAAAATGTTGTAATTCAAATTATAATAAATGTTCTAAATTAACCTTTACCCAAAAAATAATAGGTATGGTTAACTTTTTCTGATATTTTCACTATAGTTTTTGGTATGATGGAATTCTGAGGGGCCACTCAACTTTGTACTCAAGGATTCAATGTCTTTTATTGATTAACAATTAAGATGATGACAATTATAAAGAAAATGGTCGACCGAGTAGTATGATTTTCTCAAACATAATTTTATTTTATTCAACGTATGCCGCAATTAGAGTCAGGTCTTCATCTTTCTCGCGTAAAAAATATGAAAAAGAAAGTTTTCGAAATAAATAAATAAAATTCTTTTTAGGGGGAAACCTGAAACCCTTTTTTCAAAAATATATAAAACTGTTTTATAAAAAATCTGTTTTATAAAACTGTTTTCATAAAACTGTTTTTCAAATAAATATCTGATTTCGGAAACTGTTATCCAAAGCTGTTTTATAAAACTGTTTCAGAAAAATAAACTCTTTTTATTAAACTGTTTTCAAATAGAAATCTGTTTTCCAAAACTGTCTTCATAAAACTGTTTTCCTTTAAAGAAATATAAAGCTGTTTTTTTAAACTGTTTTTAAATAAAAATCTGATTTCAAAATCTGTTTTCAAAAGCAGTTTTCAGAATCAAAAAATATTTTTTCAAAACTGATCTTCTGAATAAAAAAACTGTTTTCAAAATCATTTTCTTTTATAAAAATATGTTTCAAAACTGTTCTTCTTAGAAAAAAATTGTTTTCTAAAAACTGTTTTCAAAAATAAAAAAATCTGCTTTTCTGAAAAAAAATTTTAAAAAATAAAAATCTGTTTTTATAAAACTGTTTTTTATAATTTTTTTTTTTTAGAAATACAAATCTTTTTTTTTTCAAAACTTAGAAATTTTTTTTTTAATTGTTCGGAAAAATTTTATATATATAAAAAAAAAAAAATCTGTTTTCTAAAAAAAGAAGGCTGAAACATACAAAAAAAAAAAAGTTTTCAAAAAAGTTTTCCAAAGTGCTTTCAAAAATGCTTCTTTTCAAAAGTGTTTTCAAAGGTACTTCTTAAATATGTCAAAAATGTTTTTTTTTTTTTTTTTTTAAGAACATTTTTTTTTTAAATTGCTTCCTTCAAAAGTACATGTTTTCGAAAAAGAGGTTTTCAAAAAAGAAAAGGTTTTCAAAATGTTGTTACCCCTTAAAAAATGTTTTTTCCTCAATATCTCCCAATAACATCTTTTCTAAGAAAAAAGTGCTTTTCCAAAATAATGAAGTTAATGTTGTAACTTTTTTCTTCAAGCTTCTTCTTAGAATAGTTGTAGTGTGTGGATTTGTATTCAAGGCTCATTTTCTCGAGTCTTTGAACATCCTATAAACTTATATTGTCCCTAACAATTCTTAGCACTAATGAGTTTCTTTTTGTCATCTTTTGTATGGACAAAAAAAAAATGAGAAAATGGTGGATGACAACAAGGTGCTATCCTCCCAACCCTCTCTTTTTTATTACGTTGTGTTTGTTTTTCTATAGTTTTTAGTATTCACATGCTAGCTATATAATAAATAGATACTCACATCTTATTGTATAGTATACTTGTATACTTTTTCACATGTTACTTATGTATATATCTTACATGTTTTGATTGTATATATTTTGTTGGAGTTATTATTCACATGATAGTTATATGTAAATATCTAATCACATGTGTATGTGTGTGTGTGTGTGTGTGTGTGTTGCTTGCAAAAATCTTAAAAAAAATAAAAATTAAATAAAAATGCCAAGTATTCTATTTCTTCATAAATGTTAACGTTGGAAATAAATTAAAATAAGGTACTATCTTCAGATAGACGTTGTGGGATGCCTAACACTTTTATCACATGTAACCAAATTTCTGAGTTCAAGATCTTTGGTTCAAAGACTTTTGGTTTACCTTAATTAACGAACCCTTAAAATTTGGTTTAGTTAATTAGGTAACTCAAAATAAATTACACATCTAAGTAACCAATCACACATAATACAAAACAAATAGTTGGTGGCGTCTCTTAAAATAAAAATAAGAAAAATAGACTCACACACACACCCCCCACTCTAGATACACAAGCACACATGAGACATGTCGCCAAGGACCAATGTGTGACAAAACTGGAAAAAATGGGGGCACCCACATAACCCTTCTCCTTTTATTAGTAAAGTACCATTGTCATGTCAATTTTAATGGTTTAGACAATGGGCATGACCAGAAAAAGTTTGGCTCTAAATATATTAGAGTTAGTTTACTTTATCTCATTATATGATGATTAAAGTTATCATGCGTAGCTTTGGTTACATGTGGCTTTTTTAATAAGTTAAGTAACTTATTTAAATAATATATAATAATAGTCTTATAAATTATCAAGTAGTGGGTTAATTTGAAAAGATAACTTCAAAAATATTTGAGTCTAACTTTCTTCAATGTGGCCTGTCTCCTTCTAAGGAAGTTTTTAAAATTTTTTTTTTTTTTTCATTGACAACATTGTTTATAGCCTTCTTCGTTTTAATGCCAAATATCTTATAGTTTACTAATATGACGTCGATGATGACAATTATAAAGAAAATGGTCGACCGTGTTGTATGATTTTCTCAAACATAATTTTATTTTATTCACCGTATGCCGCAATTAGAGTCAAGTCTTCGTCTTTCGCGTAAAAAAAATATGAAAATGTGAACGTGCAGGATAAAGACCTATTATCTGCGCGCAGGATAGAAAAGAGAGGAATATTGGAATTTGGAAAAAGACCCATTTTCTATGTTGACTATATTGAGTTCTCTTCATGGAAACACCGCCTTCCTAAATTAAATGTTCTCTGATTCTACATTGAACTCTGTCTGCAAAAGCTAATGGTAGACTAATTAAATGCCATAAACATTATTATTATTATTATCACCAACTCATGTACAAATCTTCATTAAATTTCTATTTTATATTTACTTATTATAAATGATTCCACTTAGTTCTAATTTATTTAATCAATTATTTATTTGATAATTGTACTTATTAGTTATTAATAAAGTACATAAGAAATACTATCAATCAACAATAAATAAATTTGATTACAATCACTATATAACTATCTATGTTTCGATTCATATTAAAAAGTGCTATTATTTTCATTTAACAATTTTGATTACTTTAGCTATATACAAAGTTATTTAACTAAAGGTTTTTTACATAATTATTTAATTAGTCTAGGTTGATACCTATATTTTCGTATATTTAATTAAAAAATTAGAACTAAGTGGAATCTGTTTGTTTGTTTAGACCCCTTAAAATAGATTGTTTAGACCTAGTAAATTAGCCAAACGATTACTTAGGTTAATTATGAGATCTAGGTTAAACAAAAATATATCATATCATGCACAGTAGAAAAGAAAGAGACACAACAATATGATTACTTAGGAAAACCAATGAAACCAACCGCTTCAAGGTAAAAAATCTAGGGAAGATTTAACCTAATCTATCCTCAAGACAAACAAATCCACTAGAAAGAATTGAAGTTTACGAAAGATTTAACTCTAAATCTGATGCTACCTCCAATTGAACTTACTAACACGACTACGTGCAGCTTTGACTCCACGGACTCTTCTATTTTGGATTTGCAAAACACAAGCTCCCACGCTTATGACTTTGAGATCCCACTCAAAGGTTTAGCAACACAAATTCTCCAGTTTGTGACTCTAAGACCACTCTTGACGGTTTAAATCATCAGCTATGTATGATCTTGTTGCAGCAACTTCAAATCTATCGGTTCTAATGATATGAGAATGGTTTCCGATAGTGACTCTGAAAGAAGAAGGCACAGTACCTTTTAGATCTCACAAGAGCACCTCCAAAGTCTTCACAAAAAGTGTCTTAGGGGTTTCCTTTAAATACTATGTGAAATAGATCTAAAATCCTAATAACTTAATGGGCTTAAAAAGCAGTGGGCTAAAATTAAAATCTGTAGAATTCACATCTCGATCGGTTGAAGCCTGTCTTTCAATTGGTCGAACCTGGCATGTTTTAATTCTTTTTTCTGCAGCTTGTATGTTCTTGTGTTTTGACTTGTAACACCTTGAGTAATGACTCTAAGATCTATTCATCTTACATCTCCTAAAGAGTTATATCATATAACTCTCACATCTCCTAGAAAGTACGCTTGCAATCATGTAAAAGAATTTTGTTTCTTTTTGCCTTTTTTTTTCCTTTTTTCTTTTTCTTTTGAGCACAATTAAAGATATCATGCATGGCCATATAGGAGATTGAAAAGATAAATACCCTTGTTACACATTTTTTTTTTTTTAAATTCTTTTTCAACTCCTCGTTTAATCTTGCTATACAAGTGCTACACCTTACTGAGTACGACTTTTATAATTTGCACATAGGTAGTCATGATTGGCGAGTAACAGTGGTGAGATGGTTATTTATGCCTTTCTCCTAGGATCTTCTAGTCCTTACAATCAAAAGAACGTGACATCAAAATCAAGATCATTTGTATAAAGACTATAAACAACTCACACAATTAAGCACTACATAGCACAAACTAGTAAAGTGCAGAAAATAGCTCATCAAATCTAAACAAGGTACATAGTCATGAAATGTAAATTTCATTGGCCAACCTTAATTACATACTTAGTGGTGTACAAAACAAAAAAATAAAAATCCTTTTGTGTTTTTATATTATGACCAAAAACAAAAAGCACACATTATACTAAATGAATACAATGCAAAAGTAATGCATGACAGTGCTCAATTAAGCTATTAAGGCAAGAAATTTCAATTTCTTAATTAACCCATGAGTACATGTACAAACTAGTACATACTCATGCAAAATCAGAAATAGTTCATGCACTCAGTTATGCAACACATACTTTCTATGTTTCTCCACAATATTAAGCATGTTCTCAATCAAGAGAGAAATATCATAATTCATGTAATTTTCAAGAAAAATAAAATCAGACACAAAATAAAATATTTTTGTCTTTTTTGAAAATTTTCAATGTTTTTGGATTTTTTTTTTAATAATCAAAACAAACTAAAAACTAGAGAGCCAAAAACAGAAAGTAAACATGTCCACAAATAATTGAAAGAATTAAATCAAGGACAAGTAAATAACACTCACCTGAGAAAATCTTTTCTCACCCACACAGCACGCATCTTTGGCTTTCGAGGTGAGAAACCATGAGAAACAGAGTGTATTTGAAGGATTACACACTTCTTCTGAGACAAACTGAAATCTTGCAATTTTCTTTCACAAACCAGCAAGCTTAAATTTTTCAGAAGCATATGAAACAATTTATCAAGACTTATGGCAGGAGAAACATCATCACATATCCTATACTGAAACACAACATGCTTAAATTTCAATTTATGACAGTTATGACGAATGTGACCAAAAGCACCATAAAAGTGACATACAAGAACAAATTTAGGAACATCAGTATTCCTAACAGCAAATCTAGTCTCAAATTTTGGTTTTTGCCTCAACAAAAAACAATTTGGTCTAATATGACCAACAACACCACAAAGGTGACAGGTAAGCACAAAAACATATTTCTTTTACACTCTAACAGTAGCTTTAGACACAGGTTTAGAAACTTCAGCATTTACATCAAAACTTCTACTTTTGTCTAACCTAGCAACATAAGCCTTTTTCTTTATGATTCCTCTTGAAAGGAGGAATATAAATTTTGTCTTTAGGCTTAGGAGGAATAGAAACAGAAACAGATCTGTCATCAACAATAAGTTTGGTATTAGATAAATTTTCAAGTTTAGCTTCAAACTCAACTAACTTTTATTCCAAACCTTTCATCTTGAGAGGAAAATTGATTTCTCAAAAATTTATTCTTTTTATTAGATTCATCTAATCTCACAATCAATTCCTCTTTTTCAAGATTAGCAAATTTTAACTCTTCCTTAAATTTCTTAGCAATTTTTATAGATTTAAATAGTTCCTTATGGAGAGTTTCATAGGCATTAATAAAATCAACCGAAACATTAGTGTCATTTTTATTCAAAACATCACAACTAAAAGCAGTAAGACACTTAAAATTATCGATGATAGCAGGGATTAAAGATCTTACTCAGATGGTTAATCCAATTAGAGTGAAACCAATTTGACACCACTTGTTTGTTTGTTTAGACTCCTGTAAATCATATTTGTTTAACCTAATAAAGTAGCCAAGTAGTTACTTAGATTAATTATGAGATCTAGGTTAAACACATGCAATCTTATTACCTAGTGAGGGGAAGTAAATAAGATAGCAATATGATTACCTAGGAAAACCAATGAAACTAACCGTTTCAAGGTAAAAACCTGAGGAGGATTTAGCCTAGCAATCCTCAAGGTTAGCAAATCCACTATGATAGAATGGAAGTTTATAATAGATTTAAACCTTAAATCTAAATCTACCTCATATAGAATTTACTAACACAACCACATGCAGCTCTAACACTATGGACTCTTCTATCTAGAATTTGCTTTGCACAAATACCCACATTTGTGACTTTGAGATCCCACTCAAAGATTTAGAAACACAAATTCTTCAGTTTGTAACTCTAAGACCACCCTTGAAGGTTTAAATCATCAGCTATGTATGATCTTGTTGCAGCAACTTTAGATTGATCGGTTCTAATAATATGTAGATGGAATTCCGGTAGTGACTTTGAAAGGAGAAGGCACAAAACTTTTTAGATCTCAAAAGAGCACCTCCAAAATCATAACAAAACGTGTCTCAGGGTTTCCTTTAAATACTATGTGAAATAGATTTGAAACCATAATCACTTAATGGGCCAATGAGTTGTTGGACCTAATTAAAATTTTGCAAAACCCGTATCTCGATTGGTCGAACCTAGCAAGTTTTCAATTTCCTGAACTTGCAGCTTTCTTATTCTTGTATTCTGATTTGCAGTGCCTTGAGCATTGTCTAATCAAACCTATAGAATCTAAAATCTATATCTAGACAAGTTTGTGTATAAGGTTTGCCAATTCTTCTAAACTTTTAGAACCTGATAGTATCAACTAGAGATTACGTGCAAACAATAGATCCAATGATCTAATTAACCATAGTTACAAATCAAATCTTTGAGAGTAGACCTCGAAGTCACGAACAGGGGAGTTCGTGTGCAACTATCTAGAATAGAAGAGTCCATGGATTTTGGAGCTACGTATAGTTAAGCTAGTAAATACTACATTAGATTTAGAGTTAAATCTATTATACAAATTTCGATTATATTTTGGTGGATATGTTGCCTTGAAGATTGTTTTGGTTAAATCATCCTCAGTTTTTTTTTTATTTTTTTTTTTATTGTGAAACAAATTGCTTCATCATTTTTTATGGGTCACCATATTTGTCTCATATGTAATTTGTGCTTGTGTGATGTGTTTATCAATTCAATCAAGAGCATAATTACTAAAATTTAATTAATTTTATGACAATCGAGGCCTAAACCCCCAAGGACGGGCCGGAGATTTCAAGTTAGAAGGGGCTATAGTATAAGTTAAAAAAAAAAAACTGTAAATTAATAGGCATCCATATACTATTAAAAAATTATAAATATACAAAATCATTATTTCTTAATACATCAAGATGCGACAATCATCTATCAATAAAGACAAAAAAACACAAAATAATTTTTTTTTAATATTAAACTGGCTAGGATTTTTAAATTTTTTTTTTTTTTTTTGAAATTAGAGCATTCACAATAGTGGTGCTAAAACATTTTGCTTTTAGCACCTCAAAAACTATATTATCTATTTTACCACCTCATTTTACAATACACCAAACCTCAAATGTTCTATTTTTTTTTTTACCACTTTATTTAAAATAATATAAACAACTCATTGAAATAATAAAGGAAGAGAGAAAATTTGAGTTTTTTTTTTTTTTTTTTTGAAACTGAACCTGACTTTTCATTAAACTGAAACTGGAATACAACATAACACAGAACACAGCAAAGAGGAAAGAAGAGCAAAGAATTACATAATCAACTTTTGGCCCTATCTAAAAGCAACACATGCCGTAGCATAGGTGGCTCTACTCCTTTCCACTGCTGAGAAGAACCCGCAGCCTTAGCAAACTGAGCAAGCTCATGCGCCGCTCTGTTGTAGTCCCTTTTTCAGATATCTCACATTCCAGCTCCTAAACGACCGAAGCAACTCCAAGGATCCTTGGATGACCATCCCAAACTCATCATTGCAGTTGCCCTCATTGATGGCCTCAACCACCCCAGCTGAATCAGATTCCACAATGATTTGCTGAAGCTCCAACTCCATGGCCAAACGAACTCCTTCATCCACTGCAAAGGCTTCCGTAACAGCCGCACCATAATCACCATTCAAAACCTTGCAGCACGCGGCTACCACCATCCCTCTACTGTCTCGAATAACCACTCCCACAGTGGACCAACCCCCACAACCCGCTGTAGCACCATCAACATTTATTTTACAAAATCCTGGAGGAGGTGCCGCCCATCCAACTTCTGGGGCCTGCTGCTTAATATGCTTATACAGAATGGCATTCTTGTAGTCCTCTTGAGTACGCACTGCAAGGTTCCAAATCTGAGAATGGGGACTGCATTTAGCTTCATGAACCACTAGATTCCTATTAGACCAGATGGCCCATGCAGTGGTAAAGAGGATTTCAAGGTCAAGTGGAGATCCAGCATCCAAAATTTTTAAGGCTAAATCCACAAGGCACATGTTCCCAGCCAACAAATTAATTGGACAGTCTTGCCAATTCCACCAAACTTCACATAGCTTATCACAATATATTAATGCATGACTAGTACTTTCCATTGCTTTCTCACAAAGTGGACAGTTGGTCGCAACCTTTACACCTCGCTTTGCCAAATTTAGCCTCGTGGGCAGCCCATCCAAGCAAGCTTTCCAAGCAAAAATTCTGATTTTGGCAGGGAGCTGAAGTTGCCACACTTTCTTCCATAGACTAGCCCTATTATCTCCACTTGAGCACTCGCCCATCTCAGACCTCTCCACCATCTGCAAAGCAACATAATAAGCACTTTTGACAGAAAAAACACCTCGTTTGTTCCCCATCCAGATTATGCTATCTTCTGGTAAATTATAGCTAAGAGGGATGTTTAGGATAGTATCAGCCTCAAAAGGAAGGAAAAACCTCCTGACCATGTCCACTTTCCAGTGCCTTGTTTCTTCATCAATTAACGATGATACCATTGGGAAATCACCAATATCTTGTTGGGGGGAGCAAACTTTGTAGGTAATAGGAGTCGGTAGCCACTTGTCTTCCCATATATGAATCATTTTACCATTTCCAACCCGCCACCTTATACCCCTGTGAATAACCTCCAAGCTGTTATAGATACTTCTCCATGCATAAGAGGGGTTGCTTCCAAGCTTTGCACCCAAAATATCACTATAGGGGAAGTACTTGGCCTTATAAATCCTTGCAATCAACGAGTTTGGGTTGATCAGGATACGCCACGCTTGCTTCGCCAACATTGCAAGATTGAAGGCTTGTAAATTGCGAAAGCCCATTCCGCCTTCTGATTTTGATTTGCACATTTTTCTCCAGCAAACCCAAGCCATTTTAGCTTCTTGATCTCTCTGACCCCACCAGAAATTTCTCTCCATTCTTTCTAAGTCCTCACACAGACCCTTAGGGAGTTGGAAGCAACTCATAGTATATGTAGGTATAGCTTGTGTGACTGCTTTAATTAAAATTTCTTTTCCTCCTACAGATAGCATTCTTTCTTTCCAGCCAGAGAGTTTTTTTCCAACCTTCTCCTTTATTTCCGCAAAGACTTGATTCTTTGACTTGCCTATCACTGAAGGAAGACCCTGATATTTCCCTTGCCTTAACTCTTGCATTGGCCCTAGAACTCCCAGGATCTCCTCTCTTGTTTCAAATGGGGTATTATGGCTAAAGGTCACCGAAGATTTATCCATATTGATTTTTTGCCCCGAAACAGCCTTAAAAAGCCCCAGAATTTCAATAAACTTGCTGACCTCCTCCCTATCAGCCTTACAAAAGAACAGACTGTCATCCGCAAAGAATAAATGAGTGACTCTAGGGCAGCCCCTACAAATGGACACTCCACTGAGAATATTTCTATTGCCTGCATCAAATATAAGGGCAGAAAAGGCTTCCATACATAGAAGAAAAAGATAGGATGATAATGGGTCCCCTTGTCGAAGTCCCCTAGTTGGAGAGATTTTACCATGAGCTTCCCCATTAATCAACACAGAATATGTAACTGTTGTAATACATTTCATCACCCACCCAATCCATTTCTCATGAAAACCCATCCTCCTCATTACCCTCTCAATGAAATCCCATTCTACCCTATCGTAGGCTTTGCTCATATCAAGCTTAACTGCCATAAAGCCATCCTTACCACACTTCTTATGTTCTAAATAGTGCATTAACTCAAAAGCAATAAGTACATTATCTGTAATTAATCTCTCTGACAGGAAGGCACTTTGATTCTCAGAAATTATTTGAGGCAACACTTTCTTAAGACGGTTAGCAAGCACTTTGGAGATCAATTTGTACGCTACATTACTGAGACTAATGGGGCGAAAATCCTTCATTCTATTGGGCATTTTAACTTTTGGCACTAATGTAATGTAAGTATTATTAATATCAGATAAAGAGGCATTTGAATTAAGTACATTTAATACCATGTTAGTTACATCAACCCCAACAATATCCCAATACTTCTGATAAAAGATAGCAGACATACCATCTGGCCCAGGTGCTTTGGTTGGATGCATTTGCCTAAGAGCTGCTCTGACCTCCTCTGCAGTGAACACCTTAGTAAGCTCCTCATTCATCTCCTCAAACACCTTGACCTGAATTAGGCTTGTCACCTTTTCCATCCGGGACGGGAGTGTGGAAGTATAAATATCTTCAAAATAACTGATGACTGTTCTAACAATCCCCTCCTTACTATCACACCACATACCTTCATCATTCCACAATCCAACAATTGTATTCTTCCTTCTCCGCTCTGACGCACGGTGATGAAAATATTTAGTGTTTCGATCCCCTTCCCCAAGCCATTGAACTCTTGATCTCTGTTGCCACCACACCTCCTCATCATCCAACAAGAGATTAATCTCTTTTCTCAGCCTATTAATTTCCGCTCCATTTTGAAGTGCAGTATCATTTTTTAACAACTCACTCAGCTTTTCCTTCTTCTCCTTAATCTTTTTCGGAGTCTGCCCAAACACATCTTTACCCCACTTAGCTAGGTTGTCCGCACACATTTTAAGCCCTGCACTAAAACCACTTGGATCATGGAGATTAGTGTTAGCATTCCAGACCTCCTCAATCAGTTCCTTGCAGTCAGCCCGTCTTGTCCAAATAGCCTCAAAGAAGAATCTGCGCTTACCACGCTTATGAAGAGCATGAGAATCAGCAAGTAACAGGGGACAATGGTCAAACGTGGTATCCTCTAAATGCTGGACTCTTACATTTGTGAAGTGCTCTATCCATTCTGGAGTTGCAAGAGCCCTATCCAATCTCACATAAATTCTATCACTGCCTTCCTGTTGATTGCACCAGGTAAACTCAAAACCGGAGAAGCCCAGGTCTTTAAAACCACACTTATGAATAATATTTTGGAAGGCCTTCATCTGATTTTGGGGTCTCGGAGCTCCCCCTAATTTTTCTTCTACTGATGTAATTTCATTAAAGTCGCCAAAACATAACCAAGGCAAATTAAATTGAAGATTAAGAGTATCGAGATACCTCCAAGATTCTTTCCTCCTATGTGTCTCTGGATGCCCATAAAAACCGGTTAACCTCCATTTGAAACCAGACCCTTCTTCTACTACCACTGCATCAATGTGGTGTCTTGAATAGCTTTTAATCTCCAAATTAACTTCCTTCTTCCAGTACATTGCCAATCCTCCTCCTTTCCCTTGCCTTTGAACATAAAGACCATTGACAAAACCCAGTTTCATCTTCAGCTTTTTCATTCCAGCAATCGTCATTTTTGTTTCCGATAAGAAAACCACTTCGGGATCCCAGCGCCGCACAAGACTGCGCAGCATTCCAACTGACCGGGGGTTCCCAAGTCCCCGGCAGTTCCAGCCTAAGGCCATCATGGCTCTCGGCGGTGCTGCACAGCAGTCACCGCCGTTTCCTTGGTGTTTTTCCCTTGCTTCCTCTTCACCTTTCTATTCTCCTATGCTTCTAGTTCTTCTAATTCTCCCGTTCTCTTTGTTCCACTTCTTTTTTCCTGGCCCATCCAATCTTCTTCTTTAGTTAGGCCCTTCTCCCTTGCAAGCCTTTTCCAGCTCCCTATAGTCTTAGGCCCCAAATCTTTAGTCTTATGGCCCAAATCTAGGAACCCATCATCCTTATACTCTGAGAAGTCCACGATGGGCTTGACTGGACTTGTTACTTCCATTTCCTCCAGTATAAGCCCACTTTGACAGCCCACTACTGATTGGCCCATTCCTGGCGCGTCTCCCTCACCTCCATTATTTTCAAAATTCAAAACTTTCCTGTGAGCACGTGTGAGTTCAGACATCTCAGCATTTGGTGGACTTACCCCTGAGTTGTCCCATCCACCAGAGTGCCCAGCCGCCTGACTTGCTGTCCTTCCATCATTTCCCACGTCATCCCTCCCATTTTGCTTCTCTGCAAACCGGTCTTCTGTACCGCTTCTACTTCCTTCTCCGCTGCCACCCATGGCTTCCTCCTCCCATGTTGGTTGTTCCACAGGCCGTCGCTCATTCTTGCTTGACGGATGGCTCATTTCCTTTCTCATCTTCATCTTTTCCAGCCCTCCTTTAGTGCTGCCGTTGGCCCTTATCCATTCTCCATACTGATGTTCCGTCGTTTGCCCCAGCTCCGTAGCTTCACAGTGTTTGTCATCATGGCCCAACCTTCCACACCTGTAGCACATCGTAGGGAGTCTTTCGTATTTGAACATGACCCACACCTTCTCCCCTTCTTCATTCAACAAGTAACCTCCCCTACGTAAAGGCTTGTGCAATGGCAGCTCTACTTTGATTCAAATATACCTCGCTTGCTCAGACTGCCAAGCTCTTTTGTCAGCTTCAATAAACTTGCCCATTCTATTCCCAATATCCCTACTTGTTTCTTCCACCATAAGCTCAAATGGGACTCCCCAAATTTGGACCCAAAATGGTGAGTGTGAGAAGACAATATTCGTGACTGTCAATCCCTTCTTCCACCTGCATAGCAACAACAGATTGTTATCAAAGTTCCAGGGGCCATTCTTCTCAACCCACTCCATTTGGTATTTAGAGTTGAACTTGAACTGAAGTATATCATTCCCCACATCAACGATCCTCAAATCTGATCCCATCTTCCACACTGATCTTAGAGTGCTCTTTAACGCACGTAGATTTTGTTAACGATCAGATAGAAGTTTTCCAAACAAACTGAGATGACACTCTTCCAAACATTCGGCTCTACTAGCAGCAGTTATTTGAATACCTTCTTCCTCTTCTTTAGTAAGCTGCAGGTTCTGCAGCCCATCCAAAATGACTTGATCCATGCCTAGAAATTACTAGTTGACCACATGCAAACAAAGAAAGCTTCTAGATCTTCAAAAGCAAAGGCCCACCGTTACAGAGAACGATGGGAGACAGACACTCCTACTTGAGAGAGACCTTAACTCCCTTACACAAGAGAGAGACAAAAACTCCTACTGGGGAGAGAATGAATGTATGCTTTTTTTAATTTGAGTTTTTTAATTGAAGGAAGAGGGAGAATCTTAATAAAATATTGTATTGTATTTTTAACAACTTTCTATAGTCAACTGATATTTATATTAGTTTACTATAGTTAAAAAATATTTACTTTTAATTTCTCCAATAACACATAGTTTTTTGGTTCTTTGGAGATAAAATAGTTTTTTTTTTTTACTAAAATACAATCACTATTGTGAATACTTTCATTGTTTTTGTTAAGTTTTTGGTTTAGATAGTTACTAATTGGTCTAGGCTAATTAGGTTGATTGGATAGAAGAGGAGATTAAGGTTTGGGAAAATAGGGACCCAACCACAAAAATAAAAAATATAACAAGTTAAAAAAAAAAAAAAAAATTGGGCCGGGGGGCCCATGCCCCCCTTTGTGTCCGTCCCTGTAAACCCCTAACAACAATAATATAGATTTTTAATAGACTAGATGGTTAAAAAAAAAAAAAAAAAATCATATTACATTAAATTTTTATGAAGAGATAAATAAATAAAGAGGCAATGTGAAATGAATAGTCGGAGTGTACATATTTAACCAATGAGATGTCGCAGCATACATAAATTGTTTCTCCCAAAAAAAAAAAAAAAAAAAAAGTCTTATTTCAGTGGACCGCCTAACTTTTTAAACCTGTTTGACCTTAGCAGGCAGCAGCTGTATAAACCTTGATAAACAAAGTATACCTTGAATTTTTTTTTGGTAAACAGTTTAGCGAATCATAATATCATAAATACCTTGATAAAGTTTATCGATGTTATATTTCATTAAAATAAACAATGAGTAAGTATTCTTTTTTTCTTTTCTTTGTAATATAGAGAAACACCCACGGATCTGACCCTAGCAATATTTTATTGTGCCCCCGGTTCCACGCTTCATGCATTAAACATGCACGGCAATATATATGTAGCGGACAACTGAGTTGTCAATTAATCATGTCAACTTAAATGTGAGACATGTTTGAACTATTAAAATTTAATAAATGTGAGATATATTAGTAAAAAATAATTAACTCACTAACAACGGTAAGATATGTGTTAGTAGGGTAATTATTTTTACACGCATATATTTTGTATATTGTTTATTGAATTTTGATACGAATTATGTAGTATCATTTAACAGAAAATACATTTTCGGATCCTAAACCCGGCTCTGTTTCTTCGGTTCTGCAAAAAGGAGGTTGGATTTGGGTAATCCACTAAGAAAAAGTTAGCAATAAAAGCAAGTTTTTAGGAATATTTTATTGGGATTCTAACATTAGGATAAGGTAGACTAGTGTAAGGCAATCCTTAGCGATATGAATAAACAATCCACTTTCAGACACACCTAAATCATCACCTAGTGGTAATGCCATAAAATTTTTCTAAGGGAACATAAAATTTTTTTGAGAGACCTAGCTATGCCATTTTGATATACCTTAACATATATGATAAAATATAAGACAAATATAATAATTACAAAAATCATGTGAAAAAAGTTTCTTTTTAAATGACACTGACAAAAATAGAACATGTTCTAAATTTTTAACAATAGAAATCAGATGGTTTTCTTATAAAAAAAAAAGGAAAAAAAAAAAAAAGAAATCAAACGATTTTTTTTTCTTATATGTAACCCTAAAGAAATTAGAAGATTTTTTTTTCCCTATATATATAATGGAAAATGAAAGAATTCTAGAAAAACAGAAAGAAAAAAAGAAAAATAAATAGAGTTTGTTTTTGGAAGGAAAAAAGAAACTTTTACAAAGGAGAATTAGGGCTTGTTTGGTAAGGGTATTTGAATACTTTTTATTTATTTATTTTACAATCCATAAAATGGTGGGTCCCGTAGTTGAATCTATTGTTTGGTTGATGTTTTCTAAATGCAATTTTCAGAAAATTGTATCATATTTTCCCCGTTCAGAATAAGATTTTGAAAATGGTTGAGACGATGTTTTCAATATATAGAAAATGTTTTTAATGGCATAGTTGTAAATAAATTGAAAACAATGGATCCCACATATTTGTTCAAATTCTTTTATTTTTTAAATTAAAGAGCTTATCTTTATGAGAAAAAGAATTCTCACACTTCAAATTTAAAACTCATCATTATCCAAAAAACAAGTAATCTACAGATTTTACACAATATATAATTTTTGTAATTTTTTTAAAAGAAAATCTCAAAAATAGAAATGGTCTTTCAAATAAATTATTTTTTTATTATTTTGAAAATTTTTCTTAAAAGTGGGAGCTAAACACGTATCATATTAAAATTAAAGATGGATTCAAGTTATATCTGGTATAACTTTTTAGAGTTACACATTTTTTAAACTGTTGGATTTAAGTAAATCTAATAGTTAAAAAAAGATTATCATTATTACAAATATTCTTATTAGAATCTCATTAATTACCCTCATTTATTACATTCTAAACCTATCTTTAAACCCAAAAATGTTTGACATTTGACTCTCTCTCTCTCTACGTTTCTCTCTCTTTGTTTCTCTCTCTCTCTCTTTGTCGCCTTCACTATTGTTCCACCTCTACAGGTTGCCAGCAGAAAAGGGGAAAAAAAAAAAAAAATCCCCATATAAGTCTTTTTCTAAAAAAAAATTAAAGCTTTTAATAAAATATAACCAACAATAATTCCGTATTAGCAGAAAGAAAGAATTTTTCTCAATGCATTAGATTTAGATCCAATGAATTGTCAGTTCTTTCCAGGATTGATTGGCTAGAGTTAAGCATTACGGAAAAACTTGCTGCGGAAACCAAACTAAAAACATACCTAACTTTCATTCAGTCATTTCATTGAACATCTTAAGTGCATACTCAAACATATGATAGAAACAACTAGCAAGGCGAACATATGTGTCTATTTGGGGATAAAAGTAAAACTAATCCTTATTAAACACAGTAACAATTACAATGTCACAATTCTCGGTATTAAAAAAGAAAATGATTGTAACAATTACATGTAGCTGAAAAACACGCAAAAATTTTGAAACTAGGATTTAGCTTCAAAGATAGGCCACCAGCATTGTCGTGTTGATCTATCCAGAAACTAAAACCAGCTCCAACATTATGGCTAAAAGAGCAAATATCATTCTCTCTCAGATTGTTGTTTCAGCTTGGTTAGTGTTCGGATTGGGGTTTTTTTTTTTTTTTTTTTTTTTTGCTGGCAACCTATAGAGGTGGAACAATGGTGGAGGAGAGCGAGAGTCAGACGTCAAATGTTTTTGAGTTTAGAGATAGGTTTAGAATGTAATAAATGAGAGTAATTAATGAGATCCTAATAAGAATATTTGTAATAATGAGGGTTTTTTTTTAGCCGTTGGATTTACTTAAATCCAACGGTTTTAAAAAGGTGTAACTCTAAAGAGTTACACCAGGTGTAACTTGAACCAATCTTTTAAAATTATTATTTGAAAACTAGATTCAATTTTAATTTTTTGAAATTTGTTTCAAACTATTTTGAAAACAAAAACAAAAATCCTCCTAAAACTAGAATCTATTCCTTAGGTATCCTTGGTTCTACAAAAAAGGAGGTTCAATTTGGGTAATCCACTAAGCAAATTTAACAATGAGAGCAATTTTTTAGGAATATTTAGTTGGGATTCTGACATTAAGGTATGGTATACTAGTTTAAGACCATCCTTAGCAATAAGAATAAACAATCTACTTTTGGGCACACCCAAATCAACTCCTAGTGGTGATGCTATAAAATTTTTCTAAGGGACCAATAGCCATGTCATTTTGATATACCTAAACATATATGATAAAATATAAGAGAAACATAATAATAACAAAAATCATGTGAAAAAAGTTTCTTTTTAAATGAAAATGACAAGGGTAGAACATGTTCTAAATTTTTAACAATAGAAATTAGACGATTTTCTTATAAAAAAAAGAAAGAAAAAGAAATCAAACGATTTTTTTTCCTTATATATAACCTAAAAGAAATCAGAAGATTTTTTTTTCTTACATATAACCGAAACAAAAGTATGTCTTCATATATACCTAACTCTAAATTAATGAAAAATGAAAGAGTTTTAAGAAAAAAGAAAAGAAATAGAGTTTGTTTTTGGAAGAAAAAAAGAATCTTTTACAAAAGAGATTTATGGCCTATTTAATTTGGTTATGGTATTTGAATATTGTTTTTTATTGTACAATCCATAAAATAGTGGTTCCCACACTTGAATATATTGTTTGACTAATGTTCTCTAAATACGGTTTTCAAAAAAAAAAAAAAAATGGTTGAGGGGATGTTTTCAAGATATAGAAAATGTTTTTATTGGCATAGCTGTAAATAAATTGAAAACAAAAGACCTCACATATTTGTCCAAATTCTTCTATTTTTTAAATTAAAGACTTATATTTATAATAAAAGAATTCTCATACTTCAAATTTAAAACTCATCATTATCCCAAAAAAAAAAGAAAAAAAAAAAGAAGAAGAAGTCATCTACAGATTATACACATTAATTTTTGTAATTTTTTAAAAAGAAAATTTCAAAAATAGAAATGGTCTCTCAATCAAATTATTTTTTTTAGTATTTTGAAATTTTTTTCTTAAAAGTGGCAGCCAAACATGTATCATATCAAAATTATTATTTGAAAGCTAGTTTCAATTTTAATTTTTTGAAAATTGTTTCAAACTATTTTGAAAACAAAAACAAAAATCCTCCTAACATCAAGGTCTATTCCTTAGGTATCCTTGGTTATGCAAAAAGGAGGTTTCATTTGGGTAATCCACTAAGCAAATGTTAACAATGGGAGCAATTTTTTAGGACTATTTAATTGGGATTTTGACATTAAGGTATGGTATACTAGTCTAAGGCAATCCTTAGCAAGAAGAATAAACAATCCACTTTTGGGCACACCCAAATCAACACCTAGTGGTGATGCTATAAAATTTTTCTGCAGGACCAATAGTTATGTCATTTTGATATACCTAAGCATATATGATAAAATATAAGAGAAATATAATAATAACAAAAATCATGTGAAAAACTTTTCTTTTTAGACAAAAATGACAAGGGTAGAACATGTTCTAAATTTTTAACAATAGAAATCAGACGTTTTTTTTTTTTTCTCAAATATATAACCTAATAAAAAGTATGTCTTCATATATCCCTAACTTCAAATTAATGAAAAAAGAAAGAGTTCTAAGAAAAAAGAAAAGAAATAGAGTTTGTTTTTGGAAGGAAAAAGAAAAAAAAAAACTTTTACAAAGGAGATTTAATTAGTAATATATTTTTATGAACTTATTCTCTAAATACTCCTAAAAAAAAATGAGTTATAAGGGACGAAAAAAAAAAGTAAAGATTAAGAAGAGAAACGTTAATATTTGAAATGAGTGTTTGGTACATTTTATAAAATAAATAAAAAATGTGAAGGAAAAAATACTTATATTTATATAAATATATGCTTTAAATACTCTTAAAATTAATGAGTTACACATAAATGAAAGAAGAAGTTAATATGAGAAGTAAATGAGACATTATACTTTTAATTATTTTTTTGCAATTTTTTTAAATTAAAGAATCTAATAAGTAGAATTAAACAAAATTAAATTTTTTTTTTATTAATAGATATGGGAGAGGGAAATATTTGAGAAATCCCCAGCCTTTTACATTATTGGTGTGTCAAGCAGTCAAGTCATTTTTTTTTTTTTGGTAAATTACAAATTACATCTCTAAAGTTTGGGGGTAATTGGATTTTACATCCTAAAGTCTAGGGTGCTTTGATTTTACATCTCAACATTTCAGAATTTAAATTTTATCCCTTATAGTTTAAGGCTGTTTAGATTTTACATCCTTAAATTCTGAAACTTTGGGATGCTTTGATTTTACATCTTAACATTTCAAAATTTAAATTTTACCCCCTATAGTTTAGGGGTGTTTAGATTTTAAACTCCTAAAATTTGAAACTTTAGGGTGTAAAATACAAACACTCCAAAACCTTAGGGAGTAAAATCCAAACATTTCTAAATTATAGGGGGTAAAATCCAAATTCTAAAATGCCAAGGTGTAAAATTCAAACATCACCAAACTTCAGGAGGTGAAATCTAAATTTTAAAATTTCAGGGTGTAAAATTCAATCACCCCCAACTTTAGGGATGTAATTTGTAATTTATTTATTTATTTTTTTTTTTGATAGGACGGTTGAATTACATTGCTTGTATATAAAAAATATATAAAATTAATACCGGAACTTAGCGAACACTCAAATGAAATTATTGTACATGAACTTAGCCAAGCCTCACTTTTGTGGTCGTGAACTAATTAAATCATGCCACCAACCATAAGAGACCTAGTCAAAGACAATCACTTGTCTGATGCTAGACACAAAAGAAGGGAAGGTTGGAACATATATAATGGCCTTAGCTTTTCTTAATATTTGTCTATTATGTTTATGCATCCCTTTTCACCTCTCTAACAAAGTCAAGGTCTGGGGGAGTTTGTACTTTGTAGATAGTTGCCATGCCGATTGCCAAGCAATTCATGGAATTTAAAAAAAAAAAAAATTATAGAGCTTATTATATAATTAAATTTAAATTTTATTACTTATAAAATCATTTTTGTGGCTTTTTCTTATTCAATTATAACTTTTTCGTATTTACTTTCCCCCCTATCTTTGTTTTTCTTTTAAAACTTTGAACCACACATAAAACATTGATTCAAAAGATTAGAATTTTTATTTTCAACTCTTTTTCAATAAAATTTAACCTATAAAAGAAATTTATATATATATATATATATAAATAAATACATAAAGAAATACGTAAATGATTATAAAAGAAAGCAAAAAAAAAAAAAAAAAAAAATTAAAAATGAGTGTTCTTTATTTATTTTTTTAAAATTTTTGGCGGAGTCATCAGGTCAATTCTCCCCTCTCACTCCTGGTTGGCTCTGCCCTTGGATTTGAATCCCCTCCTACAAATGTTGTACACCAAAAAATAAAATAAAATATCTTCTTGATTTGACGTATTTCAGTTATTACATCTTGTGTGTTTTGATTAGCTTTTTGTAGAAAATTTTATTTGCCAACGCACATTTTTTAAAAGATAAATATAACTAGGTGGTTAGGGCTAATCTAAGGCCTGGATATGGAAATGCTTATTTTAAAGATGCTTTTTGAAACAAGAAAAATTCTTAAAAAACCCTGAGAGTGCGTGCGCTTGAGCCCGCGCATGCATCCTTAACTCTTACCCTACGCGGCCACAAGCCTGTGTACGCAACTAGGATTTCTATGACTATATAACATAAATGATTAGTATAAAATATGATTCATAAAGAGGTGATCATTCATATTAAACATCCAAATCCAGTAACATGATTTTGTCTTAGAGCAGACCATACCGTACGTCAATAAGGCTTAAATATTGTATTTTATTCACCTTCTTGCATGTGTGAAAATATGAACTTCGATAAGGAAAAGTGAACTTCGTATTTAGTAGGGTCCAATGCTATAGACCAAATAAAAGACAATTACAATTTCTCACATAGGGTAGAATAGATTTAAAGTTTGGAATATAAGAGCATTTCCAACCGTTTTTTAAAATTTTTGTATTGTTTGAAGAGTGTACAGCTACTTTTATCTTTTGCCTACTACTTTTTTAAATACATTTTTCAACAAACTCTTTATTCATTTCTCTATATTATTAAATATTATTTTTTCATTCTTTTTTTTATTCTTTCTTTAATCATTCTTTAATCTTTTTTTATTAACCCATTTATTAAAAAATCTCAATGAAATACGGCCATTTCTTCACCACACCTGATAAAAAAAAAAATATATATATATATATATATATATATATATTTTCTTCACCACACGAACAAAGAAAAGAACAACAAAGACCAGAGGAGACAACAACACATATGCAGGAAAGAAAAACACAGCATTGGTAATGGATCAAGCGGAAATTAACTAGATGATCGGCAGTAGATCAAGCAAAAATTAGCTCCCTTTTATGGTGTGATTTGTGTAGATCTAGGAATAAATTAGATGGTTTTTTTACTAAAACTTCTCCAAGGTTGAGATCTTTGCCTTCAAATTTCTTCCTGGGATAAAAAATCCTTTGATTTTTTTTTTGAAGTTGATCATCGTTTTCTTCATCTTTTGCTGTGATTTTGATTTTTTTTTTTTTTTTTTTTAATTTTGATATCAATTTCCTTTGGCTTTTCTTTGGTAGTGGATCAAGCGGAAATTAATTTCCTTTTGCTTTTCTATTTTTCAAGGTTCTGAGACAGAGCTTCTTTATTCTCTGTTGAGAAGTGTGAGAGAGTGACGAAACCAAAGAGAGAGAGAGAGAGAGAGAGAGAGAGAGAGAGAAATAATATCTTAATCCGACCTGTATTTTTCTTAATAGAGAAAAAGGTTTTGGAGTTGCTACAGTAACTCTCCAGACATGGAGAGCAACTGTAGCAAATCTAAAAAAAAAAGAGAGATTGAAAGGTTGGTGGAGGATGATTTTTCTGTGTTTGCTCTCCAAATAAGGCTTTAGAGAGCCTATTGGAGATGCTCTAATGGCCTTTCTTATATTGCCTCTCTAAGAAAGGCAAGCAACAGCTAGGCGGCATGTAGTTCACCAAGCCATGTAGTTCAAAGAAAAGAGAACAAGAGATGGAATAGGGTGTACTGGATTGACTTTCACCATAAATATTATATTAGTGCATTTCCACACATCATTTTTATTTTTTATAATGGAAAAGAAGACTTTATTGAACTTAGAAACCAAAAACAATCAAAGGCCAACTTCCTTCCTAATTACAGAAGCAAAACAAAGAGGACAGCTACCCCAATCAAAAGAACCAAAAAAATTACAAGTTAGAGACCATTTATGTCATGCCCTGAACCCAAAAGGGTCCAAGGCATGAGGAATACATTCCAAGGGTACCTGTAGATTTTTCCTTTTTGGCAAAACAAACTATAGGAGATCTTTCTTTTCCCTTCTTTCCCACAGGATAAGAATACATAACCATACTAAAATCTCCACATTACAAGTCAGAGCTCTATAACACATTTACAAACAATAACTAAAAATCACGTACCTCCACATAATACACGAATATATTACAAAACTCTAATGATTTAAACGGAAAGTCCCAAAGTTCTCTAAAATATGCAATCCCAACAAAACTCTTGGGCTAACAAGCCTCAAGAGCCCAACTTCTAATAAAATTAACTACTGCAAGCTCCCTTAAAAACAACTAGATCGAATCACCAACCATTAGTAATGTAAGTCTCCCAATTTAGCATAAAACTCCAATCACTACCGATAAGGCAAGCTCCATTCCCATGATATAGCTAATTAATCTGTAAGATTGTGAAAGATTGGGATGAGCTAAAGCCCAGTCAATAGCTTAATTAATGGGGGTGGGGGAAATGCAAGTTTCATCTTCAATAATAATAATATGACAAGAATGATTTAATAATGAAACTCAAAGTTTCTCAAAGTAAATACCTTGAAACTATATACTATAATCTGTGAGCTTCAACAATATAATTTCCAAAGCCATAATATCTAACATAAGATAAATTATCACAAATATACCACACTACCACTTAGATCGGTCAGGGGATCTACCCATTCACAACTGGCATGATATTGTCCTCTCTGATATGCAGACTCTTGGCCCCATGGACAGCAGCCTCACCCATATCTTCAAGGTTTTTCTCTTCCCCCATGGGTAGCAGAGAGAGCGCGTGAAATAGGACCTTTCTTGCATGTGGTCTCTTAGCCCCATGGGCAGCAGCCTCACCCCCACACAATCAAGGAATCCTCTTCCCCCCATGGACAGTAGGGAAGAACGCGTCATCCAAAGTGAAAGGGCACTGACCTAGACTTGATTACGTTGTCACAAAGACCACAAAAACCAAATCGGGTGATTACTGGGAAATCACACATGGCATGGTGTCAAAACCACATAAAGCTCACAAGTATACATTACTTTGAAACACATAGTTCAAATCCAGGTAGTTTCAGAAAACCTTAAATAATCTAACTTCTACAAAGTTTGTAAGGGTTTCAACTTCATTCTTGTCAATAAATTTTCTAACAATTTTGCCACATAACAAGACAAGATAAGCATCTTTAAATTTTCTAATAAACCATAAAATCCAAGATTTCCTTATCAAAGATTAAATAAAAGATGCTCATTTTTCCATATCAACAATTCATACATTTCCCCAAATGCAATACCAAATATGATGCATTTTCATATATAATCATATATATATATATATATATATATATAAAATAGGGTCACAACACAATACTTTTAAGAAAACATACATCCATATATAATTTTCCAAAATGTGTTTGACACAAAAACAATATTTATGAAACATGGTTATTTTCCAAAAATCCCATTAAAAAGCTACTTACCTCGCAACTGCAAAAGCCTAATTCTCCAAGCTCCAAAGGATATTAGCTAGAATCTCAGCAATATCAAGCAAACCTAATACAATAAGCATAAAGATTAAAATTGTATCTAGCTACAACTTAGGAATTGCCAAATATGCACTTAATTAGGCAAGCCTAGTATTTAACCTCATCAATAACATATTCCTCTTCCAAAGTTTCTCAACAAATTAATTCACAAGGCATAGACTCCAATTTATAAATTTAATCCATTCAATATCATCTCCAACATTATGACTAGCTTCCATAGGATTTACACAACGTCATCAAAAGACCATGTAAGCAAAATCAAAATATCTTCCAAGATAAGAAATTTAGAACTTCAACTAACTTCAAATAAACCCAATAGCAATGGAAAAATTAGATTTACCAACCCACACATGTTATAACTCAAAACTCCTAAAATTTCCACCATACATAAATCTTAGGTAGTCATCATTAGCACAAACCATAAACTCACTCATCAAATAATACCACCAATACAAAACCCATACATATAAACACAAAAATATCGCTTCCAATACTCATAAATCACATGGATATCATTATCAAAGCTTAGACTAAAGAACCTCAAGCAAAAGCATATAAAACCACCAAAAAGATTAGAAATTTTTACCTCAAAAAAAGGATGTGAAGGTGTTTATGGGTTCCCAAGAATTTTCCAGTGATCTTGCTAGAAAATGATGGTGGAAATGGTGATGGTGGTGGTGTGGAAGTACCGGGTAGAGAGGATATGATAGTAGAGGAATGTATGAGAGAAAACAAAATAAAAATGAAAAGAAAGAAAGGCAGAGAGTGAGCCGGCCAAAGAAGAGATAAAGTGGAGTGAATTGTGTGATGGATAGTGGGGTTAGGTGGGGCATGTGGGAGCCATAAAAAAATCTGACCCTTTTTTTTGTTTGTTTGTTTATTTGCTTCAGACTGACTGAGACGTCACAATTTAGATAGGGAGTGAGCTGCCATATTAGCTAGCATAGGAACCCAAAGGATAGACACATTAGAATAAGTTACAAGAAGAGACTGCATGTCCACTAAGATTGAAGCAATTCTCCAAGGCAGGGGCAAAATCAGCTCATGAATAGCATCATGACAAATCTTAGAATCTGTCTCAATAATAACATTCATAGCCTCCAACTTTGCGGCCATAGAGAGAACCCATCTCACAGCTTCAGCCTCTACCTGGAGAGGGAAGGTGGTTTTCGCTTTTTGAGAGCAAGCAAAAACCAAATCCCCTCTCAGTCTTTAGCCACCAAGGCTAAAGATGAATAATTTGGACCAATAGCTGCATCAACATTAATCTTAATAGATAAATGCCTTGAAGGTGACCAAGTTTGCAAAGGATGATTGATATTTATAGATGAAGTAGCAACAGGTCTAGAGATTTTAATTTCCATAAATAACTTCCAAACTCTAGCTATTAGTTCATCACATCTCAAGGGAAGGCAAAAATCACTTGGTTTCTCAGCTTCCAAATTCCATCACAAATAATGGCTCCAAATAACAAGAGATCATTCTTTTGACTAAGTTGGTTGGTAAATGGGGGGCGGGGGAACACAAAAATTAAATGAAATCCACTTCCGAAGAAAATCCAAATGAATCCATTCTCAGCCCCCATTTACTACTAAACCACACTGCCTTAGCTATTGGACAAAGAGCAAAAAGATGAAGGGAGGTTTCAATTTCCAACCTATAGAGAGGACAATAAACATCACCAATATCAACTAACCTGCGTAGCTTATCTTTGGTGGGCAAGCAACTTGTAGCAATCCTCCAAATCATCATTTTGTGCCTCTCATAGAGTTTAGCTTTCCAAATACAATTCCAAAAGGGGTCAATATTATGTTGCATAGATTCCCTGCAGCTCCAATAAGCTGACTTAGCTGACAATTCCCCAGAGTTTGTGTAAGTCCATGCCCACTGATCTTTGTTAGTGGTTGGAAAAATAGGAATTTTTAAAATAAGATCAACTGTGGAGATTTCAAACCACCAGTTTAATTTATGAACATCCCAAGCAGAAAAATTAGAATTAAAAAGCTGAGAAACTAAAAGGATACCATTCGGGTCAACTCCATTCTTTGGAGTAGGAATGAACCCTTAAAGATCTAGTATCCAAGGATCCTCCCAAATCCTTATGGAATTGCCAGCCACCACCAACATGCAAGCTGACTTAGAGATGAGATGCTTAACACCTACCAAACTTTTCCAGACTGAAAAAGCCTTACCCAAGGAGCAGTGATTTAACCAATTGTGTCTTACCTTATATTTTGCCTTTAGAACATTGACACATAAAAAATTCTTACTTGACAAAATCCACCAAGCTAATTTGGAAAGAATGGCTTGATTGAAGTCCCAAAAGTTCCTAAAACCCAAACCACCTTCCGTCTGAGATCTACATAGAGTAGACCAAGCAATAGGAGTCCAAAAATGGCCTAACTCTATTTTGGGGTTCCACTAGAATCTATAGACCATTGAATCTATTTGATCGCATAACTTCTTGGGGAATTGCAAGGCAGCTATAGTGTAAGTCGGAATAGATTGTGCCACAGATTTAATTAGAGTTGCTCTCCCTGCCCATGACAGATTCCTACCCTTCCAGCTACTCAACTTGCTCTCTAGTCTTTCTTTCACCAACTTGAGATCATATGACCTATTCTTGGATAAAAATAGGGGAACTCTGAGATAAGTGGTACTATGGGGAAGGGAATTAAGATCCCAGCAGCATTTTACTTGACACAAAAATTTAATACTGACTCCTTTTGATAGGAAAACACCAAATTTTTCTATGCTTATAAGCTGGCCAGACCAAGAGCAATACTTTTCCAAACATTTTTTTAGACTAACTAGTTCAGAGTGCTTTGCTTTGCAGAAAATAATGATATCATTAGCATAACAAAGTCTTGAAATGGGGGGAGCTGTGCTGGACACTTTAATTGCTAAGATATTTTTCTGATCAACTTCTTTATTAATAAGTCTCATAAGAATCTCACTTCCAAGAATGAAAAGATATGGCGATAGTGGATCACCTTGCCTTAGGCCACGGCTAGGATTAAAGCTTTGACAAATTCCACCATTCAGTAAAAGAGAGTATTGGATTGTGGAGATGCACTGAAAGATGAGGTTGGAGAAATTTTCATTGAAGCCCAAAGCCTTGAGAATCTTCATAAGAAAGCTTCATTCCATTCTATCTTAGGCCTTTTGAAAGTCTAGCTTCACCCCTAAATAGCCCTTCCTCTTTCTAGTTTGCTTGAAGCTGTGAATGATCTCTTGAGCAAGAACCACATTTTCAGTAATACTTCTGTTAGGAACAAAAGCTACTTGAGCATGATCCACTATCTTATTTAATAGATGATAAGGGTAAAATTGTGAATGTGAATACTCATGAATATAGTATCATGAAGCGACGTTCAAAATAGACCCATCAACCTCACTCGTCATAAATGGCAGTCAAACAGTTTTAGGACGTCTACAGCTTTAGGAAGATGTGGTTAACTTATGGAAAGCTGACACTACTAAGTTGAAGGTAGTAGGCGAAGCTGACGAGCCTAACGAGGTAGTAGGCGAAGCTGATGACCCTGACGAGGGAGTAGGCAAAGCTAACGACCCTGACAAAGGAGTAGGTAAAACTGACGACCCTGACGAGGGAGTAGGCAAAGCTGACGACCCTAAAGTTGACGGCTCCAATGTATCCTTGACTTGATCACCATGCATGAGTATATAAGGAAATGTCTTGTATCCCACGCTTAGTGTTAGTCTCCTACAAGGAAAGGATTCCGTAACATACGCTCATGAGGTTTCCTATAAGGAAAGGACTTCTAGTCCAAGGAAGAGATGGTCAACCCTCCACTACTATAAAAGCCCCAATACCCTCACAAATCAAGGTATGTATAATTGACCCCGCTCTAGCACTTCAGAGTTGTGAGAAGTTCTAACTTGACATTTGGAGGGTATTTGGCCGGTACCACACCGGTACTCCTCTTAAGGTCTTCAGCTTTTGTGTTGTGCAGGTGCTGTTTCGAGCGTGCGAAAACCGTATGGCTCACTAGTGATTTTTTAAGCATCATCAATAGAGGTCTTATTCTATTCACCAACAATTTGGATATTACATTATAGCAAACATTACAAAGGCCTATAGGACGGAATTGATTGAAATTGCAAGCTCCTGGTTTCTTTGGAATAAGTGAAATAAAGGTCTGGTTAAGATTCCTTAATAGCCAGCCATCTCGAAAAAAATTTTGAGTTGCAAGCACCACTTGATCACGAACAATATCCTAGTAATGTTTATAAAACAAAGCTGGGAAACCATCTGGGCCAGGAGTCTTTAATGACTTCATTCCATAAACCACCTTTCGAATGTCTTCCTTGGAAGGAATTCTGCAAAGCTCTCGATTTTCTTCCTTAGATATGTAAGGGACAATTAAATTCTCTAGGTCTCTGGGAGCTAGAGGATCACTAGTTCGATACAAAGCCTTAAAATTTTCATCAAAATAACTCTGAATGTTAGACTTGTTATTTATCCAGGATCCATCCTCCAATTTGATTTCCTCAATGCAATTCCTTCTCCTCCGAACAATAGTGGAAAGGTGAAAGAATCTCGAGTTTCGATCACCCTCTTTCAACCATAATTCTCTAGACTTTTGCTTCAATCTCAACTCATCCTTCAAAAGCCAATCATCTAGTTCAAGACTAAGAGCAGCTTCCAATTCTAAATTTTCTTTTGTGGGGGGTTTTTGTTGAATCTCAGCAATGTTAGCTTGAAGCGACTTAATTCTCTCCCTGACAATGCCGAAAACCTCCCTATTCCATTTCTTTAAATCCTTCTTTGTCCTTTCTAGCTTATTTGCAAGACGAAAACTGTGAGATGCCTCTACTTCAAATTGCCAAGCATTATCAACCACAGCTTTACTTCCTTCTTCCTTCATCCACATTGCTTCGAATTTGAAGGGGCAATTCAACGTTTCAGATTCAAAATGAGTATCCAGCAATATTGGGTTATGATCAGAATTAGAATTACACAAGTGTTTGACACCAGCTTTAGGGAAAAGTAATTGCCATTCTTGATTACAGAGACAGTGATCAAGCCTCTCCTTAATATTTGCCAACCCCTTACGTCTGTTAGACCAAGTGAAAGAAGGCCCAGTAACGCCAAAATCAATAGCACCAGTGTTTAACATAAAGTCTTTGAGACAATTAACAGAGCTGCTAGAAGTTGATTGACCCCCTCTTTTCTCATCTATTCTTTTTATACAGTTTAGGTCCCCAATGATTACCCAAGGCCCAGAAAAGGAAAGCACCATACTCTCTATCATCCTCAAAAAATTCATTTTTTTATTCCTCTTGCAAGGCCCATAAACAGCAAATAATAACCAAGGAGTATTAGGGGGATCAGAATAAATAAGAGCAGCAATCGGATTTATATCTGAATAAACCACTTCTTAATCAACACCTAGCCTCCAAAACAAGGCTAAACCACCAGAACGCCCACTAGGCTCCACACAGTGAAAATCAACAAATTTCAATTTAGAATTTATCTTACCTATTCTTGGAGTTTTTGATTTAGTTTCTGACAGGAAGACTACCTCCGGATTAGACTCATGGATCAGCTCCCTGATGGCTCTAGCTGTCGAGGCTCTACCAGCACCCCGATAGTTCCATGCAAGGGTCCTCATGGCGAACTTGGGGACATGATAAGGCCCACCTCCTCGGCTGTCTGAACAGAATTGATAGTGTTATCTTCATCCTTCTGCACTGAAGGACAATTGAGATTCTCAAAGCTGCTTCCTTTACCTTGCTTGGGCTTAGCATGAGAAATTGCTTTGGCTCTAGCTTGATCTTTTAGAGTGATCCTTTTAGGAGATCATCGACTTGGGTAGCTTGTTGGGATGGTGATGGGGGTGGTATGTACAAGTGGGTTTATGATAGATGGTTAAGGGGAAATTAAGGCCGTGGTTTGTGTGGGTATGAGAGTAATCGAGAGCTTAGTTTTTTTGTATACAGAGTTAGGGGAATTGGGTGGGCTTGATGAATTGAGTTTCCTTTTAGAACTTTCTGAAGCTTTGTGGGAATGGGCTTGATTTGGAGTTTTTGGATCATTTGACGTGGGGTTAGTGGTAGGCTTTATATGGTTGAGGGTTTGGATTATTTATACATAGATTTGGGTTTTGGGCTTGGTTATGGGCTGTGTTGAGTTCTAGACTTTCCTTAGAGACCAAATTCCAGGAAGTAAAGGAAGTGGACCCATCTGGTTGATGAGTTAAGGAAGTGGACCCATCTGGTTGATGAGTTAAGGAAGTGGACCCACTTGGTTGGTGAGTAACTAAACTAGCGTGGGAATCGAGATTTACCAACACCTCTGACAATCGAATCGTGGCATCCTCGATACTTGTCCCATCAACCTGCACAAGTTCCACCACTTCGACACAATGCTCTAGGACATCAATAGGATGATCTTTGCTGCCTTGTTCCTCCCTTCAGCTCTCTTCATTCTCCAATTCAACCTGGCTACCAAGTTTCCTTCTAGGCTGAAATTCTACCAAAGAAGCCAGTTACGCCTTCCTTTATGAGCAATTGAGCACCCTTATCTTGGAAATCTCTCTAATTGTGTCCTAAAAGACAGCAGCCATAATAGAAATTCTCAGGTTTCTCATATTTGAAAGGAATCCATAGATCAAGGAGATGATCTCTTTCCAAGGGAAAACCAAGAACAAGCGGACAATTAACATCAACTTCTACCCAAACTCGAATATATCTCCTCCACACTCCTTCACTAGGACCAATAAAATCTGTTTCCAACGCACGGCCGACTATACTCCCTATTTTAAGGAGGTTCTCCATGCTCTGTCTATCAAGAGGAAGACTATGGACTTGAATCCAAAACTCTGTGGTAAAATAATCTACTTCAGCAACACTCTGGTCTGGACTGAATCATTTAAGAATTAGGTGTTCTCCCTTTATTAGCAATGGTCTTCTATTCCAATCACGTTTGACATCTGCCTCATGATTAAAACTAAACATAAAAACATTCTTATCCACTAGAGCAACTTCAAAATCATTTATAAGGTTCCAAGCTTTAACCAGAATTTCTTTAACCAGAGCCTTAGGGAAGGATTTTTTGACAATATTTTACCAATAAGGAGCTGTTTAGATGATTCTTTCGATGAGGGAACCACCTCTAAATTAACTTTACCTTTTAACCAACTAAATTTTCCTGCTTGATTTATAATGGTTTCAACATCAATCTCATCCATGGCACAACCACGGATAGCAAAAAGACCCAAAACCAAGGACAAAAAACACTATGGTATGAGAAGGATAAGATAAGAGGAAAGAACTCACCAGTGAAAAGGAAAGATTAGAGAGAGCAAGATCCACCTGATTGCGTCACTAGAATGAGGAAAAGAAGAAAGGGAGCAAGAACCACTTGATCACACAAGGAAGATACTAGTCTCCCTAGGAGAGAGAAAGCTTCACACGGAAGACTCAAGAGGCATAAGGCCCAAAACTAATGGATTTCATTTCCACACATCATATCGTTCATAATAATGTGACTAATTTTTATGTTAATTATCAACCTACCACAAACCTCCTCATTTTTAAGCACTGACACATACATAGTTAAATTGTATGATGCCTTATGCCTTGGAGAAAAATTGCGAAACAGTCTATTTTTGGAAAAAAATTAGGCACATGGCATGCGTTCAAAGTTATTTAGTAAGTTGGACACTTTTTGAAAGTCGAGTTTGGCAAACTCGACTTTGGGCTGGAAAACGAACACTATAGTGGTGTTTTTTTTAGTGGCGTTTGTCAAAAACGCCACTATAGGTACCCTATAGTGGTGTTTTCTATAAACGCTGCTGTAGGCGTTTGTCAAAAACGCCACTATAGTACCCTATAGTGGCGTTTTCTATAAACGCTGCTATAGGCACTAAAAAAAACGCTACTATAGTGTTCGTTTTCCAGCCCAAAGTCGAGTTTGCCAAACTCGACTTTCAAAAAGTGTCCAACTTACTAAATAACTTTGAATGCATGCCACGCGCCTAATTTTTTCCCAGAAATAGACCGTTTTGCAATTTTTGCCTATGCCTTGTGACACACATTGTGAGTGAGCGAAGTGGGTGCCTTATGCCTTTTTATTTTTTATTTTATTACATCCATATCATGTGGAAAACGAACACTATAGTGGTGTTTTTTTTAGTGGCGTTTGTCAAAAACGCCACTATAGGTACCCTATAATGGCGTTTTCTATAAACGCTGCTATAGGCGTTTGTCAAAAACGCCACTAGAGGTACCCTATAGTGGCGTTTTCTATAAACGCTACTATAGGCACTAAAAAAAACGCGACTATAGTGTTCGTTTTCCAGCCCAAAGTCGAGTTTGCCAAACTCGACTTTCAAAAAGAATCCAATTTACTAAATAACTTTGAACGCATGCCACGCGCCTAATTTTTTTCCCAGAAATAGACCGTTTTGCAATTTTTGCCTATGCCTTGTGACACACATTGTGAGTGAGCGAAGTGGGTGCCTTATGCCTTTTTATTTTTTATTTTATTACATCCATATCATGTGGAAAACAATAATATATTACATGTTATACAACATAATCTTTGTGCAATAAAGGTGTGTTTGGATGCCGTTTATTTTGCTGAAATTGAAAAATTATTGCTGAAAGTACTGTAGATAAAAGTAAAAGTTAGTTGAAATTGTACAGTGAGGCCCATGAATAGCGTCAAAAAGTGCAGTAAGGTCCATGAATAGTAACAAAAATAAGCTAAACAATGAAATAATTTTTATTTTTCATTCTAACCCAAACGCATACTAAGGGTCTGTTTGGATATCGCTTATTGCTGAAAAGTGAAAACACTGTAACAAAATAATTTTTTAATATATAAATAGTGTTGTGGGATCCAGTTTTAAAATTATTTTTTTGAAAAAAGTAGTTTGTGGGTCTTGTGAACAGTGAGGTCCATGAATAGTAACAAAAATAAGCTGAACAATGAAATAATTTTTATTTTTCATTCTAACCCAAACGCATACTAAGGGTCTGTTTGGATACCGCTTATTGCTGAAAACTGAAAACACTGTAACAAAATAATTTTTTAATATATAAATAGTGTTGTGGGATCCAGTTTTAAAATTATTTTTTTGAAAAAAGTAGTTTGTGGGTCTTGTGAACATTGCACAAGACCCACTGTTTTTAGAAGTAGACGCAAACGTGCATTGAATAATCTGTATCCAAACTCCACCTAAGTATATTCAAATTATTAATGTAATTTACTCTAATTGAGACTCTATTTTAGCACAAGGAGAGAGGGGAGAAGGTTTTAAAGAAACTGTGTGTTAAAATACTAAGTATTTTCCAAAAAAAAAAAAAAAAAAAGACTATTTTAGCAAAGTTAAAAAAAAAAAAAAATCAAAATATACTAATCCGATAAAAAGTCAATTATCAAAAGTTTCAAAAAATTGAAATGGGATTTCATTATTTATTTTAATATGAATATATTATTTTTTTTGGTTAAGAGGAAATATAATTAAAACAACTAGGAAGCCAAAATGGCTAAGTTCGCGGCTAAAGGCCTACAATAGTAAACCCCATTAACATCAGAGCATAACTACTCCTTAACAAAGTTGGGGGCTGAATCAAAAACACAAAAATCTTCCTTCATCATGCTACCATTCCTTGCAAGCGCATCAGCACTATGGTTTGCTTCCCGAAACATATGGCTCACCCTGGCTTGAGGAATTTTGCTTAGCAGCAACCTGCAATCCATCAGGAGAGTTGCAAACGCAACATTAGTTTGAGGGGTAGAGAGTTAATCAAGTCCACAACAACTCTCGCATCCAATTCACTTCCAGATTTTGGATGCCGAGTTGGATAGCAAGAAGCAACCCATCCCTAAAAGCCCAGCACTCAGCTAACATGCCGATACCAATTCCTTGAATATATTATGTTATCAGCATGTAATTTGAATAAAAATCTAATTTCATTATTTATTGTTTAATTAAAAATATATTATTAGAACATTTCTTATTTTATACATGATTTTTTATTAAAAAATGCAATGCATCAGTTGCATCTATAAAAATAGTACTGTATATACCAAGGAAATCGATCCGCTCCAAATATCGGGTCATACCGGGACATACCGGCCATACCGGGGAAAATACTGGATATCGGCCGGAAAATAGAAATCGGTCGGTAAAGTGTAAACCAACGAAAGAAAGAAAGAAAGATACCCAGATCCTTGCTGTTGCTTCCACCTTTCTGGTAGCGATGCCACTTCGCTGATCATTGTCCATCTCCTTTTCGTCTTTGTTTCTTCTTCTTCTTCATCTTTCGTTTAGGGATTTTTTGAGAAAATAACTATAAAACTCAGACTATATTATTAGTTAGGCAATGTTTTAAACTAATTTGGTTTCTAGACAAATCGAGTCCAGAGGACTCGATTTTGCTCACTGGAAATTGAGTGTCTCACACTTGAGTTCCAAACTCGAGTGTGAGACACTCGATTTCTAGTGCAATTTCGCACAGCAAAATCGAGACCTTTGGACTCGATTTGTTAGAAATCAAATTAGTTTGAAACGTTGTCTAACTAATAATATAGTCTGAGTTTTATAGTTATTTTCTCAAAAAATCCTAGAGTTGCTCCACTTTTGTTTCACTTCTTACTGACTAATGTTTCTTTGAACTTTTTTTGCCTTTTGCTTTTACTTTTCATCAAAGAAGAGATTTTACCTTTTGTTAGAAGTGTGGAGGTGTGCCCTGACACTGCCCACGTGAACTAGGATAGTTTAAATTTCAAATAGATTTATATATATATTTTTAATATTAAAAGGATACAAGTTCAAAAGGCATTTGAGAATTCAAACTTTTATTATCTACAAGTGATCTACAACTACAAACTTGTATTATCTACAGTCCAACAAGTGATCTGTTGTCTACGACTACAAACTTATTATTACTACTGTTATTAATATAATTATCACCATGTAATCTATTAAGTATTATCTATGTATTTTCTTTTATTTATGAATTATGTTAGGACCACATAAACAAGGTTGATCAACAACCCTTTCGACCAACGGAATAGCATTTCTAAAATAATTCTCATGAGTCTGAAAGGCAACAGAAGATCTGAACTTGTTAGGATTGAACACTCCGGATGGTGAACGAGTCCTCTTTGCTCTAGGTAAGAGTTCATCAACATCAATGACAGGCTCTTTCCCTTTGCTATTGCCCCCTTTCATAGCTGCTCTCTTGAATGGAGACATTTTCACCCTGCATCATGTTTTATCAAAAACAAGAGAAGCCACACAAGACACCAAACACTATTAGCATTGGGTTAGATCCAAAATATGGATAATGAAGAAAACCCTAAAACATTGAGATTTAGGTCCTAAAAATGAAAATGTGTGTGTGTGTGCCACTAACAACACAATGTTTACTCAAGATAGAGTAGATGAGTACATAACCACCAATAAATACACAACAATTTCAACATAAGATCAGATACTCATATTCAATCAAGAGATATACAAATATCAGCAAAACACACAGTCCAAGAAATATATCCAGTAAATGTGAAATATAATGTGTGAGAAACAAAACCCATACCTTTCCTTGAAGATTGAATCAGAAATGATGAACAACAATGGTGATTTATGTGAGAAATAAGGTGAGTTTGAGAAAGGTTCAAATGGGGAAGACAATGAATAGTCACAAAAGATCGAGGGAAAACTAAAAAGTTTTAAAACAGACCAATTTTCTCAACACACGCGATTTTCGAGACTGAGGTAAGCCTCGTGCAAGTCGCCAGGGCCAGCCGCCAAAACACTTTAAACAAAAAATTTTGAAAAATTTTTCTAAGTGTTTTTCGCGACTGGAAGGTCTACTTGTGAGAGAGTCGCGAGGTGAGTTGCGAAAATCTCTGTATACCCTTCGCGACTGGACCTTCTACCTGCGAACAAGTTGCCACACTGAGCTGTGAGAAACATAAAAACCCAAATTTTGAAAAATATTCTAAGTATTTTTCGCGATTGGGACATTGACTCGCTAGTGAGCCATGAAAAATCTCGGAGTGGGCTCGCGACTGGGACATACGACTGGACCAACTCGCGACTGAGTCGCCAAAACAGGGCAACACTAGTTTTGAAAATTTTGACAATTTTTGTAAAAACAAAGTACTTTCCAAAAACAACTAAAACACTCAAAAATCTTTTTGTGTTTGATCAACAAAGATTGAGCATGTGAAAACACATTTAATCAAATACAATCACACAAATGAATATGGCATTCATTGAACATAGACATGTGTGATGTGTGTGGATATCAGAAATGAGATAGTCCTTAGTCTAATGTGAAGCTTCAATGATCAATTCAACCAAGACATACACAATTAGCACTAGATAATGCGACTCATCTCAATTATAGAAATATGAATATATGACCTCCCACATGAACTTGATTTCATTTCTTTGAAGCTTTTCATTTGGCTCCATGAACATCATATCATTTGATCATTTTGAATCAATACATCTCATTGTGAGATCGATGCCTGAAATTTTTGATATTTCAATTTGATGAGCTGGCCTTTGGCTTTTTGGGCATCATACTTTTTAATTTTTGGTCACTTTCCCTTTTTCCTAGTCAAATACTAGTATGTGCGACAGGCTTTTGCAGCTCAATATCTCTTTTCATTTGGAGATTTACATTTGGTGAGCTCTTTAAGTAAAAGCAATAAAATAAAAAAGTGGGAAGATATATAGGCACAAGTCTATGCATGTCTCAAGATCAACAAAACCATTCACTAATCATTCATGACAAGGTTGAAGATCTATTTACAATAGTCACATAGATTTCAAGATTTCTTCCACAATGATATGAATGCATAGGAAACAAGTTAAGCTCGTAGATGCACAAAGCCATTAGTACAAAGGTACAAGGCAAAACATGTTTTGAGACAAAAACTCAACAAAGTCGATCAAACTTTTTGGATTTTCTACTTTTTATGTGTTTTTGGATTTTTGACATAAAAGTAAGAAAAGATTGATCAAAAACAGAAATGTAAAAACATTTTAAGTAAAGGAATGCAAAAACACATAACATGCATGACCAAAAAGAAAAGAAAAAGCATAAATGGACACAAAAGGAACACATGGAATATAGAGTTCAAGGAATGATACCGACACCAATGGTCTTACGCATAAATTCAAACCTTGGACCATGAAGAGGTTTAGTGAATATGTCTGCCTTTTGATTGTCAGTGTTAACGAACTCTAGACACACAATCTTGTCCCCCACCAAGTCCTAAATGAAGTGATACCGAATCTCGATATGCTTGGATTTTGAGTGCTGAACTGGATTCTTTGACAGATTTATGGCACTAGTATTATCACAGAACACACACATAGTATCTCGAGAGATTCCATAGTCATGTAGTAGCTTTCTCATCCATAGTAGTTGTGCACAACAACTTCCTACTGCTATATATTCAGCTTCAGCCGTTGAAAGAGAGACTGAATTCTGTTTTTACTCATCCATGAAACTAAGTTATTCCCTAGATAGAAGCAACCACCGGAAGTGCTTTTCCTATCATCAATGCACCCGGCCCAGTCAGCATCTGAATATCCAGCCAAGCACTCGTTTGAATCTTTTGAATACCAAATCCCATAGTTAGATGTGCCATTGATATAGCGATTAATTCGTTTGACTGCTGTCAAGTGGGATTCTTTAGGCGCTGCTTGGAAATGTGCACACACCCTGACACTAAAAGCAATGTCTGGCCTACTTGCAGTGAAGTATAGAAGACTGCCAATCATGCTTCGATAAAGTGTTGGATCTACGTCGACATCGGCTGCATCTATGCTCAGTTTTGCCGAGGAACTCATGGGAGTAGAAGTGTGTTTCTTAGAGTCTAGACCAAATCTTTTGACAAGATTTTTGGCGTATTTCTCTTGAGAGATAAATATTCAATCTTTTCGTTGTTTCACTTGAAGCCCTAGGAAGTAGTCAACTCCCCCACCATGCTTATCTCAAATTCCCTTTTCATTTCTTTCGAAAATTCATGAGCTAGTTGATCAATTGTGGATCCAAAAACAATATCATCCACATACACTTGAGCAATAAGGAGAGATTTCTCCTCTCTTTTGATAAACAATGTTCGATCGGCTTGACCTCTCTTGAAACTGCGATCCAACAGGTATGTGGTAAGGCAATCATACCAAGCTCTTGGTGCTTGCTTCAACCCGTACAAATGCTTTCTTCAACCTTAACACGTGATTCGGAAACTAAGGGTCGTGAAAGCCCTTTGGTTGCTCAACAAACACTTCTTCATTTAGAAAACCATTCAAGAAGGCACTCTTCACGTCCATTTGGTATAGCTTGAAATCCATAATACATGTTATGGAGAGAAGAATTCGGATTGACTCTAGTCGTGCTACTAGTGCAAACGATTCATCGAAATCTATGCCTTCAACTTGAGTATATCCTTGAGCCACCAATCTAGACTTGTTCCGGACAATTTCACCATCATCATCAGTTTTGTTCTTAAAATTCCACTTGATGCCGATTACATGTGTATCCTTGGGCCTTGGAACCAAGTCCCATACATCACTTCTAACAAATTGATGTAGCTCTTGGTGCATAGACTCTATCCAATTCTCGTCTTTGAGAGCTTCCTCTACCTTCTTGGGTTAAAATTGAGCAAGATAACAATTGTAATTGACATGATTCGCACTCTATCTTGGTCCTCTTCTCAACCGTAGTCCTTCATTCACATCACCAATGATATTGCTTGGTGGGTGGTTGAGAGTTACTCTTGACGATGGTCTCTTGGAGGTTGAAGGTTCCTCATCACGAGAGATTGGAGGTTGAACTTTCGGAGGTGTGAGTGGGCTTGAAACTTCTTGTGTTGATCTAGACTCTCTTCTTGATATAGGAGGTGTAGACTCCTTTTCAGGTGATTCTTTCTCAGCATCATCACCTAAAGACATATCATCATCGTCCTCATTCTTCATAACATTCAGCCCCTTGCCATCATCATTAATGTTCTTTTCTGAGATGGTGTCATCTATGACCACATTTATTGACTCCATCATCATCTTAGTGCGCTTGTTGTACACTCTGTATGCTCGGCTATTTGTGGAGTATCCTAGGAATATCCTTTCATCACTTTTAGCATCAAATTTTCCAAGATTTTCCCTATCATTTAGAATGTAACACTTACTTCCAAATATTCTGAAATATTTCACTTTCGATTTCTTTTCTCTCCAAATTTCATATGACGTCTTCTTTGTCCCTGCTCGGAAATAAATTCTATTCCCAATGTGACATGATGTATTCACAGCTTCAGCCCAAAATTTTTGTGGAATGTTCTTGTTGAGCAACATGACCCTTGCCATCTCTTGGATCACCCGGTTCTTTCTTTCAACTACCTCATTCTATTGTGGAGTCTTTGGAGCTAAAAATTCATTCTTGATGCCGTGCTTATTGCAAAAAGCTTCAAATTTAGCATTTTCAAATTCCTTCCCATGATCGCTTTTGATTTTGACTAGGGAACCCCTTTTTCATTCTGTAGCCTCTTGCATAACCTTTCCATTTTATCACATGCTTCTGACTTCTCTCTGAGGAATTCCACCCAAGAGTACCTTGAGAAATCATCAACTACCACCATAATATAGCGTTTTCCGCCCATGCTTTCAGTTCCTGTTGGACCCATTAAATCCACATGAAGTAACTCCAAAGGTCTTAAAGTAGCAACTACATTCACCTTAGGATGAGCTGATTTTGTTTGTTTTCCCATTTGACATGGACCACAAACACTTTTCTCAATTTTCCCAAACTTGGCAAACTAACCACTGCTTCTAACTTTGACATTTTAGCCACTTGCTTGTAATTAGCATGCCCAAGTCGTTGATGCCATAGCTCCAAGAGATTTACTTGAGCACTTTGACACGCTATGCTTGGTCTGGAAATGATACCATAGCAATTGTCGGTGGTCCTAAGTCCTTTCAACACTTGAACACCCTCATCATTTAGGATTAGACACCCTTTCTTTGAGAATTGGACTAAGAAGTCCTCATCACATATTTGATTGATGCTCAACAAATTCACTTTCAATCCTTTGATGTACAGCACATCAGTCAACAGGGGCAGTCCCGGAATCTTAACAGTTCTATTTTCGAGAACTTGTGAGTGACTACCATCTCCAAATGTCACATAACCATCTTCCTTCTCCTTGAGAGTTTTAAATAAAGACTTATCTCCAGTCATATGCCTTGAACACCCACTGTCAAGATACCACAAACATGAATTAAACACTTTCAATGTGGTGTGTACAAAAAGACAAGCATGTGATAGGCATTCTTGACCATCAAAGCAGGACTCATCTTGATTTTCTTCATTCATAGAAGAATATAGCTTTCTTTTCAGACTATCAAGTTCATCACATAATCGTCTATTCCTTTTCTTATATTTTTCAACCAAGGAAATCGACTCACACAAGCTATTATGAACATCATGATTTCTATGAACTAATGATTTCAGCATGTGTATAAAAATTCTAGCATGTTTCTTTGACTTAAACAACTCTAAAAGTTCATTACTAGGACAATCTCCAAACATGCTCATAGAATCATTATCACAAACACCTCTAGTCCACTTCATATTGGCCTTTGCCATAGCACTTTCCATAGCAAGCCAAGGGGTCTAGGATCACACTTAGGTAATAAAACCACAGCGAGTGTACCCGCTCTGATACCAATTGAATGTTCAAATAGCATGTAAAACACTATGAATGTTTAGACCCCTAATATACAAATTACCAATTCACACTTAAAATCAAACAATGTATGTGCGAAAAATGAACATAAGCTTATAACAGAATTGATAAACAATCTAAACCAAATAAAATCACATCCACAGTAGAAATTAAATGGCAAAGATTAAGGGAAGAGAGATGCAAAAACAAGGACAACACAACGCTGTGTTATCGAAGAGGAAACCGAAGCCCTCTGCGTAAAACCTCTCCGTCGCCCTCCAAGCGGTCAATAATCCACTAAAGAATGAAGTTGGGATACATGAACAGCAGAAGACCCTCCAAGCCTAATCTACCCAGTGTACCTAAGCCCTCTAAGCTTCTTGCTCCAATAAGGTTGCGCCAAACCTTTGTCTTCTTTAGCTTACCGAATTCCGCTATAGCCCATAGAATCAACCAATAACCATTGGTTCCTTTCTAACTGCTTTCCAAAGCACCAAATAGCCTTCTCACAGATATGCGTATGGTGAGAAAATGATTTGGATAAGAACCTCTCAAGGATGTAACAATGGAGAAGGTGAGAGTAGAGGAATTTGAAGAGTCTTTATGTAAAGATTGTGGATGAAGATTGTGGATGAATCAATCTTGTTTTTCTCTAGGGTTTCTCTCTCAAAATTCTCTCAGGAAGCTCTCTACATTTCGTGGGTATAAGGGGTATTTATACTAGGGTGAGATTGGAATGCGAAGGGTCAGGTTTTTCAAAACAGAGCTGGCTGGCGGCTTGACCTTGCGACTTGACTGAGTTGCAAGTTCAAGTCGCGAGCTAACAGAACGGCCAGGCTGGACTTTTTGCCCTGTAGTGCTCCAGCTAGCGTGACTGTTTATCTTCTCTACACGCTTCACTCGTGTGCTGCAGTTTGTGGTTTGCCAGTCACGAGTCACCCGCTAGTCACCCGTGAGTCCCAGTCGCGAGTCTTTGCATCCTTGCATAATCTTGAGCATTTCTTCACACTCTCTCACTCACTACCCTTACATGATTCCCACCTAAATACAGGGTTACTAAATGCTAAGTACAAGCAAATTTGGCACGGAATAAAGCCAACAAGATGGTTGATTAAATTCAACCTTACAAACTTTGATGACTTGGTCCACCTAACGGATTCGCCATTCATAGCACCCGTTACTTCTTTCCCCCTCCCACCAAAGTTTCGCATGCCGTAGGTTGAAAACTATGACGAAAACAAGGATCCGCTGGATCACTTGGAATCTTTCAAGACCCTGATGCACCTTCAGGGAGTACCGTATGAGATCATGTGTAGAGCCTTCCCAACCACGCTGAGGGGCCCTACGAGGATCTGATTTAGTAGATTGATGTTTAACTTAATTAGCACCTTCAAGTAGTAAAGCGCCCAGTTCACCTCACACTTCATCGGTGGACACAGGTACAAGAAGTCCACTGCATGCCTGATGAACATCAAGCAACGAGAAGACGAGACGTTGAGGTCTTACATCACTCGCTTCAACAAGGAGGCCCTTTCAATTGATGAAGTGGACAATAAGATACTCGTGGCCACCTTCACAAACGGACTGCGAAAGGGTAAGTTCCTATTTTCCTTATACAAGAACGACCCCAAAACTATGTCGGATGTGCTATACAGGGCAACCAAGTACATGAATGCAAAAGATGCGTTGCTAGCTCGAGAAGAGAGGCCTAAGAAGAGGGAAAGACAGAAAGACACGCGGCAGGATAGAGGGCCAAAGAGGGTAAGGACCGGAGAACAACGAGAGGACAGGCGCTCAAAATCCCCCATGGGGAGATTCATGAGTTTCACCCCGTTGAATGCTCTGATCGACCAGGTCTTGATGCAGATCAAGGACGAAGGAGCCTTGGCCTTTCCCAGTAAGCTGAAGGGAGATCCTAATAAGAGGCCAAGGGATAAGTACTGTAGGTTCCACCGCGATCACAACCATGATACATCTGACTGTTACGACTTGAAGCAAAAAATTGAAGCCCTCATACGATAGGGAAAGTTACAGAGATTTGTCAGCAAGGAGAGGACAGACCAACCACAAGAGTAGGCCCCCAGTCGGGAGAATAACTGTCCTAGGCCACCCATAGGGGACATAAGAATGATAGTAGGGGGCATGACGGCCACTGCGTCATCTAAAAAGGCTAGGAAAACTTACTTGCGGACAGTCCAAGACGTTCAGCTAACAAGCACCGTACCGAAAATGCCATGGATTGACAATCCCGTCATTGGATTCTCAGAGGAAGATGCCTGCCGTCTTCAGCACCCACATGACAATGCACTCGTAGTCAGCATATGAATAGGAGATTAAAATATACACCGAATTCTTGTCAACAATGGTAGCTCGGCTTACATCCTTTACTACTCGGCATTCTAACAGATAAGGATTGATAGAGAATGACTAGTTCCAACGAATGCTCCGCTCATTGGATTTGGAGGAACACAGGTCTTCCCACTTGGTGCAGTCACATTATTCGTGACGGTAGGCGACTACCCCCAATAGATCACCAAGGACGTAACCTTCCTTGTGGTTGACTGTTCATCCGTGTACAATGCCATCATAGGGCGGCCTACCCTCAATTCATGGAAGGCTGTAACCTTAACTTACCACTTATTGATCAAATTCCCAATGGACTATGGGGTAGGAGAACTGCGCGGAAATCAGATGGCTGCACGCGAATGCTACATAGCAATGATGGAGATGGATGACCACCTCCAGATCACCAACATTCAAGAACATCGAACCACCACAGAGCTCGTGGAAGAGCTCGACGACTCTAGAAATGATCGAACAACAAGGATTGGTACCCTCGCCAGCCCAATGGTTCGCCAAGCGCTGACGACCTTTCTCAGGGATAATCGGGACGTATTTGCTTGGAGTCATGAAGACATGTCGGGGATAGATCTCGCCATTATGGTGCACAGACTGAATGTATCGCCCACCTTCACAGCTATCCGTCAAAAGAAAAGAGTATTCGCCCCTGAACGGGACCAAGCTATAGCGGAGGAAGTTTGCAAGCTACAAGAGGCTGACTTCATTAGGGAAGTCTACTACCCCGATTGGCTGTCAAATGTGGTAATGGTCAAAAAAGCCAGCAGAAAGTGGAGGATGTGCGTTGATTTCACGGACCTCAACATGGCATGTCCAAAAGATAGTTACCCTTTCCCACGGATTGACATCCTAGTTGACTCTACAGCACGACGTCAAATACTGAGCTTCATGTACGCTTTTTCTGGCTACAACCAGATCAGGATGGACAAAGCCGATTAGGAGAAGACTTCGTTTGTCACCAGCCAAGGCCTCTTTTGCTATAAGGTAATGTCGTTTGGCCTCAAAAATACAGGAACGACATACCAAAAGCTTATGAACAAAATGTTTGTTCAGCAGATTGGGAGAAACGTCCGGGTTTATGTGGATGATATGCTGGTAAAAAGCAGAAGGGAGGAAGACCACTTGGAAGACCTCAGAGAAATGTTCAACACCCTTCGCTCCTACAACATGAAGCTCAATCCAGGCAAATGTGCTTTCAATGTTGGGGCAGGAAAGTTCCTAGGGTTCATGGTGTCTCAAAGGGGCATTGAGGCTAACCCGGACAAGATCTGTGCCATAATGGAGATGACACCTCCAAAGAATGTCAAAGGTCCAAAGCCTCAACGGCAAGATAACAGCGTTCAACAGATTCGTATCAAGGGTGACGGACAAGTGTCTGCCATTCTTCCAAACATTGAAGAAGTCTTTTGAATGGACAATCGAGTGCCAACAAGTATTCGAGGATCTGAAGGCATACCTCTCATCTCCCTTGTTGCTGAGCCCTTTCCAGCCTGGGGAAGAACTATTCCTCTATTTAGTAGCATCCCCAGCGGCCGTTAGTGCAACGTTAGTCAGGGAAGAAGATAAGGTACAGAAACGAGTATATTACATAAGATGTGCACTCCGAGGTGCAGAAGGAAGATACCCAACAATGGAGAAGCTCGCCTTCGCTTTGGTTACCACGGACCGCAAGCTCAAACCCTACTTCCAAGCTCACACAATGAAGTCCTGATGAATAAACCCTAAGGAAAGCAATGAATAATCTTGAAGCTACCAAACAGGTAGCATTATGGGCAATCGAACTGAGTGAATTCGACATACAGTATCACCTCCGTATTGCCATCAAGGGATAGGTGGTCGTCGACTTTATTGCAGAGTTCACCAATATAGAAGGATAGGGTCAGAAGAGGTCCATCATTGGAGCATCCACATAGACGGATCCTCCAATAAGCTAGCAGGTGGAGTCGGCGTGATACTTCGTAGCCTTGAAGGGGATAAGATCGAATGCATGGTCCGTCTGAACTTCCCTACGACGAACAATGAAGCCGAGTATGAAGCCTTAGTAGCTGGACTAGACCTCGACATGGCGGTAGGAGCTGAAAATTTGGTCATCTACTGCGATTCTCAAGTTGTGATAAGTCAAGTTAACAGAGAATATGACTGCAGGAATGGACGGATGAAAAGGTACCTGGAATAGGTGAAGGACCGGGTCGGTAACCTCCAAGCCAAGTTCATTCAAATCCTGAGGAAGGAGAACGAGCACGCCGATTGACTCGCTAAAGCAGCATCAACACAACATATGGTCGTTCCCAGTCAGGTATTGTCCTTCATTCAGATTTCGCCACTAATAGACTGCATTAGTGTACAGGAGGTTGGATCCGAAAACTGTTAGACAACACCAATATTGTCCTACCTGAAGGAGGGCGTGTTGCCAGGAAACTAAAGGTCCAAGCTGCCCGCTTCATCACAATCAAAGACGTTCTTTACAAGAGAGGATTCTCTCGACCCTACCTAAGGTGTCTCGGCCCCAAAGAAGCATATTATGTTATGAGAGAAGTTCACGAGGGAATTTGCGGGAACCACTCGAGATCATGCTCGTTAGTACAAAATTTGATCAGGGCAGGATACTATTGGCCAACCATTCAGAAAGATGCCCATGCATATGTAAAGGCTTGCGACAAATGTTAGAGATTTGGCAACCTCATCAAGCAACCAACAGAGGAACTTACCCCCATGACGGCTCCATGGCCGTTTGCTAAATGGGGACTAGATATCATGGGCCCATTCCCAACAGCAGTAAGGCAACTAAAGTTCCTAGTGGTCGGCATTGACTACTTCACCAAATGGGTAGAAGCGGAAGCCTTAGCCACTATTACAGAGAAGAATATACGAAGTTTCGTATGGAGGAACACCATATGCAGGTATGGCATACCCAGAGTACTCGTCTCCGACAATGGGAAACAGTTCGACAACGACGCATTCAGAAACTTCTACTCGGAACTGGGTATCAAGAACCATTACTCATCACTCGCCCACCCACAGGCCAACGGGCAAGTTGAAGTGATGAACCGATCCTTGCTCAAAATAATCAAAACTCGGCTCGAGGGGGCAAAGGGTATATGGCTAGAGGAGCTGCCAAGTGTTTTATGGGCATACAGGACAACGGTACGAACACCTACAGGAGAAACCCCGTTTCGGCTAGCATACGGGAGTGAGGCGGTCATCTCGGCGGAAATAGGATGTAATACCCGGTCCCAAAAAAACAAAAATAATAAATAAATAAAAAAAGAAGATTTAATTTTATGGGTAATTTAGTAATTTCTGATATTGAAGTTAGCAATATTTATACCCTAATTGTATCATGTAAACCCTAGCCACCACACTCATCTTCGCTTCACCATCTCAACTCCAAGATTTCAACTCTAGCGTTGAAGAGAGAAACTGTGAATTGAGAAGCAAGGATGAGGGTATCAGACCGATGGAGAGAATCATTGAAGAGAAATCAAATAGCATTGCATTTTTGCTCCAGCAAAAAAAAAAAAAAAAAGGATCACTACATATTAAGGAGCCCGTGGGTGGTAGCGCACATGCTCCAAGTTCAACAGTTCTTGGCAGGTTGGCAGACTTAAAAAGGAAATTGAAACACAAAATTTGATAAAAGATGTGTTGGAAGCCAGGGCAATCGTAGCTGAGAAAAAGATTCATGGACTAAATTTAAAACTAGAAAATCTTCAAAAAATTTGGTGATGAACAGAAGACTAGAGTTCGTAAAGCTGAACATCTTCTAAAAGTGGCGGAGGAAGATATGCTGAAGGCAAAATTGGAGGCTGCTTCAATATCTGAAGAGTTAGTGAAGGTCCATAGATGGTGGGTTCCACGTTGGCTTGCATTCCATTTACGCTATTTCCAGTCCTATATAGTGACCCACTGGAATGATCATGGAAGGCCAGCCTTGGATTTGTTAATCCAAAAGGCATAGGAAAATAAAGGTCAAGTTGAAAAGTGGGCTGAGCCTTACATTGAAACAATGATGACTAAATGGCTACCAAGTATGATGGAACAATGGTTGACATTTGTAACCTCTCTTGAACCACGTATTCATTCACTTACTGCTAAAACGTTTGAGGCCTACCATGCATCTAAGAGTTCTGTAGTACCACATGTTATAAAGGTACAAAAGATGGCAGATCCTTACATTCAGGGAGCTAGGAAGTTCACACGGCCATACTTCAATTGGGTAATATCTAAGGATTTAGAAGAAGTGTTAGGGAGAAGTTCCTTTTGGTATGGCTTTTAGAGGTAAGTAACCTTATCCTAATTGGTTTTATTTTTATTACTATTGCATTTTTAACTACTAAAAATTGTTTATAACTGTTAGAATTTTATCTCAACTTGTATTACTAATTTCAAGTAAAGAATTATCACAAATATATTAGATTTGAATACTGAATATATGATGTGTTTTATTTAATTGTTTTTAGCTATACCGATTCAAAGTAAAGAATAAAGAACTTTCACAAATATATATGAGCATTGAATATGAGATTTATTTTATTTAATTGTTTTTTTAGCTATATTGATTGAAAGTAAAGAATATAGAATTATCACAAATATATTTGAATACTGAATAGATGATTATATATATATATATATATATATATATGTGTGTGTGTGTGTGTGTATTTGAACGAGATATATTTGTTGGTTTGAATTATGATTTGATATATATATGATTTTGGATAATCTGACTATGTTTGACTCTGATACCCAGCCAATAAGGGTTATTCATTGGTACTCTGATACCCAAACCAATGAGAGTTATTCATTGGTACTCTGATACCCAGCCAATGGGTGTAATTCATTGGTATTCTGATACCCAAACCAATGAGGGTTATTCATTGGTACTCTGATGCCCAGTCACTGGGATATAGCATGACCATAGTCATAAGATTGTTAAGAATGTGAATTTACGTTTGAATATTTGAACTATTTTGAGTCCTTAAAACTACATATGTGATTTTGGAAATGTTTGAGTATTTGAACTATTTTGAGTCACTAAAACTGCTTATGTGTTTTTGGAACTTATTGTAAGTTATAGCTTTTGATATATGGAAAACTGACTTTTTTCTAAACCATTTATGATATATTTGTAAGATTAAAGTATATGATCTATGTGCAACTTATTATTTTAAGACTACAAAACTTCTTCAGTATTTTGAAATCACATAGTATATTATAACTTTGAAAACACATAGTATATTATAACTTTGAAAACACATATTACATCTTATATTTTACAGATCTATTGCTTGATAGAACTTATTAGGATTTGGTTGCTTATTGAGTTGTCAACTCACCCCTTTTTTCCCTCCAGTTTCAGATTGTGAAGATTAACAAGTTTTGGGAGTTTTGATGTTGTGTTGTGAGCGGGAAAAGAAGCTTAGTGATTTTGGGATTGAATGGTCTTCGAATAGTTTTATATTTATTGGCCAATTGGCATTATGTACATAAGGTTTGGATTTTGGTCCTATTAAATTATTGGAGATCTATTCATAAAGAAATTGTTGAGGTATTTTGGATTTAATTGATTTAATTTTTGAAGATAAATTTAGTTGCTAAGAAGGTCTTGCATACTTGTATGGTGCTTATTTTATAAGCGTGCAGCAGTTGTCATGTGCCTATCTAAAGTTGGGTTCGGGGCGTGACATAGGCCTTACAAGCTACAGGGTGGAAAACCATGATGAAGGCAAGCACAACAAAACCATGCGTCTGCAGCTGGACCTAGTGGATGAAGTGCGAGCAATAGCCGAGCAAAGGTTAGCACGGTACCAGAATCTCATGTCCAAACACTATAACTCCAAGGTCAAACACTGAGACTTCTAGGTCTCGTCCTAAGGAAGGTAATGGACACAACAAGAGACACCTCCCAAGGAAAGCTGGGACCTAACTAGGAAGGACCATACATAATTGCGTCGTGGTATAGGAAGGGGACATACCATTTGGAAACACTGGACACACTCCAAGAGTGAAGCTAGTGAAAGCTCTTTAATATGATGAATAGTATCCCAACTCAAAAATTGAAAGTTCATTTGTATGATATAATGATAAAGCGGACCAACATTTGTTGTAGGAATTTTCAGGAAACTTTGGACTTTTGTGGGTAGAGTCATTGCAAACCCTCACGAGAGTAAACTCGTCCACTAGGGTGACCTAGGGGTTCAAAGACTTGCTGAACATGGGAAGTGCAGTCGTGTAGCCTACAAAAGTGGCTTGTATTTTAGTTTTAATTTTTCACTTTTAATAGATATGGGTGCTTTGTGGATTGCTAGGGACTAGCAAGATTTAATATACTTGTTATATATTTATGTGGATGTTATCTCCTTATTACTATGCTTAATTTGTATAATTAAATCATGATTTGCATTAGTCCCTATTATTTATCTTTATATAATTTCTTGAATAAGATGCTATTCATTATGTGTAATTTTCTACTTTTAGGAAATCATGTGAGAAAGATGAGTGTACAGGAATTTGTGAGAGAATGGAGGCCAAACTAGAATTAAAGTGGAGCCAAAGGACCATGCTTAAATGTCTAAGGAGATGCAGCTGGAGTGCTTGGATCATCTACCATGATTGGAAGCTTCAAATAAGGAATGAAATCAAAGAGGCAGAATCTGAAAAGGAAAAATCTGATTTGAGCACTGATCAGTATTTTGGACGTATCTCTCTTTTCAAAAATTCAATTGACACAAGGCCAGATGGGTTGGACTTAGATATATACAACTTTCTAGTTTTGAGTTTTCCAAAATTCTCAATTTTTGAAGGTCGAAATTAACTCACAAGTTACTGCTGTAAACCTGGACGGAAATTAAAATAGAAAAAGTTTTATTTTCTTTGGACACTTAGACGTTAGGGTTTTAGAAGGGAGGCTGTGAGAACGAATTTTGGGCAGAGAAACCTTATAATTTCCTTTCTCTAATGGTAGCCTAAACTCTTTGCTAGGGCTAGGGGTTATGTTTCTTCTATACAGTATGAATATTCAATGTGATTCTTTCTAGGATTTTATCAACGACATATTTAATTGTTCAATTAGATTTCGTTTGATGTATTAGTTCTTCCATGCTTTCAATAAGTTCAATCATATTTTTCTTATTGTTTAGATGAATTTCTAATAGTTTCAAATAGAAATCAGGTTTTAAAGTGAATGAGTTTTTCTGAAAACTTTTCTAACCGCATTATTAATCGAGGTTATCATGCGTTCTTGAATTGTTTCAGTTCAACCGAATCATAAATTTTTAATTGTATAAGAACAATCAATTATGAAATATATATTTTCTTAGATCACAAAGAATCTCATATCGATATAGGGAAACACCCCGATGCCCTGGTATTTACATTATTGATTTAAATCAGTTTTTATTATTATTCTTGTTAACAATCACCAAGCAAAAATATTTTTCTTCTATACCCAAATTTTTGTTTAATTATATTGTCTCTGAATATACCCTGCTCCTTGTGGTTCAACCTTGGTACTCTAAGAATTATATTGCTATGATCTCCTGCACTTGGGAATGAGCAAGCAATTTTGCCGCCGTTGCCGGGGAGCTGCTGCGTATTCAAAGGCAATTTTTTTGGAGCAAAGCATAGCTGGTGGAAATTCTCCTATTGGTAACTTCGTTCCATTTTTTCCCTTATTTTTTTTTATATTATTTTTATGTTTTATTTTATTTGATTGTGCATTCATTGTTGCATCATTTGGGTTAGAAACGAGAGAGGCAGATTAGAAATTTTTGAAACTTACTTTGGTAATCTTTTTGACACGCCATCACTGTCACCTTCTTCATCAATCATGGGTGATGAAACACATAATAATCATGAGGAGAATAGAAGAACTATGTATGAATTGTTGCATCCCACAGAAAATTATGTTCCTTCATGCATCATGTTTCCACCTAATGCACCACATGTAGAACTAAAACAAGGATTATTAGCAATACTTCCTGACTTTCAGGGACAAGAAAATGAAAATCCTTATGTCCATGTTAGAGCTTTTGAAGAGGTAATTACTAGTTTCTATGCACAAAATGTTATTGAGACTGCTAAGTTATGTTTCTTTCATTTTGCTCTTAAGGATAAGGCAAGAAGTTGGCTTTGCACCTTGAAACCTAGGTCTATAAGTAGTTGGGGGGAGATGGCCAAAGAATTTTTTAAGAAACATTTTCCTCCCCACAAAGTCCAGCAAGTAAAAATAAGGATAGCTAGTTTTGTCCAAGGAGAAAATGAGACCTTATACCAAGCTTGGGAAAGGTACAAAGATCTTTTCAATTTCTGCCCAACTCATGGGTATGAAGATTGGAGGTTGGTTAGCTATTTTTTTGAAGGACTTACACCTAGCGACCGACAATTTGTTCAACTCTCATGCTGAGGGGACTTTTTACAAAAAGAACCTGAAGATGCAATGGATTATCTTGATGAGATAGCTAAAAACTCTAACACATGGACTGGACCTAGCCCTATGGACTCCATTGATAGGACTAGAACTAACACTACCACTTCTAGTGGAAGTGTTTTCAAGTTGAGGGAAGATGATAACATGAGTGCAAAAATCAGCATGTTAACTAAAGAAATTGAGGCACTAAAAAATGAAAGGAAGTAGGAGTGTTAGTGCTACCTTTAGAGAGGACCCAATGGAGGTTTGTAAAATCTATCATGAGATAAGCCATGCTACAAATGAATGTGCATCACTTTCATCATCCTTAAATGTGCCAAAAGAACAAGTACATGCATTTAATTCATATTGGCCAAATAATTCTTCATATTCTAACAATTATAACCCAAATATGCGAAACCATCCATATTTGAGTTATAAGAGTGACAATGTGTTGAATCCTCCTGCTCCAAGGAATTTTAATTCACCACATGCATCATCATCATCATCTAGAACTTCCTTGGAGGATGCACTTAGTGCTTTCATTCAAAGGCAAAGTGAGCAAAATCAAAAGTTTGAATCCATGCTCACTAGGCTAGATGAAGAGGTAAGAGAGACCAAGAGTCATATAACTAGACTTACAAATTCATTGAGTGGGATAGAGAGAGGGAAGCTTCCTTCCCAAACTCAACCCAACCCCATCAATCAAAATCTAAAAATTAGTTCTAAGGATAAACATGAGGAAGTAAAAGTTGTGACCATTTTAAGGAGTGGTAAAGAGATTAATAAAAGATCTCCTTTAGTAACTAAGAAATCTAAGGAGACCCTAGTTGAAAAAGAAAAGGATGAAATTGAGTCACTTGGATTTGGTGAAATTGCATGTTATCAAGCAAGTGCCTTCATATGCCAAGGTAATTAAGGACCTATGCACCATCAAGAGAAAGTATCATGTGAAGAAGACCGCATTCCTAACAGAACAGGTAAGTGCAGTTATCCAACATAAGACCCCACCAAAGCATAAGGATCCAGGTTGTCCTACGATCTCTTGTACTATTGGAGATTACATCATGGAGCATGCATTGCTAGATCTTGGGGCAAGTGTTAATTTGATCCCTTTCAGTGTATATAAAAAACTCGGACTTGGTGAGTTGAAACCTACTTCAATAACTTTGCAGTTGGCTGATCACTCTGTAAGGGAACTGAGAGGGATTGTTGAGGATGTGTTGGTGAAAATTGAAAAATTTTATTATCTTGTTGATTTTATTGTTCTAGATTACCAACCTGTTTTACATCCTAGTGTTCATACCATATTATTTTGGGTAGACTTTTTCTTGCCACAGTTAATGCTTTAATTAATTGCAAGAATGGAAGGATGCAACTCACTTTTGGTTCCATGACTTTGGAGATAAACATATTTCATGTCTCTAAACAACCACATGAGGATGATGACTGTGCTTATATGAACCTCATTAGGGCGGTGGTTCAAGAAGAGTTTAATAAGAATTGTTTTTTTGATCCTTTTGAAACTCTTCTTAATAATTCTATTGGTTCTTATGATTTAGAATGTGATATTCATGTATCTGAAAATTTTTCTTTGTTGGATTCCTCACAAGTTTTGGAAGAACAACAGATGATGGCAATTAATAAAAGATGGAAGCCTTGCTTTGAGGAGCTACTAGAAAATGAAAAAAAGCTCGTGCATTCAAGTGAAGAGGCACCACAGCTAGAGCTTAAGCCGCTACCTAGTGGTCTTAAATATGCATATTTAGGCCCAGGTAAGTTAAAACCTAGGTGGGATGGCCCTTTCATTATAAGGGAAGTGTTTAACACCCCGATGCCTTGGTATTTACATTATTGATTTAAATCAGTTTTTATTATTATTCTTGTTAACAATCACCAAGCAAAAGTATTTTTATTCTTTACCTAAATTTTTGTTTAATTATATTGTCTTTGAATATACCCTGCTCCTTGTGGTTCGACCTTGGTACTCTGAAAATTATATTGCTACGATCTCCTGCACTTGGGAGTGAGCAAGCATGGAGCACCTGAAGAAGTACTACCAGTAGCAATGCTGCCTCATTACTAGTTTATTTCTTTCTAGTTTTATGGTTTTTACTATCTACCTTTTACGCCTGAGGGCAAGTTTCTTTTTATTTTTAAGAACAATTTCTACGCATGAACTACCATTTTAATAAGAGGAATATTCAGACATGACTGATGTGTTTTTCTACGAAATTTTATTTACTCCATAAAGTGGACGGCCCATCCCATTGGGACGGATAACTTATTAAGTTCATAAAGTGGGCGGCCCATCCCATTGGATAACTTATTAAGTCCATAAAGAGGACGGTTCACTCCATTGGGGCAGATGACTTATTAAGTTCATAAAGAGGACAGTCCATCCCAATAGGACGGATAACTTATTAAGTCTAGAAAGTGGACGGTTCATCCCATTAGGACCCATAACTTATTTGAATCGACAAAGTGGACGGTCCATCCCAATAGGACGGATAACTTATTAGGTCCATAAAGTTTACGTTTCATTCCAAGAGGATGGATAATTAAAGTCCATAAGTGGACGGGTCATCCCAGAAGGTATAAAGATAGTCCATTAAGTGGACGGATATATTGTTAAATAGAAGTCCGTAAAGCATACGAACGGAGAGATAATAAGTAGTTCACTTAATGAACGGATCCAACATAAAAGTGGGGTTAGTATTAGAAGTCCTCGAAAGGACGGGTCCACATAGGATGGATAAACAACATGCCCTCAAAGAGGATCGGTCTAATATTAATATAAACTTGTTTCCATATTAAAACGGCCTCTTGTGTGGACGATTAATGCATAGTAGACGGGTTTAAGCCACTAAGTGGATGGATCTAACAAATCATTGAATTAACAATTCCATTAAATAACCAAGATCACATAAAGGACGGAGGAATCAACATTACAAATCCTCAATGCGGACGGAGTCATTCGCAGTTGTAAATTAAACAAATCCATTCATAAAAAATAAAATAACACAAAGTAATTAAGCTGAAACCCAGGAAGGGGAAAAGTTTAAGACGACGGTTAAACATCTAATGTTTTCCAAGGACATTTAAAAAAAAAAAAAATAAATAAATAAAAAAAATTACGCAACTACAATGGGGGTCTCATCCTTCTCCTCAGTGTGACGAGCTTGACTATCCTTTGGTTCAACTTGGCTTTCAACAATAGGTTCATCACCATGGGCATCATTGACGGGGGCATTCTCGCCAAAAAGTTCATCTGTATTCTTAGAATGAATGGGGTGGACTGACGTTTTCTCCTGGACGTTAACGTTGACAATGGATACGTCCAACTCTGGATATTAATTCTTCACTTGACAGATGGTGTCGTCAAAACCGTCACCATAAGAGACTCCAAGCTCTGTCAAAATGGCGTCAGAGTCACGGTACTCTTGTACAGCAACTTCCTTCGCAAGACGGATCTCCTTCTTTTTGTCTTCTAGGACCTTTTTTCAGTTCCTCTATCCGCTTGTAAAACTCATCCCTAGCTTGTTCTGCCATAATGAGTTTCTTGTCCTAGACAACCTTCCAGGCCTTCAGCTCGATCAGCTCATCATCTGTTAACTTTGCCTTCGCACATATACGGTCCAACGCCGTCTCATGATTTAGACACCTTCCCATTAGCCCCTTCATCATAATCATGGCCTAAGAAATGGAAAGGAATAAATTAGTTTCAAAATTAATTAAGAGGTAAGGACAGTTGAAAAGTGGACGGATAAAGTTACTTGAGCGATGCTAAACAGTCCGGTCTCCCCCATCGCCTCCGTCGAGTGATTGCTTAAGTCCTCATAATCTTCAGCTGTTATGAGGGACGAAAGCCTCTCCGAGGCGTATTTGGAGTCCTCTCGGAGGAGGATGGGTGGCTTCTCCTATGTAGTGGACAGACCCTTCATAAAGCCTTTTCCTGTTCCATGTTTTGTAGGGGTAACCATCTTCACTCTTTCAGCCTCGAGCCCCACAACGGGCTCCAACACAATTTTTGGTCTTTTTGGTGCACGGTCTTGTTTCGTCGGCACCTTCCTTTTGGAGGACGGGATGTTTGGGTCCAAGGTGCCGTTATTGACTTGACCTCTCTCGTCCTTGTTCTTGGCCGCCTATGCCTTGATCATGGCCCTCCTCTTAGCAGTGTCCATTTCTGCAAGACAGGATGGTCATACTTAGCTCCAAAGGGAAGGAATACAAAATTCAAGTATGGTTGACGGTCTTACGTTGGTGCATTTGTTCATCGTAACGACAGGCTTTAGGGGTAGGCACCGGTCCATCACAATGCCAATAAATGGTATCTAGTGTGACCAATTTGGCCCAAGTCCTCTCCTCTGGTTTTGTTTTGGCAAAATTTTTTTCTAGAAAACTCCACTGCTCGAGCGTAACTTGTGGACGCTCCCTAACCGCAAAAAGGTGACAGTTAAAAAAGAAGAAGAAAAGACTTGAATTAAAAAAGCAACGGTTATTTACTAGATTAATGCGCTATAGGACGGATGCATACTAGACGGAGACAATATGCCCCAGGTAGTGTTGACAAGCATATACTTTATGTCCCCCTGACGGCACATCCATTCATTTCCCTCAAGGAAGAAATACCGGTTCTTCCATTTCCTATTTCAGTCCGGAGTCTCATATACGAGCCTCAGCAACGGGCTCCGAGGCACCAAATTGTACATGCCCTTTGATTTATCAATTTCATCTGGATAGTAGCAATGGAGGAATTCTCGAACCGTCAGCCTCCTTGCACCGTTAGTCATAACCCCGTATAGGACCTCCATGTTGAGGAAAACCCTCCAGGTGTTTGGGGATACCTGGTTGATGGCAAGACCTAGGTGTTTGAGCAGCTCACGATGAAGGGAGCTTAGGGGAAACCTAAGCCCAGCCTTTAGCATTTGCTCATACACACCGACGCCCTCCAAACCTTCATAGTAACACTTCTCCGAGATGTATGGTAGACGGATGAAGATGTTATCTGGTATTTGGTATTTGGCCCTAAGCGTCTTGAAATGTTTCTCTTTGATTGTGGAAGTAAATTCGTTTATCGTCCATTGGGTAGCATGATGAACCCCCGAAGTCCATCTGGACCCATGATGGACTGAATTGGGGGCTCAGCCTCGTCCAGACCATCACTGGAGTCTTCTAGTCCATCCATCTCCAAATCCACATCTCTTGAGGACGGAGAGGAGGCAGACGGGCTTCTTTCCTCACTTGGACCATCATGATCTTTGTGACTTGACGGGTATACTTCCTCGTAGCCCGCCCTGTCACAGACAAATGACTGATTACTTGAAGCACTAGACATAACCTACATGCGACAGTGAAACCTAAGGCTGACAGGTCTATAGTTTATGACGGAAGTGTAAAATCTAAGAATTATAGAAAAAGAATGTTTTCTTCAAAGTAGGATTAGAATACTCACTAGAGTTGGAAGATGAACGGTGGAAGAGCGTTGACGATAGACGCACTGACTGGATGGCTTCATTCGTTTGATAAAAATGACGGAGGCGCTCAGATCACAAATTTCAACAGAAAGTGAAAAAATAGGAAGAAGAGAGTTTGGTTTATATAGAGGAAACGGCACGGAAGTCGAAGGGACACTTCGATCTAAGTGAACAACCATTCAGTGAACGCCACGTGTCCCTTGTCATTAATGAGATTTTGGGCCAGCCTATCAAGGCCAAAGCATTCCCAAAAGACCGGATTGAACCGTCACCCCACTAGTCCTTCTACTAAGAGATCATGGACCCATGGGGTGAAGGGGGCAACTGAAGAGGGTAAAATAAGGGATGACGGATCCATTCTGTGGGACTTGACGTTGCTGGACGGATTTGTTCATCATTGGACAGATCCTGTGTGGAAGGACTAGGGAGGATGGGTCAAAGGGGCATGTGGCATTTAACTAGTCATTACATGGCTCCCAAGAAACCTTAAATGGAAACGACTTGCTTCGCATGACAAACCCTAGTATACAGAGTCCCAATACGAGTAGAATTCCAACATTAGTAGGATTCTAGAATATATGCATCGATAAAGATCTTCCCTATAAGGAAAAGACTTGTTACGCAAGTACGAGAGCTCGATTTTACACTACTATAAAAACCCAAAGACCCTTATAAAATAGGTACGCATAATTCACCCCAGCTCTAGCACTTTAGAATTGTAGAAAGGTTTTTCTGACTTAACCTTCAGAGGATCTTTGGCCGGTACCACACCGGTACTCTCCTAGGGTTTTCTCTTTTTGACTGTGCAAGATTGTTTCGAGTGCGCGAGGATTGTGTAGCTCACTGGTGATTTTCTCGACATTATCAAGGAGTATCAGAGCTACTTATTAGGAGTATCAGACTGTACTTCTAAGTTTACAGTTTGGTACTCCAATTCAGACTTTCCTATTGCCAAGGATTCAGACTTTCACACCTTGGACATATCAGGAACATTGAAAATTATGCGCAAAGGTGGGGATCCTTTAGTGTTATATTCTTCTCTAAAACCTACCAATAATACTGTCGCTACTCTGTTGGACTCCGGAAATTTTGTCTTGAAAGAATTGTACTCCAATGGAACTACAAAGTGCGTGTTATGGCAAAGTTTTGATCATCCTATGAACAAAACTGCTCAAAAAGGGTCAAAAAGAGGTAATTTAGCTAGTTTATTAATTTTTTGTTGTGTCTGCGTATGTTAAGAACAATGCTCAAGCTTTTTAATTTCACCTTGCATATCAAATAAAAGATAACGGTGTCTAAGATGCAATCTACAAATAACAAACATTTTCCCAATAAAGCTGTATGCATTTGGATTTTCATAAGTTTATTTTGTTTATTTATTGTATAGTAGTAAATTCATACACTTCAAAAAATTATACTTTGAATGTTTTATATTCTCTTATAAGGTGAAATATGTGATACTTTAAGATGAAAGAAAAATGAATCTAGGGTGACATTGTTCCACTAGTTAATGTGGTATGTCTAATTTTCTTTCTCACTAAGTTTTCTAAAGAAAATATTATCTCGGAAAAAAAGAAAAAAGAAAAAAGCGTTGAGTAAATTCTCAAATTGTTTAGTGTGGGGCTTTATATATGTTTAAATTGGTTTCATCTTCACACTTATTGATTCAGGTTTTTTAATTTGATGACGGTTTTTTGTATGTCGTTGAACTCCATGCATAATTTGAATCTCTTGAGCTGATTAGGCTTACTGGAGCCTCACATTTTATCTTTTTACTCAACTTTCACCATTAAGTTAAAAACATGAAAATCTCATTTCCTTTTATCTGTAGATTGTCGAAATCCAAATATATAGCTTTGATCAAAAGCAGCAAAATACTTATATGATGATTACTAACACGGGTACTTATAATCAAATGACAATGTAGGAAGGAAGAAAGTATGCTCATGCACAACTGTAATATCGAGTGGTCTACTTTTGAGTGTTCTTTGCATATTGGGTTATCTACTCAAACGGAAGAAACTTATATTTCAAGGTAGATAGATCACATATAAAATTCATTTGAATTAAATTTAGCAATTTCTTGAATAATTATTGGTTATTATAAATGGAAATATGATGTTCTATGTTAATTAAAAAGGTGGTAAAGAAACAAATGCTGAAAATGAAGTGCTTGCTTTAGTGAGGTCAGACGCATCTATCAACGACAATGATCCAAATGGCAGGAAGAATGAGTCTGAGCCTGATTTCAGAGTAATTAGCTACAAATGTGTCATGGCGGCAACAAACAATTTTTCATTAGAAAACAAGCTTGGAGAAGGAGGCTTTGGACCTGTTTATAAGGTAGCCTCTATAATAATTTCTACAATAGAAGTTCAAATTAACATATGCCTGACACTAACGTAAACCTTTTAAATCATTACATCAGGGGAAATTGCCCATGGGGCAAGAAATAGCTGAAAAAAGGCTAGCAAGAAAATCAGCACAAGGAACACTTGAGTTCAAGAATGAGTTGATAGTCATTTCTAAACTCCAACACTTGAATCTTGTTAAACTTCTTGGTTGTTGCATTCATGGAGAAGAGAGGATATTAATTTATGAATATATGCAAAACAAAAGCTTAGACAGCTTTTTATTTGGTTAGAAAAACTTTGATGTTTAATTGAAGAGTTCCTTTGCTTTTCTCCAACAAAATTTTCTTTTTATTTTTATAATTTATTGAAAGTAGGTTATTGGTCATATTTAATTGTTAATATTGGACAGATTCAAATAGAAGCAAGTTACTGGATTGGAAAAAATGCTTCAATATAATTGAAGGAATTGCACAAGGATTGCTCTACCTCCATAAATACTCAAGGTTAAGGGTAATACACAAAGATATAAAAGCTAGTAACAGACTCCTTGATGAAAATCTGAACCCCAAAATTTTTGATTTTGGCATGGCAAGAATTTTCAAACAAGATGAACTGGAAGCAAGCACTAACAGAATTGTTGGGACATAGTAAGTTAAAAACATATCCATATACTTGTTATAATTAAAGTCCTGATTAGATATTATTTATATGTGTGCTTAATTGAATCATTTGACAAATAAAATGTATATTGCGTGTTTTTTATGTATAGCGGTTACATGTCTCCGGAGTATGCTATGGAAAGTGTGTTCTCTATAAAATCTAACGTCTATAGTTTTGGAGTCATAATGCTTGAAATTGCGAGTGGTAGAAAAAACAACTTGAACCGTCCTCGTTGTATCGGAAACCTAGTAAGATGTGTATGTCAAACAAATCTAAACCTCCTAATTAGATGCACTTTGATTTTTATATGTTCTCACATGTGATTATAAGCTTCTTCTTCTTCTTCTTCTTCTTCTTCTTTTTTTTTTTTTTTTTTTTTTTTTTTTCAGGCATTGGATTTATGGCATGAAGGTCGAGCATTGGAACTAATTGATCCAGAAATAAGTGATTCACATGTTAGACATAATGTGTTGAGATGTATTCATATCAGTCTATTATGCATAGAGAATGATGCAATTGATTGGCCAACTATGTCAGATGTGCTATCTATGTTGACAAATGAAAGTACGCCACTACCTCTACCTAAAAAACGAGCAATTTCTCTCAGAAGGCTAATACACATGGAGGATAGAGAATGATTTTTTTATTTTCTTGCAAATAAGATGGACATAAGTTCATTAGTCTCTCCACCCCAATAATTATTTTGCATTGCTGTAAATAGGTTACTCATATTACAGCATTGAGGATTGTTAAGTGTGATTGTTCTAAGGTAATTAATAAATACTAACAGTGAAGGTTGTTAGTGTAATGGTAATAAGGTATTAATAAGAACTACCTCTGTTATCTTCAAGCTTCAACTTGCTTACCAATGTGCAATTCTTTTCACAATAATTATTACCTTAATTTTGGTCTGCTTGTAATTTAGTCTCTAAAGTCTAAGTTTTCTCAATTCTATCCCTATAAACTTTGAGGCCACGTTCAACATAGCCCTTTCATTCGCTTGTTTCAACCAGGCTACTCTCAAAATTCCCAGAGATTTTGATAATTTACCAATTGATAGAAAATAAAAATAAAGAGAATAAAATCTCCTACAATTAACGATTTAGATCCCGTTCGTTGATTTTAATCGAACTAATTAAAATATATAAAATTAACCTATTATGATGTTCTATGAAATCTGGTTAATAAGCCAAAGAAGACAAATCACCAAGTACAGTAAAGTTCAGTAAATAAACGATACATGCAATTTGTTTATGAAATGAAAAACCAATAGATGAAAAAAAAAAAAAAAAAAAAAAAAAAAAAAAAAAAACACTCTAAGGATTAACACCAACCTCAAAGAAAACTAGAATCAGAGTTTATACATTGAAATAAACCTTATTTCTACTTGTTACGTCCAATAATACTTACAAATGTAACCCACGTTGCTCCAAACTCCTTGAACACTTCTAATAAGGAATTCTTACATGAACCACGCCTATTACTTTAAGGACTGCCTCGAAGATTTTTTCTTTGCTGTAACGAACGGGGAAGGTATTGTTGCTTCATCCTTGGTCACCAACTTGAAGAACTAATCTTCAGACCCATTTGTTAAACGCTCGGTAGTGGTGAACAAAAAGGTCTAGGGCAGGGACAGAGGGGCAAAACATATGCTAAACAAATTTCTTGACTTGTAACTAAATGAGACTATCTTATAAAAATTAATATTTCCATTAGTTCTTTTTGTTATTTATTTAATTAATTTTCAAATGTTTCATCAATTTCAAACCTTATAACTCTACTGATTGAAAATAAAAAGGACTATCTAAACAAGGAAAAGATAAAGAAAAGCCCACATATATATATATATATATATATATATATATATATATATAAAGATTCCTTCCATAGCATATACCAATGATCTATAAGCGACGGTAACTAATAAATTTTTTTTTTTTTTTTTTTGGGCATTTAGAATATGAATTGTTGTCGCTTATGTGTACCTATCAGCAACGACTTTTTCATTGTCACTAATAAATTGATCACAAAAGACCAAAATTCTTGTAGCGTTCTTGTGATACATTTTAAAAATTTGAACTAAATTGATGCAACTAAAATTCTAGGGTCGAAATTAAAATCTAACACAAATTATGATTCTTACTAAACAAAATTATACTTTTCATGATTTGAAACTGTATTTTATTTCTTCTCGTTTTGTTTGCAAAAGGACAAAGTTTGTTTAAAAAATTGATTGTAACTTTAGGTTACGATCTTACTCAATAAAATAAATATTACTACATGTTTTGAAAATCTAACCATTGAACTGCATGTTTTTTACATTTTTAATACATATGTTAAATTTTTTGTCAATTTGATATTATTTACTATATGATTTATAAGCTTTTATTTTATGCACAATTTTAAACTGCAATAACTTGCAATTTAAACAATTTATTGATGACATAGTTATTGATCTTTAATTTTCCAGAAATTTTGCAAGTATGAAGGATATAAGAAGAAAATGTAACCTAACAATGAATTTATCAAAATTCACTTCTAATAAAAATATATTAAGTAAGGATGTAGTTTTAGGTTACAACTAATTTTATAGATAAACTTTGTCATTTGCAAAACATCTCTTTCATAAATTTCAATGTTTTAGACTCGCTGATAACATAGGTTATAGGCTTCTTCGTTTTAATGCAAAAAAATCTTCTACTTTACTAATATGACATAGATGATAAGCATTATATGAGGATGCAGAATGTGTTCTACCAAATTAAACTTTAAACATCAAATCGAGTAGTATGATTTCGTTGTGGACAGATCATAATCGACAGCCGACATAATTTTATTTTATTCAACCTTTTTCCGCTAATAGTCATATCTTCGCCTTTCTTGCGTGAAAATATGAACTTAATTTGATAAGGCAAAGTATTTTTCTCAAAAAAAAAAAAAAAAAAAAAAAGGAAAAGTTTTCGTGGGTCTAGTTAAAGGCATTTACAAGTCTTGAGTAGGGTAGAAAAGAAGGGAAAATGGAATTAATCTAATGACCTCCCTTTATATTATATTGACTCTCTAAGAGACGCAACAGGCCGGCTACTTGGGGATTTGTAGTTCACCACGCAAACCAGCCATATAAAAGACTATTAAATAATAAGAATCCAAATCAAGTTCAAAATTCCTTCTATGAAAGTTTAATTTTGTGCCAAGGGTTCATATTTACTTTTGAATGGGTTGAAAGAAATTCCATTAATTATAATTTTATTTTCCAAAATTATTTCTATGTAACTGAGTTAACATTTCTTGGCTAATGGCTGTTCATTATTAGGTTATGGTGATAATTTGTAGTTGGTGTACCATATTTATTATATGAACAAAGTTTTATTACAAAATTAGTTGTAGTATTTAGCTATAAATATTAGTTGTAAATTAATATTTTTTTATTGGAGAAATTTTTTGACAAATCCACCATTGAATGACATATTTTTCTTATATTTTCATGATCAATAGCTATATCATCAATAAATTTTTTAAATTGCAAGTTTTTATAGTTTAAAATTATACATAGAATATAAACTTATAGATCATATAGTAAATAATATCTGATTGACACAAAATTAACATGTGTATTAAGAGTATAATAATGTTTATTTTATTGAGTAAGATTGTAACCTTAGGCTATCATCAATTTTTGTAGCTAAATTTTGTCATATTTTTATTAGCTTATACCCCAATTTAGTTGGTATAATGTAGGGTTTTAGCTTAATTCATAATTGGTGGATGTTCACTATAAATACTAAATTTAGCCTTTGTATTCATTCTTCACGTTAGTTCCCAAACATCTGAACTAATTTTGTAGTTCATATACAATTATAATATATATATATATTAATTTCCAGCTGTACGTGCTCCCTTATTCTATGCTTCATGCATGAAACATGCACGACAACACGTACATATATAAGTGACAAATGAAAAGTTTAGTTGTCAATCATGGCTACCAAAATACATGTATTTTTCCTCTCTTTATCTTTTTCTTGTCGAATAATGCCGCGGAAAGGGACAGTCTCAATCAAGGCAAGTAGGCAACACCCTCAGTTCCTTAATAGGGGTTCGCTTTGCGGTATTCCACTAAGCAAAGTTAGCAATGATAGCTACTTATAATAATGAGGATCTGACTGGGATTTCAGTAACAAGACAAAAACTTCACTTGCCTGTAAAACGTGAGATTAGATAAAGAAAAGTGAATTAATTAAATATTGCCACCGACTTTAAAAGACAATTACTAGTCTCACACAGGGTAGAAAAGGAAAGATCCGAATATTATGGCCGTAGCTTTCTTAAATCAAAACAAAGAGCGATGGATTGGAGACACTCTAATGGAGAATAGGACATTGTTAACGTGTATTAGCACATATACTTGTACTATACACTTTGCCTCCTATATAAAGGTGCTCATATATATTCTATTACTTATGAAATACAATACATTCATTCAATATTTCTAACATGGTATCAGAGCTATTGCTTTAACTTTCTTGTGTTCTGCAGTCTTGTCTTTGTCGATAATTTCTGTTGCCTCAACTTCTTTGGTCAATAAGCCTCTTCAGTGCCTCTCCTGACTGCCTCGCTGCCGTCAGAGGTCTCAAGTTTGAATCTCCATTGCTAGAAGCTCAATCTTCGTCGCCAAGACCACTGCCTTCATTGGATCTATCGTTTTTGACTTCTGACTAAGACATAAATCATATCTACGCGTAACTCGTTAAACAATCTACTCAACACCGTCGGACATGTCACCAACCAATGATCCATGCGCCTTCAAGCACTGGTCAAAGTTTTGGTGAGTTCAGCCACGCACTTCACGCGCCACCATATGCCTCCACGCGCCTTCACGCGCTATCATGCACTTCACGCACCTAGATCACACCTGATGACATCATTGCTGACGTCATTCTGCCACGTTAGCCCTAGTTGCGTCATCTGCTGACGTCATCTTTACCACGTCACGCTGATGTCATCAGCTTGTGTCATCGCTGACGTCATCTCCAGCTTGACTTTGACTTCAGGCAGTTGACTCTTTCCAGCGTTGACTTTAACTTTGGTAGAGTTGACCGTTGACTTTCTGCTAGAGTTGACTTTTTACAGTCCAGGCGTTCCTTACCTAGCTTTCGCGTAGATTTCATTTTTGCAGTCTGTTTTGGCATAATTTGCTTCTAAATGAAGAATAAGGACATGTCTTCTTCATATTGCAACAATCATCGCTACTAATCCATTAAACGTTTTTGCAAACGTTTTGGGCATAATATTGAGACTTGTTATCATTGCAACAAATTTGCTGTTTCCATTTCTGGTACTACTGTTTCTAGCATTGAGAGCATCCGGCCAATGGCTCCCATCTCTGCAAAGTCCATGTCTTCTGGATCCATTGTCACCATTTCCATAGTTGACCTTCAAAATATCATCGCCAATGTCAGTTGGTAATGCATCTTATTCCTCTTCTCTCTCAGTTTTATATGGTATGTCTCCTTCCTCTTGACTTATGGATTCTACTTGTTGCAATCACATGACACCTCAATCGTCCTTATTTTCTAAATTTAAACCTGCACCACACCCTCTTAATATTCTTACAGCAAATGGTTCCACGATGTTTGGTCATAAAATAGGTTCCGTTTCAACCTCTAACCTCTCGGTTCCTAGGGTCTTTAATGTTCCTGACCTTTCTTACAATTTATTTTCTGTGAGACAATTAGTTGAGTTGGATTATCGCATTACCTTTGATTATTCTAGGTGTATTGTGTAGGATTCGAGGACGGGATAGGAGCTTGGGAACGGTCCCAGAGTTGGGCATATGTTTCTCGTGGACAACCTTCATCTTCTACTTGTTGCTCCTATTTCTGTTGCTGTAGCTGCCGCAGTTTTTTCTATTCCTTCCCTTGCACTTTGGCATGCTCGGCTTGGTCATGCATCTTCCTCTTGCGTACAACAATTGGCTTCTTGAGGTTTGTTAGGTTCAATATCTATAGAAAATTTTGATTATGTTTCATGTCAGTTAGGAAAACAACCAGCTTTGCCTTTCAATACTAATGAATCAATATCCATTGATATGTTTGACCTTATTCATTCTGATGTCTGGGGGCCTTTCTCTATCTCTAGTATTGGTGGATCTCAATATTTTGTTGTCTTTGTTGATGATTACTCTTGCTATAGCTAGATTTTTCATATGAAACATCGTTTTTAATTATTGCAAATATATTGTAATTTTGCAAAAATGGTTGAAACTCAGTTTTCCAAATGCATCAAAAGTTTTCCAAGCTATTTTGCATTCGTATGGCACTGTTCATTAACTAACTTGTCCAGGTACCTTTTAGCAAAATGGTAGAGCCAAACGAAAACTTCGACATATTCTTGACACTGTTCGTGCTCTCCTTCTCTCTGCCAAAGTTCTTGCTCCTTTTTTGGGCGAAGCTACACTTCATGCTGTTCATGCTATTAATCGCATTCCTAGTTCTGTCATCCAAAATCAAACTCCATACATATCGGTGTTATGATCCTGTCTCTCATTGTCTATGTATCTCCCACAATGTTGTCTTTTAGGAACATCGCTCCTTTGTTGAGCTCTCTCACTTTCATGCCTCTCTATCTTTCTCCTCTGTCTTAGATCTTTTTCCAGATGAGCCACATATTCCTTTTGTAGTTGCTCCTGATCCTCCTATAGAATTCTTTGTCCAACCACCAGATATTTTTGATCCCTTTCCTAGTTCACCCTTAAATGAACAAGTGGAAGATGAATAGGTTAAAGACGAGCTACCTAACCCTGAGCTTGGGTCCCCTGCTCCTACTCCACCTGAAGATCTAGCAGAAGACATTCCACCTTGTCACTCAACTTGGGTAAGATCCATTCCTGCACATTTACTTGACTATCATTGTTACACTGCCGTTGCTATACTGCACGAGCCTCACACCTATTGTAAGGTCTCCACTAACCCTTTATGGAATATTTCAATGAAAGAGGAACTTGATGCATTATCTAAAAATCATACTTGGGATTTGGTGACTCTCCCCCCTAGGAAATCTGTGGTTGGTTGTAAGCGGATGTACAAGATCAAAACTCACTCTGATAGGCCCATTGAGCACTACAAACCTCATCTTGTTGCAAAAGGCTTTACACAAGAGTATGAAATTGATTATGAAGAGACCTTTGCTTCGGTTGCTCGTATCTCATCTGTTCGTGTCCTCTTAGCTGTTGTTGCTGCTAGTAAATGGGACATTTTTCAAATGGATGTCAAAAATGCCTTCCTTAATGGGGATTTAAGTGAAGAAGTTTTTATGCAACCTCCTCCTGGACTCTCTGTTGAATCAAAAAAGGTTTGTCATCTTTGACGTGCACTTTATGGCCTTAAACAAGCTCCACATTCTTGGTTTGCCAAATTCAGCTCTACTATCTCTTGCTTGGGTTACATGGCCAGTCATTATGATTCAGCCTTATTTCTTGGTTGCACTGATGAAGGCACTATTTTGCTTATCCTATATGTGGATGATATGATCATAACTGGTGATGACCTCAGTAGTGTTCAAGAACTCAAAGGTTTTCTCAGTCAGCAGTTTGAGATTGATAAGCCAAAAATGAATTGACTCCTTGTGATGAATAAATTGATCAATTAGCCAAGTTTAATTAATTAATCAAATTAACATGTAAACGCATGGTAGCACAAACAAATCACCAATTAAACTAAGTATGCAGTGGAAAATAAATTGACATGATGATTTGTTTACGAATAGGGAAAACCTACCTGGCAAAAACCCCACCGGGTGATTTTAAGGTCACCACTCCCGAGAATCCACTATTATCACAACAAGCAGTTACAAGTAAAGGAATCCCAGTACCTTATACCAACCTACAGTTGAACCATTACCCCAATACCCAATTGGACTTGTTCTGTAGTGACAAACTCTCCTTCTAATGCACGGCTCCCAGTACGTGACTAACCAATTGCGCGGATCCTAGTACGCAACTTCAATCACCAATTAGAGAAAGTTGTTGGTTGCAAATTTCTTCGGTTCATCACACGATGAAGATCTAGAAGATACTTGGTCATAAAACTCTAAGGTGTACAAACACAGCAACTTCTTCACAAGAAAGATGAACTAGGGCAAATTCTGTCTCCGGTCACAATTTACTTGAACAAACTTTGCTCAACACTTGTGCAACTTGTGTCCACTTTGACGGCTCTTAAAATAATCCTTTTATATGTCTAGGGTTGTGAGAAAAGAAAGCCTAAACATACAATCAATGATTGAATGCAAAACAAAACAGAAAATCTGAATTTTATAAACCTCGATAAATGGCTATCTATTGAGCTATTGTCGAGCCATGGGATTGGAACAGCTCTTCAAGCTCGATAGATGGCTAGCTGTCGAGCTTTAATGACAGACACTTTTTAGACTTGAATCTTGGACAAACTTGCATGGTTTCAACACTTGATCTTGAAACAAAGTTTCTTGAAGTATTAAACACATCCTAGATCTACCCAAATACAAGTAAAGTGCGTTTTGTCAAATGATTAGTCAATTACATAAAATAGTGACATATGTTCCTAACAAGTGGATCACATATGTTCTAACAATCTCCCCCTTTGGCAATTCATGACAAAACCACGACAAGCAAATGATCATATGAGAGAAGTCATAAATCACTCAACTCATATTCACTTGTTGAATACAATAAAATCTATCCTAACATAAACTCTTGAAAAACTTTGCAAGAAGAGAGTTTATGGCAAGAAGACTTTGACAACCTGTATTTCTAAAACACTTTAAACAAAACTCATCAAGGCATCTTTGTGTGAAACAGAAATAATAGATTACATACAAGTAATAAGAAGTATGTGCATAAAGAGAGAAGAGAAACAACATATGTAAGGATAGGTGAAAGAAACATACATCAACATACATCAACATATAAAGAAAATAAGTACAATGTATTTCAATAATGGTCATAAGACCAATATACAAAATATAAATGTATCTAAAATGGAGAAAAGAAAAAGATACAAATAATCCTCACTACATCCTTCAATGTGCGCTCTCCCTCTAACAAAAATCTCCTATGCTAACCCTCCCCCTAAGTATGAATACTCTCATATACCAAAACTACTTCCCTTTTTTGTCACGAGTGACAAAGGGTAAGAGTGTCAAGTAGACTTCTCGTTATTGTTGGGTGAGCTAGCATCGCCATCATCCTCATCATCAGCATCATCAGTACCGTTGGAGTCATCACTCTCATCCATAGGGGCTACAGGAGTGGAAGGCATGATGTAACCACCCATCTCAACCTGGCATCGAGTAATGCGGCCAACATGGGTGTTCACCTGACACAACTCATCACTGAGAGTGTCGAGGTAAGCATCCATGCGCTGAAGCTGCGCCATGATTTCCTTGAGTGTCACTCCGCTCGTAGAAGAAGAGGGAGCGGATATGGATAGAGCTAAAGGAATGGGAGGAGTTGCCGTACCAAACCGCCTCGATCGAAACTGCGCCTCGCTCCATTTAACGGTAGCATAGTCAATGGCACACATGACAGGGAAGTGGTCGGAAGAGGAAAAAAGAACAAAAAAATGGCATAAAATCCGCGTGATAGCTGAAGGGAAGATGAGCTTATCATGGGTAGCCGTATCCCTTTACACATCTATAATAGAAAGAATAAAATTTGAAGGAAAATCTATAGTGAGATGCTCAAGAAGAGAAAGCAAAAAATCAAGCACGAGGCTCTGTGATAGAGTTATAGTGAGAGAGTGGGTGCAAAACAATGGTCATCACCATGTTCATAAATCTAGGACCTTTAGCAAAGGTCGAACATTGTGTAAACTGACGATTGCCCCAATCCGCCGGACGCTCGTAGAAAGCAAAAAACATCTCGTCTTTGGACACAGTCCTCAGACACTCACATCCGGGGTAGTTAGGATGCTCTACCCTTGGGACACGGAGCACATCGGATACCAACTTCGGTGTGACAACAATGCGTGTACCTCGAATGCGAGTATGAAAAAGAGGTACTGAAGAATCAATTCCATGCATGTTGGAGTAAAATTCCTGGATCAGCATGGAAGAACATGTGACCTGGACGTCACACAGTGACTTCCAACCCCGATTATGAATGACAGTGGGTAGGTCAGTGTCGGAGAAGCTCGACAAAATGACTCGACGTTCTGAATGAACACCTCATCAAGAAAAGTTCTCCGAGAAGTCCTTTCGGGCATCCTTATCACGGAAATGAATAGAAGAGGGGGTAGGATCAGGAGAAGATGATGCCCCGAAACGAAGAGGGTTCCGGGACGGAGCTGATTTACGTTTTGGTGCCATTGACGCACTAACGTAAACTAGAGAGAGAATGGGGAAGAGAGAAACACTCAAAAAAGTCTCAAACAATTCAAATATACACAAATATATTGAATGTAAGGTACGTATGCATGAAAATGCATGAGCATGTGAAGTGCAACAGTAATATCATCATGGGCTCAGCCTAATACAAACCTACTAGCACACAAACAGTTCAACATGTATAGCACACAACTAAATGCATGAAAATACAGTTATAATGCACATGGAATGCAATGCATGAAGTTTTGAAGATCAAATCTTCAAAACCCATCCCAAAAATTTCACATAAACCTCTTTGATTTTGAAAAACCCCAAATTTTGCAAAAATCCCAAAAACTTTGGTTTCAAAACATGAAATGCATGAAAAATGAGGGATCAGAGACTTACCAAGTGAGGAAAAACTTGATTAAGCTCGAAAATCGCTTGAGGAAGAGGTTAGGAGTGAGTGCGAGAGTATTTGGGAGATGAATAGGCGTGGACAGATTGAGAGAGATCGAGGAAATGAAGTCTGGATCACGCAGAACAAATATATAGAACCTCGGTAAATCTCGACAGATAGAGGTGTCAAGAGGTATCGAGCCAGATGTCGAGCTTTAAAAGCTTTGACAAATGCAGCTATCGAGAGGTGTCCACAGCAAAGCAAGCTCGATGGATTGAGGAGCTATCGAGGAGATAGAAGATTTCTCGATCAATCCACCTAGCTATCGAGAGGTGTCTAGATTGCGATAAAAATCAACGGATGAGCTCGATAGATAAGCCAGGTGCCGAGGAGGTGTCGAGATTGCTTAAAAACAGTTTTTCAAGAAGGGAAAAACATAGATATGAATGCAATCAAGCATATAACACAACCAAGGATCCAAACAATATTTTGAACTCTCAAAATAATCTCTCAACCAAAAATGTTTAGCACAAAGATCCCAAAACACACACACACACACACTAAACAAGTCTAACCAATTTTATATTTCAAAAAATAAGTCAAGACAATTTAGTGAAAATACATTAACACATATAAACCTTGTGATGGCCAAATCACATTGTACTTGCACATGTATCAAGAGTAGCAAAGAATATTGCGTGTTGTGTGTGAAAAACATTGCAAGATTGCAAAGGCGCCTTCATGTTATAACGATTTGAGATATGAGAAAATCACTTTAACTCACACATAATCATAACTGTTTGATGGGAATTATCACTTTCGACGTACATCCTATAACTCCCACATCTCCTAAAATACACGCTTGCAATCATATTTAAAAGCATTTTGATCTTTTTGCCTTTTATTTTTCTTTGCATATTTTTCATTTAAGCAAATCATGCATGGGCATATAAGAGATAGAGAAGAAATACCCAAGTATGTTAAGCAATTTGACATTCCAATTTTGCTATGCCAAAGCACACAAATGTCATTCATGATTGGCGGGCAACAGTGGTGATAAAAGAAATAGAGTTTGTTTTTGGAAGAAAAAAAACAAACTTTTACAAAGGAGAATTAGGGCCTATTTGGTAAGGGTATTTAAATATATATATATATATATATTTATATATATATTTGCAATCCATATATAGTGAGTCCCACATGTGAATCTATTATTTGACTAATGTTCTATAAATATACTTTTCAAAAAATTGTATCCTATTTTCTTTGTTCGAACCAGGATTTTTAAAACGGCTAAAATGATATTTTTAAGATATATAAAATGTTTTTAATGGCATACCTATAAATAAATTAAAAATAGTGGACCCCACATATTTTTCCAAATTCTTCTATCTCTTAAATTAAAGAGCTAATCTTAATCACCAAAAAAATAAAAAATTCAAACTTCAAATTTGAAACTTATTATTACAAAAAAGGTACATGACCTATATTCCCTTATAATTATCCCAAAAAAAAAAGTAATTTACACATGCTATACATTACTTTTTGTAATTAAAAAAAAAATCTCAAAAATAGAAATGGTCTCCCAAACAATTTTTTTTGTTTTTTTTATTTTTTGTTTAGTATTTTGAAAATTGTTCTTAAAAGTGGGAGCCAAATACGTATAATAAAAAAAAATTAGTATTTGAAAAAAAATTTCAATTTCAATTTTTTGAAAATTGGTTTCAAACTATTTTGAAAACAAAAACAAAATCCTCCAAAAAATATGTTCTGTTCCTCAAGTATCCTTGGTTCTACAAAAAAGAGGTTTGATTGAGGGTAATCCACTAAGCATAAGTTAGCAATGAGAGAAATTTTTTAGGAATATCTAATTGGGATTCTGACATTAAGGTATGGAATACTATTCTAAGGCAATCCTTAGCAATAAGAATAAACAATCCACTTTCAGACATACCCAAATCAACACCTAGTGGTAATGCCACTACAACAAAATGTATTTTCTGTGATGAAATTTTTTGAGAGACCAATAGCTATGTCATTTTGATATAATTCTTAGCAATAAGAATAAAAAATCCACTTTCGGACATACCCAAATCAACACCTAGTGGTGATGCCACTACAACAAAATGTATTTTCTGCGATGAAAGTTTTTGAGAGACCAATAGCTATGTCATTTTCATATAGCTTAACATATATGATAAATTATAAGAGAAATATAATAATAACAAAAATAAACAATCCACTTTCAGACATACCCAAATCAACACCTAGTGGTGATGCCACTACAGCAAAATGTATTTTCTGCGATGAAATTTTTTGAGAGACCAATAGCTATGTCATTTTTATATAGCTTAGCATATATGATAAATTATAAGAGAAATATAATAATAACAAAAATCTTGTGAAAAAAATTTTCTTATTAAATTAAAATGACAAGGGTAGAACATGTTCTAAATTTTTAACAATAGAAATCAGATGGTTTTTTTTTTTTTCTCTCTCAAATATATAACCCAATAAAAGTATGTCTTCATATATTTCTAACTATAAATTAATGAAAAATGAAAGAGTTCTAAGAAAAAGATAAAAGAAATAGAGTTTGTTTTTGGGGGGGAAAAAAAACTTTTACAAAGGAGAATTAGGGCCTATTTGTTAAGGGTATTTAAATATAGTTTTTTGTTTTGTAATCCATAAAATAGTGAGTCCTACATTTGAATCTATTGTTTGACTGATGTTCTCTAAATATAATTTTCAAAAAATTGTATCCTATTTTCTTTGTTCAAGACAGGATTTTGAAAACAGCTAAAATGATACTTTCAAGATATAGAAAATGTTTTTAATGGCATAGCTGTAAATAAATTAAAAATAGTGGACCCTAGATATTTGTCTGAATTCTTCTATCTCTTAAATTACGGAGCTTATCTTCATCACCAAAAAAAAAAAAAAATCAGTCTTTAAATTTGAAACTTATTAGTATAAAAAAGGTACATGATCACTATTCTCTTATAATTATCCTCCCAAAAAAAAGTAATTTACACATTCTATGCTTTACATTTTGTAATTTTTTTTTAAATCTCAAAAATAGAAACGGTCTCCCAAAAAATGGTTTTTTGTTTATTATTTTGAAAATTATTCTTAAAGTGGGAGCCAAATACATATAACATGAAAATTAGTAATTGAAAACTAGTTTCAATTTCAATTTTTTGAAAATTGGTTTCAAACTATTTTGAAAACGAAAACATAAAATCATCTTAAAATTAGGCTCTGTTCCTCAGGTTTCCTTAGTACTACAGAAAGGAGGTTCGATTTGAGGTAATCCACTAAGCAAATATTAGCAATGAGTGAAAATTTTTTAGGAATATCTAACTGGGATTTCGACATTAACGTATGGAATACTAGTCTAAGGCAATCCTTAGCAATAAGAATAAACAATCCACTTTCTAACATACCCAAATCAACACCTAGTGGTGATGCCACTACAACAAAATGTATTTTCTACGATGAAAATTTTTGAGGGGCCAATAGCTATGTCATTTTGATATACCTTAACATATATGATAAAATATAAGAGAAATCTAATAATAACAAAAATCTTGTGAAAAGCTTTCCTTTTTAAATGAAAATAACAAGGGTAGAACATGTTCTAAATTTTTAACAATAGAAATCAGACTGTTTTTTTTCTCTCAAATATATAACCCAATAAAAGTATTTCTTCATACATCCCTAACTCTAAATTAATGAAAATCGAAATAGTTCTAAGAAAAAAGAAAAGAAATAGAGTTTGATTTTGGAAGAAAAAAAAAATTACAAAGGTGATTTAATTAGTAATATATTTTCATGAACATATACTCTAAATACTCCTAAAACAAATGAGTTATAAGGGACAAAAAAAAAGGCGAAGATTAAAAAAACAAATGAGACATTAATACTTGAAATGAGTGCTTTTGTACATTTTATAATAAAAAAATGTGGGGGTGGGGGGGGGGGGGGGGATACTTATATATATAATTATATATATATATATATATATATACACACACACATAATTATATATATATATATATATATATAAATTATATGCTTTAAATACTCTTAAAATTAATGAGTTATACATAAACGAAAGAAGTTAATATGAGAAGTAAATGAGACATTATAGTTTTGATTAGTTTTTGTAATTTTTTTAAATTAAAGAATTTTATAAGTAGAATTAAACAAAATTTATTTATTTTTTATTAATAAATATGGGGAAGGGGAAATATTTGAGAAAGACCCCCTCCCTTTTACATTATTCGGTGTCAAGCGGTCAAGTCAACTTGAGATTGAATTACATTACTTAAATATAAAATCAATATCTGTACTTGGTGAACACTGAAATTATTGTACGCTAATTAAAGGTTAATACTTAAATATGTTTAAAAAATACTTAAATATGTTATGAAATTGTACATGAATTTTGAAGTGTTCCTAGAGTTTTCCAAGGGCCAAGCCTCGCCACCAAGTAAGGGTCATCAATGGGCCAGGTCGGGCTAGCCCGGCCCATTTTTACTTGGCCCAAGGGCACAATGGGCTGGGCATAATGGGCTATTAACTAGTTAACGGGCCGGGTCGGGCTGGGCCGAAAGAGAAAACCCCAGCCCACGACCTTGCCCATGGGCAATGCCCATTTTGTCTTTAACGGGCTAGTCTATTAGGTTGGGCCTAATGGGCTACCCATAAGATTGTGTTAGCATATTATTTTTAGAAATAAATAATCAATTTTTAATAATAAAATAATCAATCTAGTTTTTTTTAAAGGAAAGAATCAAAGAATTTAATACTTAATTACAATTTTTTTTATAGTCAAATCTATTTAATTTTTTGTTTTGTTGATGGAAACTTATTTTATTTTTTTTAAATAAGGCTTCAAATAGTTTTTTATTTTTATCTTTAATAAAGAAAAATCAAATGGTTAATTCAAATTTGCTAGACTACTAGAAAAATATATATTTAGTAAACTAAGTTTAGCACCACTACAAAAAAAAAATGGTCTTTAGCCGCGTTTAAAAAACGCAGCTATAGACCCCAAAAATGCAGCTATAGGATAGAGCCATGTTTCCTATAGCCGCGTTTACAAACACGGCCTAAACACTGCAGCAACAGGTCTATGGCTGCGTTTTTCAAAAACGCGGCTAAAGGTAATACGTATAGTTGCGTTTTTTAAAAACGCGGCTAAAAGTCAAACCTGAAGCCGTATTTTTAACCCGGTAGGCCTATAGTTGCGTTTTTGAAAAAATCGGCTATAGCCCGCTTTAAGCTGTGTTTAAAACGTGGCTATAGGTTTTTCTAAAAAAAAAAAAAAATTTCTGGGTTTTTTTTTTCCCCAGGAAATTCAAAATTCAAAATTCAAAAAAAAAAAAAAAATTAATCACAAATCCAAAATATTCAAAATAAAATACAAACCAGAAAATTCAAAATCAAACACAACATACTCACAATACAAACAAACCCAAAAAATTCAAAATCAAACACAACATATTCACAATACAAACAAACACAAAAAATTTAAAATCAAACACAACATATTCACAATACAAACAAACCCAAAAATTAAAAATCAAACACACACCCAGAAATTCAGAATCAAACATAACGTGCTCCAAAATATAAGAACACAAACCCATTTAAACGTAATCACAGTATCAGCAACACAAGAGCACAGATCCACAATAGCATCTTCTCCATTTTCTTACTAACTAAGCATAAAATAACCCAAAAAAAAAAAATGGATCTATTGACAAATCAGTGTGCTTGAGATGAAGAAAAAAATGAAAGAAAGAAAAAAAAAAAAACAAGCATCAGCTCCAAAGAAACAAAGGAAAAAAAAAAGGTTACCTAGTGAAGAAAAAAGAAAAAAAAAAAAGAGTTATCAGATGTGAAGAAGGAAGAAAGAAAAAGAAAAAAAGAAGAGTTACCCAGATGAGGAAGGAAGAAAAAAGAAAAAAAAAAAAAAAAAGGAAAGAAAGAAGAACTTACGGAGGAGCAAGTGAAGAATGAAGAGAGAAAAAAAAGAAAGAAGGAGAAATAAGCTGAAGAAAGTGAGGTTAGGTGGGGATGTAGGTGGGAAAGGGGAAGCACGTGGGAAGCTGAAGAAATTTTTTTTTTTTTTTTTTTGATACCTATAGCCGCATTTTCAAATACCTATAGCCGCATTTTTTGAAAACGCGGCTGTAGGTAACGTCACAAAAGGGTAACCTATAGCCGCGTTTTTTTGAAAATGTGGACATAGGTCAGTGACATATTTATAAGGTTGGACCTATAGCCGCGTTTTTTTGAAAACGCGGCTATAGGTCAGTGACATATTTATAAGGCTGGACCTATAGCCGCGTTTTTTGAAAACGCGGCTATAGGTAACGTCACAAAAGGCTGACTAAGCCGCGTTTGAAAAACGCAGCTTCAGGTTATACGGCTGGACCTATAGCTGTGTTCTAAACGCGGCTAAAAATTAGCTATAGCATCGTTTTTTTGAAAACGCAGCTATAGGTCCCCTTTAAAAAAATTATTTGGCTGGACCTATAGCCACGTTTAAAAAACGCAGCTATAGGTTGAGGCTTTAGCCGCGTTTCTAATGTTAGCTATAGCCACGTTTTTCGTAAACGTGGCTAAAAAAAAGGCGGCTATAGCCCGTGTTTTTTGTAATGCACAATTACTTTAAGTATCTTAGTGGTTGGGAGAGTTCTCTGAAGAAATTCTATTACAATATTTCAAGCTTAATCCTTCATACACTTCTTATATATTTTTGTTAAAAATTCTAAGTTATTGGACTGGGCAACGGGTTGGGCCAATGGGCTGGGCTACTAGGCTAGCCCACAAGGTGCCCATGGGCATAAAAACTAGCCCACGGCTTAACCCACTGGGTTAGTGGGCTACTCATGGGTCTCAGTAACAATGGGCCGGGCCGCCCATTAGCTCGATGGGCTGTTGGGTTTTTGGGTTGGGCCATGAGCCATAGGCTATTTGATGACCTTGACCACCAACTATAAGAGACCAAGTCAAAGACAATCACTAGTCTTATGCTCAATACAAAATAAGGGAAGGTTGAAACGTATATAATGGCCTTAGCTTTTCTTAATATTTGTCTATTATGTTTATGCATCCCTTCCCACCTCTCTAAGAAAGGCAAGATCTAGAGGAGTTTGTAGCTTTTTTTTTTTTTTTTTTTTTGAGGAACAACGAAAATTACTTTTATTCAGCTAAGCCTAATAAATCGGCTTGTAGTACATCATAAAACTGTGAAGGAACCTCCTCCATCCAAACTAACAAATCTAGAATGCCAGCGGCATGTCTAGCCAGATTATGAGCTAAAACATTACAATCCCTCTTTGCATGAGAGTAAAGTAATTCTTCAAAATGCTGAGATAACTGTTTAGCATCTTCAATGAGCAAACCCATTGGTGTGAGCAAACTTTCTTCCTCCATTAGTCCTTTAATAACTGTCAATGAGTCACCCTCCAACACAGCCCTTTTCACTCCCACATCCAGAGCAAAAGAGAGAGCCCAGCTCGCTGCTCTTGCTTCAATATCATTGCTACCTAAAAACTAGTGTACCGGTTTTGAACATGAAGCAATCACAGAACCTTGATGGTCTCTTATTACAACTCCAATACCAGCTTTTTTATCACGTGGAAAAACAGCACCATCAAAGTTAATCTTGAATAGCTCAGATGGTGGTGGCCGCCAAAGAGGTCTGGAATGGTGAACCCGCTGCACTGGAATAGCAGTAGCCAATTGTCTCTCTTGATAGTCAGCTAGCCAGGACTTTGCAATATTTGAAATCTGATGAATTGAGTCCGCTGGTTGGTTAAGGCGAACTCGATTCCGTTGATTCCAGATTGTCCAAACCGTGACTGCAAAAAGCTCTGGCTGATGGTTGTTTTTAATTAGCCACGATAACAGCTCCTTGAAAGTCATGAACTGAACTGAAGACCGGAAACTCCACAGCTCCATATCTGACCACACCGAATCTAAATCTGGGCAAGACCACAACGCATGCTTCAAATCTTCTGAACTGGCGTGGCATCTGACACACGATGAATCTATTGAGATGGTGCGGCGGAACAGAGCACTCATCGTTGGAATGGCTTCTCGGCAAGCTCGCCAAAGCATTGTTTTCACCTTAGGAGGAATACGCATTGACCAAATTCCATTCCACAGCTGCTTCTCCTCATTTGTAACCTCCTGTGGTTCATTATGCATCTCATCTTCCATTTCTAAAAACCTGTATCCAGACTTGTAGCTATATTGACCATTGCTAGAGTGAGGCCAGAACAGGACATCTTCTGAAGCTTCATTACTTAAAGGAATAGTCTTGATCAGCTCTGCTTCCTCCGTGTTAAACAGCCCATATAACATCTCTTCATTCCACTGCCTGTTGCTTGGGTCGATAAGGATGTCCACTTTAGAGTTCTCAAATTTTGTCAATGGAAAAGACAAAGCTTGTGGAGGATGTTTCCTTGGCAGCCAATGATCTTGCCAAATACTAATTTTTTTTCCATCACCGACTCTCCACCTAGCCCCCCTTTTAATCACATCCCTCCCTATAAGTATACTCCTCCAAGCATAAGAACCCAATCTTGAGTCCGTGGCCTCCATAATAGTTGTATTTGGAAAAAACCGAGCCTTGAATACTTTGTAGAATAAGGAATTGTGATTATTTAAAAGCCGCCATGCTTGCTTTGCTAGTAATGAGTCATTGAATTTCGCCAAGTCTCTGAAACCCATTCCACCCACTCCTTTGGCCTTGGTCAAATCATCCCACTTAACCCAATGGATCTTCCTCCGGTCTCCTCTTTGACCCCACCAGAATTTTTTAATCATGGCCTCAATCTCATTACATAGGCCTATAGGGATCTTGAAGCATCCCATGGTGTATGTAGGAATAGCTTGGATGACAAATTTTATCAATACCTCCCTTCCAGCTTGTGAAAGTAACTTCCCTTCCCATCCTTGAATTTTTCGCCACACCCGCTCCTTAATGTAATTGAAGCTCTCTTTTTTCCTTTTCCCTACCAAGGATGGTAGGCCCAAATATTTCTCATATTGCATAATTTCAGGTACACCCCACGCTTCTTTAACTTGTTCCTTTAGAGCACCATCAGTCGCTTTGCTGAAGAAGAGTGCTGTCTTGCTCCTATTTACTTTTTGACCGGAAGCAACTTCATAAGTATTCAGAATATCCAATACTTTGCCACACTCCTCCATTGTTGCCCTGCAAAAAAGGAGACTATCATCTGCAAAAAGCAAATGTGTTAGTTTTGGGCCTCTCCTACAAAGGGAAAAACCATGGATATCTCCATTCCCTTCTGCTTTTTTTATCAAACCATTCAACCCTTCAGTGCAAAGCAGAAAGAGAAAAGGGGAAATAGGGTCGCCTTGCCTAATTCCCCTTGTAGGATGAATCATTCCACAAGGTTCTCCATTCACCAACACTGAATAAGTAACCGTTTTCACACACAACATAATCAGGTTTATCCATCCTTCATTGGACCCCATCCTCCTCATAACGCCTTCCAAAAAAGTCCATTCCACCCTATCATATGCCTTACTCATGTTGAGTTTAACTGCCATATAACCATGTGAGCCAGATTTATATCTTTGCAAACAATGTAAAGTCTCAAATGCCACCATTATGTTGTCAGAGATAAGTCTATCTTTTGTAAAGGCAGATTGGTGTTCAGTGATGATAGAAGGTAAGATTTTTTTTAAACGGTTGGCTAAAACTTTTGAAAAGATTTTATACAACACGTTACATAAACTAATAGGGCGAAAATGGTGGGCAAATTCAGGGGATTTAATTTTGGGGACAAGTGTGATAAAAGTATGGTTGAGAGATTGGGGCAAAATACCTGAGTTTAGCCACATGAGGATGGAGGAGGAAACATCATGTCTGACTGTTCCCCAAAAGTGTTGGTAAAATAAAGGTGGCATTCCGTCCGGACCAGGGGCTTTAAGGGGAGCCATTTGTTGTAAGGCCACTTCTACTTCATGTACTTCAAATTTCTTACTTAAAAGGGCATTCATCTCATCAGTAATCACCCTAGGTACACATTCCCACACCTGTGAAGAATCCATATGACCCGTAGAAGTGAAAAGTGATTGATAATAACTTACAAGTACTTCAGTAATGTCTTCCGGGTTAGACTTCCATGAACCTACTTCATCTCTCATTCCTTCTATCACATTTTTCCGGTATCTTTTCGTAGCACAACTGTGAAAGTACCTCGAGTTTTTATCTCCTTGCCTTGCCCATAAAATCCTTGACCTCTGTGCCCACATTATGGCCTCCTTATCACGCCACTCTTCAATTTCTTTTTTTAATTCTCTAACCCTTGTATTGTCTCCCCTTAGAATAGCATCCTCCTCGGCCTTTGGTAAAAGTTTTTTCCGTTTTTCCAGCTCCCTTCTCACATTCCCAAACACATTCTTATCCCACCAACTTAAATCCCTCCCACATTTCTCAACTCTACTTACAATCCCTCCCATAGGCTCGGTTTCACACCTACTCCACACAGCTTCAACAATCTCCAAACAACCAGGATTTGACAACCACATTTCTTCAAACCGAAACACTTTCTTCCGTTTAGGAGGATCCAGTCCCGAAAACACAATGAGGAGAGGGTTGTGATCCGAAGAATCACACCTTAAATTGTGAACCCTCGTACCTGGAAATTTTAAGAACCAATTATTGGTTGCCAAACCCCGATCTAATCTTTCCCAGATTGAGTTGCCATTGTCAAAGTGTCTAGCCCATGTGAATTTAGGGCCAACATAGCCCAAATCCATGAATCCGCACTCGTCTAAGACTTCTCTGAACAATTGCATTTGATTATGGGGTCTTAGAGCTCCTCCCACCTTTTCATCTTGTCTAAGTATCTCATTGAAATCCCCAACGCATAGCCAAGGTATATCAAATTGAGCATTGAGATACCTGAGTTTCTCCCACGCTTTCGACCTCCTTGCTGTTTCAGGCTCACCATAGAATCTGGTTAGACGCCATTCATTCTCCGAACCCCTATCTATGATAGCATCAATATAGTACTTGCATGATCCCACTACTGACAAATTAATTGAAGACTTCCAAAACAAAGCCAAACCACCACCTCTACCCTCCCTTGGAACCACCCATCGGTGATCGTGTTCAATGCTTCTTTGTATAATCTCCAGCCTTGCATCATCTGTAAGTGTCTCAGCCATAAACACTACAGAGGGATCTTTAGCCCGTGTGAATTCCACAAGCTCTCTCCCTGTACGCAGGTTCCCAAGCCCACGACAGTTCTAAGCTAAGCAACTCATTGTTCCTGGCGGGGCTGAATTTCAGCCTCCGCCAATATACTGGATTCTGCTTCACCATTCTGAGAAATCTGAAGGCGCTTTGAAAACAATTCTACATGATCATCTGAAGTCACATGCTCTCTCTTCTTCCCTGTAATTTTTTCAATTGAATTAACCTGACTTTGGGTGACCGGCCTACATCTGCGTGTCCAAGAAGGGAGAACACGTTTTACATGGTCCGGAACCCTAGCAGGCTCACAACTATTGTTTAATTGTTTTCCTTCAATTGGATCCCCACAATTAATTCCTTCACGCGTCATTGATTCCACCACATTATTTTTTTCCTTTCCTGGCACCTCATTCACGCACTCGTCCACTAATTGAACCGTTGCAATAGTAGTTGACTTCTCAATCACGTTGGGCTCTCCTGGCAAGTCATTAATCACAGAATTATATGCATGCGGGAAAGGTGGGATTGCGTCATTTAAGGGGTGTAACTCAGTGTGACCGTTGCGCCTTAATTGCGAATTAATTCTCAGGTTGTAACATTTCTCCGCCGTTGGCTCCTTTTCCGGCAAGGTGGATGATTCAGCTTGGTGGGGCGACGCTGAACTGTTCTTCTCCTTCCTACTTCCATCTTTTCCATGATTGGCTTTCTTCATACTCGAATAGTAGCCCGGTACAGAGATTGTGTGTCTTTTTGAAGCCACAAATGGCTGTGCTCGCAAACTAGGTCCGAATTCTCGTTGTTCACTCTTCAGGGTCCCTTCACTTTCAATCCAAAGCTCACAGTCCCTATCGTCGTGTGTGAGGCGACCACACCAATAGCAGAGATTGGGTAATCTCTCATACTTAAAAGAAATCCATATTTGCTTTTCATCGTTCAAGGAAACAAGGCGACCTCGACATAGTGGCTGATTTATATCCACTGCAACTTTTACCCGGATAAAGTTGCCTCCATCGTAAAGTTTCTGCTCCGATTGGGTGATAACCTCCCCCACCACTCCACATATTTTTTCCGCTGCTGCAATAGTCATATACTTCAATGGTAATCCATGGACTTGCACCCAGAAATTGGTTCTCTCAAATTTGATATCCTCCAATGGTGAATCATGGTCATAATGTTGCATGGCCACCAAATGCTTGTCAAAGCTCCATGGTTCACTACTGAGAATTCTGTCAACCTCCTCCTTAGTGTCGAAAGAAAAAAGGATTTCATGGTCTGCAATCTTTTGAATCTTAAAACCTTTCGTTGCACGCCACAAGGGAGTGAACGTCCTTGCTATTGAGTCAACATTGATAGCTCTCTTCGTCGTGAATCTTGCTGCAATGGAGAATTGTTTGATACTCTCTTCATTCGTGAGACAGCAACCCGGTCCTTCCTTTTCTGATAGAGAAAGGCGCTTCCAAGATTGTGCCAAATCCTCCATGAATTTTGTTATCAAACTCACCTCTCTCACAACTGTTTCCCAAACCCCTCAACAAAACCCAACTAGCCTTGGAGTACACGTGGAACTCCAAGGAACCTAACAGCACCTTCACAAGAAGGGACAATCTATTCTACAGTGCAAAAAAGTCAGAGCTTAGACTCAACACTCTTAAGCAGCAGAGAAACGGAGAACAGGAGGAGTTTGTAGCTAGTTGCCACGCCGAGCAATTTATGGAATTTTTTTTATAATTAAATTACAGAGCTTATTATATAATTAAATTTTAATTTTATTACTTATAAATGAATTTTTATGATTTTTTTTCTTTCATCATAACTTTTTCTTATTTACTTTTCCCCCCTATCTTTGTTTTACTTTTAAAACTTTGAACCTCAAAAGCAATATATAAAAAAAAATACATAAAGAAATATGAAAAGATTATTAAAGCAACCAAAAAATATATAAAAGATGAGAGTTATTTAAAAAAAAAAAAATTGGGGGAGTCAAGGGGTCAATTGGCCCCTCTCACTCCCGATTGGCTCCGCCCTTGGATCTGAATCCCCTTCTATGATTGTTGTACACCAAAAAATAAAATAAAATATCTTATGGTTTGACACATTTCAGTTATTTAATCTTGCATGTTCAGAATAGCTTTTTGTAAAAAAATTAATTTGCCAACATACAGCTTTTTAAAAGATTAATATAATTGATTATCTCAAATTTAAATATAAATAGCTTCAACTCTTGCACAATGCATGAGCTTATTTTTTTTTTTTTTTTTTATAAATCTCTCTGAGTTGTTAATTTTAAAATTTTAGTTCTGAAAAAATAGTTTGACTAAATGCGGCAAGACATAATATTAAAAAAGAAAAACAAAAAGAACATCTTGGTATTCTGTGCTTATTTATTTCAGAGAATACTATAACAAATAATAAAATAAGATATTAAAAAAATATTGTAAATGGAGAAACGGAGTTGAAAAGAGGACCATGTTAAAGAGTGTTACAAAAACTTTAATGTATACAATAAACTTTTTTAAAGAAGTTAAAGAGAGACTAATCCCAATGAAGACCCCTCTAAAATTATATATACTTGTACAATGCATAGATTTTTTTTTTTTAATATGAATTTAATAATTATGTTATTTTGTTTTTTGGAAAGCAATGGTAGTTATCACTAAATATTTATTATGATTATTTTGTATGTAGAATTAATTATATATTCTACTATTTAACAAAGGGGTTTTCTTAAAAAGAAAAAAGAAAAAAGAAAAAAGAAAAGAAAAATATAGAATAAAAGTTAAAATTGAGTAATATATATATATACACACATATCTCAATTTCCTTCATTGTGCTCCATTTCTTTTATTTTTATTTTTATTTTTTTGTTTTTGTTGAGAAAATGCTCCAAAATTGATTGTTGGCTTAAAAAAATCATTTTAAAAAGGCCATCGGACCCATCCATGTGGTTTGATGACCCTATGAAACTTTTTTAGGTAACATTTTACAATATGCTATTTATTTAGACCCTTTAAACCAGATTGTTTAACCTATTATATTAACCAAGTAATTACTTAGATTAATTATTCAGATCTAGGTTAAACAAAAATAAATTATATCATGCAAAGCAGCGGAAAATAAATAACACCACGATATGATGACCTAAGAAAACCAATTAAACTAATCGTTTCAAGGTAAAAACCTGGGGAGATTTGACCTAGATATCATCAAGATAAAGTAAATCCACAATAAGAGAATTGAAACTTTTACAGTAAGATTTAACCCTAAATCTATTGCTATCTCATGTAGTAACTTACTGACACGACCACGTGCAAGTTCCGAATCTAAAGACTCCTCTTCTCGGATTTACACCAACACAAGCACCCTTACTTGTGACTTTGAGATCCCACTCAAAGGTTTTAGATCACCATCAGTAATGACCTTGATGCAGCAACTATGTTCTACCAATGCTTAATTATAGATCTTGCTCTGGTAGATTCTTGTGTAGTTAGAAGGTACAAAACCTCTCAGATCTCACAAAGAGTAACACGCAAGTCTTCCAAAAGTCTGAAAAACGTAGCTAGGGTTAACGTTTTCGTCGGCTTGGGCTTGTTTTAAAAATATGCAGAATTTCTATTCTTACAGTTTTCAATTGGTTGAGCCTAATTTCTTGATTGGTAGAGCAAGGATGAGAATCACTTTTTTTTTTTTTTTTTTTTTTTTGCGATCAGCTGGTCTTGAAACTTGAAACCAACACTTTTAAGCATTGTCTAACACCTAGACTAGACATGTTTTGTACTCAGTTTGCCAACATAATAAAAATATGATTCTAAACTGTAAAGTTGAATTTATTCAACTATATGTTGGCTTTATTCCGTACCAAATTTGCTTGTAATTCAACATTTAGAAACCCTATATTTAGGTGGGAATAATGTAAGGGTTATGTGTGAGAGAGTGTGAAGAATTGATCAAGTGTGTGCATCAGGAGGCATCTCACGACTGGACCTTGCGATTGACTTACGAGTGGTGACTCGCCAGAAAGTGTCACACGTGTGGAGCATGCAGGAAATTGAAGGGTTAGGACAGCTGGATCACTACAGGACAAAAAGTACAATCTGGCCATTTTGTTATCTAGTGACTGGAACTCGCGACTCATCCCAGTCACGAGTGACTCGCCAATGCACCCTGTTTTGCTGAAAAATGACTTGTCACATTTCTTCTCATACCCTACTACAAATTCCCTTATACCTACGAAATGTTGCGAGCTTCCAGAGAGAATTTTGAGAGATAAACTCTAGAGAACAATAAGATTGATTCATCTAAAATCTTATACTTTTAATTCTCCAAATTCTTCTACTCTCGCCCTCTCCATTATCATACTCTTGAGAGGATCTTAAGCCAAATCATTACCTCACCACATTCATAGCAGTGAGAAGGTTCTTGGTGTTTGGAAAGCAGTTCATGAGAGAACCAATTCATTTTGGTTGATGCAATGGGCTAATTGTGGAATTTGGTAAGTTAGAGAAGACAAAGTTAGGCATAGCCTTGTTGGAGTAAGAAGCTTGGAGGGCTTAGGTGCATCGGTAGATTAGGCTGGAAGGTCTATTACTATTCATGTATTCCAACTAATTTCATAATGGATCATTTTACTGCTTGGAAGGCGGCGAAGAGGTTTTTTGCCGAGTTCTTCGGTTTCCTCTTCGATAACACGTGTTGGTGTTATCTTGCATTTGCTTCTCTTTGCTTTTAATTACTACTGTGTTATGATTAAATTATGGCTTAGAGTAGTTTGCATATTTGGGTATAGCTTATATTTATCATTCAGCACATATATTGTTTGAGTATAAGCTTGCTTTAGAAATTTTGTAATTGGGGGTCTAAACAGTCACAAGTGTTTTACACACTTAGTGAGCTTTCATAAACATTTTAACCTAAATCTTTAGAACCTAATAGTTTCTGTTATTGGTAGTATTGGATAATAAGCAATATGTATTGTAATGATACGTATTATATTGAGTAATCGGTTTTTGGGGTAGGCACTGCAAGGATTGAATCTCAGATCTTTTATTCAATTATTAGAAATTTTACCAATTGAGATAACTAGAATCCACAAAATGTGGCGTATCTTAGATACACATTTACCATGCTCAAGAATCATTAATACATGGATGCATATTGTATGAACTATATCATATTATTAGATTATGCGTATTAGACAATATATACACATGTAAGTTTAAATTGAGTTTTTTGTTAAAATTTGTGCTTCAATTTGAATCTGAAAAATTATTAGATTTGTTTTTAACACAAAATTATTGGATTTTTTTACTAAGCCCAATAAAATTACATGTGTATAAGTCTTTTTTCCCCTTCTCTCTTTCAAGTACAAACTTAGGTCACATTTTGCAAATTTCTTTTCTATAGAATAAATAAGGTGTTAAATAAGTGGATTCTAGTTAACTCAACTGGTAAAAAAAATTAATGTTAAATAATGATATAATTACTTTTATTTTTGATATTATTGTTATAAAAATTTTAGAAAGTTAGAATGACAAGAATATAATATATATATATATATATATATATATATTTATAGTTAATTAAAACATAATATCGAAAAAAGATAGTAAATTTTGATGATGATGAAGAAAATGTCAATAACTAAATAATTTTGCAAGATAATGAATATGAGTAAAATATTGACTTAGATTTGATTAAGCAATATGATGAATATGATGAGAAAGAGATTATAATTTGGGTTATATGTCACACATTATCACTTTTGAGTTTGAATGATTTGAATGTCGATCTTATACACATATTCTATTTGATTTATTTATTTAGATTTGTTAAATATATATTATTGCATAAATGATAATTGAATTAGTCATTAATTGAATATATATGTTATGAATTTATAATGAATGTGATTTTTTTTTTTTTCGTTTTTTTAATAGACAAAATCAAATTCAAATGAATTTGCTTCAATCTTTTTATTAAAAAATTCAAATGAACGCGTTTTTTTTTTTTCTTCCTTTTTTCATTTGTAATTCAAATGATTGTTTGATATTTGGTTGTTTATTGTTTGGAACTAGAGTTTGAAACTTTTGTATTTAACTGCTGCCTTGCTATTGTTAGCTCGACTTAAAACAATTTGTATGTTTTTTTTTTTTTTTTTAAATTTAAATTTTTTTATGACTTAGCAATTCTTAGAAGGGTATTAGATATGGCATATGTTGGGATATAGATTGATTCTAATTAAATAATTCAATTACCTAAGTTGATTAATTAGTCAAATTATGAGCAAATCACATGGAGGCACAATTAAATCACCAAACTAAATAGAGTATATTGGAAAATAAATTTGATACGGTGATTTAATTATTATGAGAAAAATCTACTTAGCCAAAAACTCCATGGCTTGAATTTGAGGTTACCATTTACGAAAAATTTACTAATCAAGAATCAAACGGTTATAAGTATAAGAAATTTTGCTCCACTAGCTTATCCCAAAATACCAACCTATGGATGAACCTACTAACGTATACTAGAATCAGCTCCCATACCCAATTAAACTTGTTTTTGTAGAGACTTTTCTTTTGCACAAATCTCAGTACATAACTAACAGCACAACAACTTGATTGTTATTGTATGGCCGAGTTCTTCAATCCATATTTGTAGATTTGAAAGTAGCTTGATACAAAACACTAAAGCACATAAGAAGTTGTAGCAGCTCTTGTAAAGTGTATAATTTTGTATATCTCTTTGTGTTTATCTTTAACGGTTGCAAAATATAGCTTTTATATGCTCTAGAAACCTTGTGCACAAAACCCTAGGAAAGCCTTGTCATAATGGGACAACAAATCTAAAAACTCAAAATCTCTGAAACTCAATAGGTTTGTTTTTATAGCTTTTCTTATACTATTTTTTGAGTACTCTTCGTGTCTTCAATACTACCTCTTGTTGGACACTAAATGATCTTTGTTTTTTTTTTTTTTTTGAACTACTAAATGATCTTCTTGAACTCATTTAAACCAAAGACTCAATTATAAGTAAAGTGCGTTTTGTCTTGAGATATGCCAATAAAAAATATTACCCTTATAGTATCGAACATGTAAAGTTGAATTTATTCAACCATGTATTGGCTTTATTCCGTGCTAAATTTGCTTGTAATTTAACAATTAGATACCCTGTATTTAGGTGGGAATCATGTAAGGGTTGTGTGTGAGAGAGTGTGAAAAGTGTGTGTGCATTCAAAGAGCTTCTCGCGACTGGAATTCGCGAGTGACTCGCGACTGATGACTCGCCAAAATGCCACACATGTGAAGCATGTAGGAAACCGAAGGGTCACAACAGCCAGAGCACTACAGGACAAAAAAGGATAGTCTGGCCAGTTAGTTATTTCGCGACTGAATCTCTCGGCTCATCCTAGTCGCAGGTTAGTCGCCAGAACACCCTATTTTGCAGAAAAATGATTTTTCACATTTCTCACATACCCTACTATAAATACCCTTATACCCACGAAATGTAGAGAGTTTCTAGAGAGAATATTAAGAGAGAAACCCTAGAGAACAACAAGATTGACTCATCCACAATCTTATACCTTTGATTCTCAAATTCCTCTACTCTCATAATTTCTATTGACATACCCTTGAGAGGTTCATTAGCCAAATTTTTATCTCACCATACCCATATTAGTGAGGAGGTTATTTGGTGCTTGGGAAGTAGTTCAGAGAGGACCAATTCATTTGGTTGATGCAATGGGCTTATTGCGGGATCTGGAAAGTTATGAAAGATATGGTTAGGCTTAACTTTGTTGGAGCAAGAAGTTTGGAGGGCTTAGGTGCATTGGGTAGATTAGACTTGGAAGATCTATTGCTATTCGTGTATCCCAACTTTATTCTCTAGTAGACCATTTTACTGTTTAGAGGGCCGCGGAGAGGTTTTTTGCCGAGTTCTTCTGTTTCCTCTTCGATAACACATGCCGGTGTTATCTTTGTGTTTGCATCTCTCTAACCCTTACTTTTTCCTTTTAATTGCTACTATGTCATGATTAATTATGGTTTAGAGTAGTTTGCTTATTTGGGTATTGCTTTTACTTATCATTCTGCACATTAATTGTTTGAGTATAAGCTTGTGTTGGTAATTTTGAAATTGGTGGTCTAAATATTCACTAGTGTTTTATACACCAAGTGAACTTTTAGAACATAATGCTAATTGTGGCTAAGACTAAATAGTTTGAACTTTTGGCATAGAACAAGTAGCGTGAGAAGGATAGATCTTATTCTAGCTAGACGGAAAATCTTAAACCATCAAGAACTCCTTGAATCCACTAAAAATCAAGAAATCCTCAATTTTATCGAAAGCAAACTGTCCATTTTGATTTAAAAGATTGCTAGCCTATTTAAAGGCTAAAATAATGATTTCCCAAGTAAAGATAATCTTAAACAAATTCTAATGGATATTTTATCATAACAAGATTCTGCTATAAGGGCCTTCAGCCCATGATCATCGTCGATAGGATGATTCCTTTAGTAGTTTCTTTTTTTTTTGACATAACAAATTAACAATACGAATGAGCTCTATTACCAATTTACGTAAAACTAGAAGCGTGAGAGGGCAATATATTAGGATACTAATAAGCTCTTATACCAATTGATAGAGATGAAATATGTAGTATGAGCTAGATCTTATTCTAGTTAAAAAATGAGCGACAATTTGCTCTTTTATATATTATGGAAGGAAATTTATTATATAATCAAGAAGTATATTCTCTCCCTTTCACATGAAACTCATTCTTATATGAGAGAAAGGGACTACAGTCTCATAGTATCAATAATAACCTTTAGGTGATGGGAAAGAAAATTTTACGTTGTAAAAGCACTGACCCACCGACCAGATGGTGTCATAACCAGTCTTCTTTCGTGAAAGTCGCCAAGAATTTGTCGTTAGCAATATAAATCTGCAATGCATGCATGACTCACTACAAAAAAAAGGTCCTATGGCTGCGGTTCAAAAACGCGGCTATAGGACAAAAAAACGTGGCCATAGCCCCATTTGGCCTATAGCCGCGGTTTTTTTGGCCGCGTTTTTAAATATAGCCTAAAAGCCGTGACTATAGGCCCCAGAGGGTATGTGGCCGCGTTTTTAAACGCGGCCTAAGCCTTGGTCCTTAGGCTACGTTTTAAGCGCGGCCTAAGGTCCAACCCTTAGGCTGTGTTTTAAACGCGGCCTAAGGACTGGTCTTTAGGCCGCGTTTAAAACGCAGCCCAAGGACTGGTCTTTAGGCCGCGCTTAAAACGCAGCCTAAGGACCACACTTAGGTCGCGTTTAACGTCCAGGCCTTGGGCTGCATTTTAAACGCGGCCTAAAGACCAGTCCTTAGGCTGCGTTTAAAACACAGCCTAAGGCCCACCCGAACATGTACAAGTCATATTTTCAGTCGCGTTTTTAAACGCGGCTATAGGTTTTTTTTTTTTCTTTTTTTTCTTTTTTTTTCTGGGCCAGATGACGAATGTAAATACAAAAACGCGGCTATAAGTTTATCAAACGCTACTAAAAAAACCTGTCATACACACAATTCTAACTTGTGATTGTAGCAAAATTCAAAAATTTTCTCAAACTTGTCACAATTCCAATTATCAATCACATATGTATGTAGTTCAATACAACAACAAAATAGGCATCAAGTTCCAATTCCAAACAAAATAGGCATCAAGTTCAATACAACACATGACTGTTTCTAACTTCCTATAGCTATCTCGGATGCTTCTAGGTTGCCTTTGTCTACATGTGGGGCACTACAAAAAACACAACAGTCAATTACAAAAAAGCACAAAGCATCCACAAATATATGTTTTAAGATGTGCATCCTTGAATTTTTTTTCTCCCTCACTTGTGAAGAAAGTTGGCAATTACACTCTAAGAAGAAATATATAATTAGAACTAGAAATTATATACATGTGATCAAAATGAAACACTTACTACTTTGCCGCAACCAAGAAAGCGAGCAAAGTAGGAAAAGACGCAAGAGAGCACTAAAAAATTCAAAATTCTAGATAATAAAATGAAAAAAGAAAAGAAACAAAGATGGATGGAATAACATTAATATTCTCCTATTTTCCCAGGAAACAAGAAACTACAAATAGAAACTAAACAAACAAAACTATCTTAATCTTTCCGTATTCCTTCATTCCTAACTAATTAATTTAACTAACAACAAGCTTCTCAAAAAAAAAAAAAACTAACAACAATAGTAAAAATAAATTTTGGGATAATCCATTGTAAATCCTACCAGACTAGTAAAGGTCAGTCACATTAATCTCATGTTTTTCTATTACTTTCCCAACAAACAAGAAACACAAAAATGAAATAAACAAATAAACCATCTTAATCTTTCTGCACTCCTTTGCTCCTAATTATATATATTGCAATGGAAATGCAAAGTTTAGTTTTGAATAAACATAGAAAATATTTCCTTACCCTCCAAAGGAGATCAAAATCAGCTGAATTAATATCAACCTTGAGTTGAGTTTCTTGGGCCACCTATCCCTGCAACACATGCATAAAAAGTTCCATTTTTACTTAGACCCTTACAAGAAAAGAAAAAAAAAATCTCAAGCATTTGAGAGTGAGAGAGAGAGAGAGAGAGAGAGAGAGAGAGAGCAAAAACCTTTCAAAATAAATGGCAATGGGGGAGAGAATGAGGAAGGTAGCAAAGGTAGAGAAAATAACAATGGTGAAAGGTTCAAGGCCCAGAGCCATAAGATAACTTAGCCATATATACGGAGTTTCCTGCATACACAATTTGCACCCCTATCAACCCCCCTATTATTGCTACATCTTCAAATAAATTCCTCTTCTGCAGCTCCATCTTTCTCTTCTGTATATGTCTTCTTTCTTTTCAAAGAAACAAGACACAATACATGCAACCAAAAACTATACCCTTTCCCTCTATTTGTTACAAATAAAGTTTTCCCTCCTCACCCTTCTTGTCTCTCTCTTCTTTGAATGTTTTCACATCCCACTCTCTCTCTTTCATTTTCTTTTGTGTTCCTTTCGCTTGTGGTGGTTCTCTCTAACTATCTTCTACGTTTCAGTTTTTAAAACTCAGCTACCCTTCATGGAGCTTCTCTACCAGTCTTCTCACGGTCCTTGGTGTGAAATAGAGTTACGCTCTTGTCTTTTTGTTAGGAAAGGTCAGGGGAAAAGTTAGGTATAGCTTTTCTTCAAGGTGCTCTCTCTCTCTCTCTAGCTAGAAATTTTTTTTTTTTTTTTGGTAACAACTGAACAATTTTCTATTCCTAAATTGTTTCAATTTAGGAATAGAGAGAGTGGGATGTAAAAGTTATGTATAGCTTTGCGATATTTTGTTTATATTAAATAACTTGTTTATATACTCAAAAATTGAAGAATATTTTTTAGAAGATGAGTTGGCACTACAAACTTGTATCCTACTTGGTTCCTGAGAAAATGTCTACAAAAAAAAAAAAATTAAATTTCTTACAGCTCTATGTGTTATATTATCACTACTTATAATCCATTTTCTCAGCAACCAAACAACCTCTAAAAAGACAATAAAAACAAAAATACATACCCTGCTACTCACGAGTCCGTTGTCATTACCAAAATTAGTTAGTACAACTTTGTTAGCATATCCAACCCCACCATGATCTGTTCTTCAGCAACCGCCATGATCATCCCCCACACTTTGTATCAAAATCTGTTCTTCTTATCTTTTTCGGATATCTCTATAATAATTATGTATATAATTGATCAGAGGACATAACCTACGAAAAAAAAAAATTAACGTCAAAGACACAATTTTTTTATCAAAACCCATTAGAATATAGCTCATGAAATAATACATACCTGGCTTATCTACAGCATTTCCATTGAAATAAGACCAAACCCACATCAAGATCCTTTAGCTCAACTTTTCTCCTTTTCTTGTTCTTCTTTATATATATTATATATACATATAAATCTTTGTTTTACTGAGGCTGTTTGTACAGAGAGAGATGAAATGCGTTAAGTTAGCATGATTGCCATAAAACTACCTCAACAATGTTAACATCATATTAAATTTGAAAATTGAGTAGATAGGCTCTGTAGAGCCAGTTTAGCAATTGAGTACCAAAAAATACACTATAAGCTCATGGGAATTGATTTTGTCACATTCAATTAGTTGGTACATAGGGAGGCAAAACATTTCCTCGTAGACATACATGTCAATCATATGTGGAAGAGTCATCTAACGAAGACATTGTGATGGATTGCTACCCTAAATATATTAAACACATCATATTAGTAGTACATAATAATGAGGAGCAATTAACACGCAATTTTCAACATCTTAATTAATTACAACATTGAAAGTACCTGAGTTGCTGAAAGAGTATTTAGAAATGGCTGCAATTGGGCTAAGATGTTTCTCTGAGCGTCGGCTATTGCTTCAGTGATTTCCTCCTTATGCTGCGCATGTAATTCGACGATTTCCTCCTTATGCTGCGCATGTAGTTCGACGATTTCCTCCTGATGCCTCTGCTCTGACTGGGCAAGTTCGTCCCTCAATGAATTTTCCAAGTCAGTCATCCGCTGGGCCGTTTCACTGGACGATGGTGGAGTCGATATATAACATGGAACATTGGACCCACTTCTTCCTGATGGGGTTGGTCCAAATCCGACCCCTCGTACATGTCCACAACGTTCTTTCCCCATCACTTGTTCAAACGCATCAGTTTTTGACCATAAAATTCCTTGGTGACGCTCTCCTTGTAGTGAGCCCCCATTGTTTAAAATTGCAGTCATTTTATTCTGTTTTCATACAAGAACCAAAATAACATATTACTCGCTACAAATAATTCACGCACAAAATACAAAAGAAATAGGGTATGATAAGGCTTACAATCTTATCTCCCACATCAGTACTAATAGGAGTCCCATCTTTCTTGCAGTATACTTTCGTGAAAACAACTGCACGCTCCATTGCTTGTCCACTTTCTTTTGCCTACATCATACTCAACAGTCACATTACAATAACGAAAATTTATGTTCGTGATATGAAGCGGCAATTGAAATTTGGGACATAACATGCAATATAATGTATAATACATTTAAAGCCGTAGATGATTACATTAAAAAAAAAAACATGTGAGTTGTTTTCTTTATGTGAATGCTTAGTATCAACTGGTTTTTGGTCCCAAAGTTCTCTTCTCTGCAACAACATGTAACCTCACATGCTCCTCTGACATTAGTTTTTTTAACAAATTTATACTACTGACGCAAGCAATAGTAAACATTACATACTAACTTTGTACATTATCCTTAGATTCATCACTAAATTAACTTCATCAAACTCTTTACATGTTTACATTTGAATCTAAAATAGTAGAATATTAAAACCCTGTCTAGTTGTTGTATAATGCATTTCTTACCATATTGTCTGCAATTTGGGCAAAACTTATAGGCCCTGACCTCGCTATGTCCTTTTGCAACGAACGACTTCTCTTGTTCTTATTAACTAATGTCTATAAACACATTCCCGCCAACAAATTAAAATGAAGAAATTAGTTACATAAACTGTACTCGGTAAATTCAAATACCCTATCATATATATATTATAAATAAAAGATAATAGAGCAAGAAAATAGCTGAACCTCCGTATCTAGATGAAACCAATAGTCAACTAGATCCGCATACTGCTGCGGTTCAGCCCTTCCTGGTATTTTTGCAATGACTTCTTCTTTGGACACATCTTTTGGGTAGCATTTCTTTTTCAACTTGGTACATCGGTTCCTCCTCAGTGCCCCTAGTAGGTGCATTGCCCACGGCATTTGATTAGCTGGGTGGAGAATTTCTGGATTAATGATCCACTTTTTTTGAAATGCAAAAAATGAGTTAGCATAGTGCAATAATTATACACAAGCACAAATTGGCAACTACCACAATCTGATTTTGCGGTTAGTGCTGAACTACTATAGACAATGGCCAATTTTTTAAGAGCAATGTGTGCAAACATAAAAAATTTCACAATATTTTCCACAATAGCTAAATTAGCAAGTAACAATATTTTTCACAATAGCTAAATTCACAATATTTAAACCCACCATTGATATTATTATTTTTACCTATCAAGTAACAATCTATAAACTATCTCATTTTAGAAAGTTGAGTGGCTTGAATCAAATAATTGATGACAAGCATCTTTTTTTCATTGACAAAAAAATCATCTATGTTCTTTCTCCTTCACTTTCACTTTTATGTCTCCCATGACATTTCACTCTAAACCAAATGATGGTTTTCCTTCCCAATATTTGCTCCTGTCTCTTCTCTTCATTCTTAAATTAGACATAAGGAAAAGAAAAACAAAATGAATAGTAAAAAATATTGTTCACATTGTAAGATAATTTTTTTTTTTTTACAAAAACATTGTACGAGAATCTTACTGGAATTGTTGCTAGGAAAAGTATATGATAGCTTTAACGCTATGACAATTCAAAGGCCCACTTATCTTGTTGAATCATTCACCTTAAGTATAAATGAAGTATGAGGCTATGAAATGTATATATATCGAATATTAAAAATGTAAAAAATTCATATATATATATATATATATATCCAACTTTGTTTCACTTTTATATTTTGTAAATTGTATTATTTTTTTCTGTAAATTATATTATTTTATTTCTGTAAATTGTGTTACAATGGAAAAATAAAAAGATGTGTTACAACTTGACAAACTATGATTACTAGAACTAAAAATTAAATAGTTCGACACTCAATTCATGACCACATGATTTTTATATTCCACTTAAATGAGTCGATTGGGTGGAATTCGGCATGTTTCATAGTGCATTGAGCATATTCGGGCATATATATATGGATCAGCTAACTCACAAATATTTCAATGTTAAAGACAAACAAAGTATGCTAATACCTGAATCTCAATCCAGGCATTTTCTTTGTGGTGAGGAGGGACACACGTCCAATTCAAAGGCATTCGTGGACAGTAGGCAGGGCAGAGGCAAAAAGTGCCCAACCACCTTATGAATGTCTGTCCGCTCTCCCCAAGCGGTTGGCTGGCTGCATTTAACGGCAAATCAATTTTCTTATCAGGTGGAAGTGTCCATATTTTTCATATTAGCGTTGGCCCACGCTTTTTAGTCCCATTACTTGATTCGGGGGTTTCTTGACCCAACTCTTCTGCACGCACATTACTGGTTTCTTGGGTTTGTTGAACCAATTTTTCTGCATATAGTAAACCGCCATTAGGAATGAAATTTCAAAGTTCACAATTAGACAGAAGTTACTGTATATAGCTCAAGTGCACACTCTTAACATGATAGTGATGTTCGTTAATCATGGCATTATTATACTTGCTTTTTAGCTTTACTCTTTTTCCCATTTGTTTTCTTAATTTACTTATTACTTAGGACAATAAGTGAATTAAGTCGTTCATATTTTCATGAATTTAAAAGAAGCAATGGGCAGTCTTGCATTGTTATGTCAAGAACATAATAAAAAACATGTTTCAAAGCAACTAAGTATACTGCTTTTAAAATCAGGCTAATAAGAGAAAGGGAGAATAGTATCTCTTTTTTTTTTTTTTTTCCTTTTTTTCTTTTTCTGAGAATGGGGGAGAATAGACTCTCTATAGTTAGTTAATAAAAATTGAAATTACTCACATGAGTCATTTATAGATGCATCTATAAATTATTCAATTACGATAAAATTTTTGACATAAACGAACAATGGTAATAATTGAGTAAAATTTCCTAACTAAAAATTCAAAATGTCCGTAGACACACATAAGTTATTTTAATATTTATTGCTTTTTCATATTATTTCTAAATTAGCCTAAGACTTCACACATAGACATCTTTTTCAGTTCTTCTATGGCTACAACAACTCAAAACAATGTTATGAGTTTGTCACAATCACATGGTTTCATTAGGTGTCCTTCAAGAGTATTATTTTGAAAATGCAAAAGTGCTAAATTTATATCATTTTCGAACACTTGACACCTAATTCTACGAAGATAAATGGACAAAATGACCACACTTAAAAGATTGATATCTAACTCCATGTCGTATTTATTCTCAAACGTTACATTTTTAAGACATGTCAATTACCTGGAGAAGGGGGTTGGGTCTCATCATCATCACTTGTATACCCTATTGCTTGGTTAGCCGCAAGGGCAGCCTGTAGCTCCTCCTGCACGCTCTGTTGTGAACGTAACGATCCCCCACCAACATCAACAACCATCAATGGAAATTCCCCTTGCATTCCTGCAGCCAATAATAGAAAAATTATGCATCCAGTAGTAAATATCAAACGTTACATTAACAATCAACGTCTAAACTACCTGGGGGTGTTGTACCAGCATCACGAGCATCCGCTCTTGCTTGCGGTGTAGTATAGGCGGCTTCCAAGTTCTCCTTATGCCTCTGTCGTGAACGTGAGGGTCCTTCGCCAACATGTACAAGCAGCAATCGATGTTTCTTCCCCATTCCTACATCCACAAACTTTACCACACAGAGAAAATGTTAATTATAGACAACATAAAAACTTGCATACAATGTAAGTTAAAAAGACAAAGTAAAATAACTCATTTTCACATCTAACACTATATACAAGCATATATCCAAGTTTAAGAGCTTTTGTTAGCCAAACACCACAACAACGACAAACTAAAACCCTAACAGCAGACGAACTTATATCCAAGTTGACAAGAAATGAATTTGAGATCCAATAGGTAGCAAAGTTTATAAGGAATTGAATGCATAGTAAGTACAAATTATTATTTAGTAATAACAATATTACGAGGAATTAACAAATTCATCAAATACTACACAGAGGCATTCCAACTAATTCATAAATGGATACATCAGTAAACGAGTACACTACTCATCGTTGGTGTTCTCGTCCTCGTTGTCATCTTCATTGTTGGACTCATCGTCAATAAACTCACAATCGTCTAAGTTGTGTACTTCATGAAGATCTCTTTCAGCAATAATAGAGGCATCAATTGTTATTCCGTCTACATCATCCCGAGTCCAACCAAAGTTCTCACTCACAACCTCATTAGTGCTTATATTGTACGGAACATTCTCAGAAAAACTATATGTGTCATCCTCATCACGTTGGGGACCAATACCAGCATCAAACACATCCCTAGCTTTAGTTTTAACAACAACATACCAATCCTTTTGCCTTTTATCTTCCACATAAAAAACTTGTGTAGCTTGAGATGCCAACACATATGGTTCATCCGAAATTTTATCCCCACCATGTATAAAGTGTGTAAAGTTCACCATAGGAAACCCAAACTCATCAGTCCTATATCCTCTCCTATTTTGGTCATCAACCCATTTACACTTGAATAACACATGTTTGATATTGTCAGAATAGTTCAACTCGATTATATCACTTAAAACACCATAGAACGTAATGCCACCATCAGTAGTGACACTAACTCCACTATTCTGCGTTTTCCTGTTTGACTCAGCATTTACACTCCTAAACTTTAAGCCATTAATGACATAATACTTGAACCGCTTTACATAAATATATGGCCATTTGGAGAATGCAACAAGGGTATCACTAACTCCCTCCCTTTCCCTATCAGCAGTAGTCAACGACATCACCTAACATATCCAAACATAATTATTCACATCAGTACAAGTAATCATAGTTAGGACAATGTTACAAGTTTAAGAAGTTGAAAATGTCATACGTACGTGACCCCTAAACCAATTACAAAACTTCTCCATGTGGTGCTCATATATAATGGCCTTGGAAACGTTACGATTGTGGCCTTTTCGGAGTTCGTCCCCTATCAATCTTTTGTGCATCCTGTGCATGCAATTGTATTAGGGTTAATAGACCTAACGTACATTGAATTGATGTGCAATTATATTTGTATACGTAGTACTTACTCATGAAAGTGGTTGATGTTTTCGGAATTGAATAAAATGTAGCGATGGGCTTGGGTCCACTCTCTATTGTTTAGTGCCACAATCGAAACCACCCCTGTTGAGTCCTCAATCGTCCTGGTGGGTCGATTGAATATAGTTTCAACTCCTTCCATATACCATGAACAAAATGTTAAGCACTCTTCGACTATGTATCCTTCAGCAATAGACCCTTCTAGAGCAGCTCTATTTCGTACGTAAGACTTAAGGCGTGAGAGGTACCTATAGAGGAATGATAAGATTAATGATTGGCAATAATAATTGGAACGTGCACATAAAGCTCATAGTTGAGCAATAATATTACACCCGCCTTACCTCTCAATGGGATACATCCAACGGTAGTGCACTGGACCACCAATCTTGGCTTCAGCAGCTAAGTGCATGACCAAATGTACCATCACTGTAAAGAAGGATGGCAGAAATATCTTTTCCAATTCACACAATGTAACTGCAATGTCTGCCTCAACAGTCGCAATATCTGAAACCTTAAGAGTTTTGGAACAAATTTCTCTAAAGAAGCAAGCTAACTTTATCAAAGGCCTAGTAACATGAGAGGGCAAAGACCCGCGTAAGGCTATGGGAAAAAGTTGCTGCATCAAGATGTGATTATCATGACTCTTCAAACCAGAAATCTTGCGTTCTTTCATGTTCACACGACGTGAGATATTGGAAGCGTACCCATTAGGCACTGTTACGTCCTTCAAAACTTGCAAGAAACCATCTTTCTCCGATGAAGTCATATGAAAACAAGCGGGCGGTGTGGTATACTTATCAGCACTTTTTCGTTGTAGGTGGAGTTCACTCCTTATCCCCATGTCCGCCAAGTCAAGGCCGGCCTTGTAATTATCCTTTGTTTGGTCTTTCAAGTTCAGCACTGTGCCGAGTATATTATCCATCACATTCTTCTCTATATGCATCACATTAAGATTGTGTCGCAACTTGTGATCCTCCCAATAAGGCAAGGTGAAAAAGATGCTCCTCTTCTTCCAACCACTCTCGTATGCCTCCCCTCTCTTTCTTTTATTGTAAGCAAGTTGACATTTCCTTCCCAAACAACGTCCAAGTAAATGTTCAATTTCCAGAATAATGTATGACGCGACCGGTGGTTCAGGAGCCGATCGCGTATCATTAGATCCATCAAATAACATACCTTTTTTCCGGAAATTGTGGTCAACATCCAACCACCGTCTATGTCCCATGTAACAGAATTTGTGACCATTTTTCAAATATCGAGAATCGGTTTCCACAGCACAAGAAGGACAAGCCAACGCACCTTTGGTACTCCAACCTGACAAATCTGCGTATGCAGGAAAATCATTTACGGTCCACATCAATGCTGCACGCAATTGGAATATTTCTTTTGAAGATGCATCGTACGCTTGTACTCCAACATCCCATAACTCCCTTAGTTCTTCTACTAATGGTTGCAAGTACACATCTATAGCCATCCCTGGCAAGGTAGGACCAGGAATAACTAATGATAGAATCAAAGATGACCGTTTCATGCACAGCCAAGGAGGGAGATTGTAGGGGACCAACATGACAGGCCACGTACTGTGACTAGAACTCATAATTCTGAAAGGGTTGAAACCATCCACAGCTAATCCAAGTCTGACATTACGAGGGTCAGACGAGAACTCTAAATGCTTACTGTCAAACGCTTTCCATGCATCTGAGTCAGCAGGATGCCGCATAACCCCATCATCAGTACAACCATTAACATGCCATTTCATAGAAGTAGCCAGATCGGGTGAAAGAAATAATCGCTGCAATCTTGGCTTTAAAGGGAACCACCGTAGGATCTTTGCAGCTTTCTTCTTCCCCTTACTGGATGAAGCATTTTTTCTAGCAACAGATGCCTCATTCGTTTTCCACCTTGATTCTTTACAACAAGGACACGAGTCGAGGTTAACATTTTCCTTCCAAAATAGCATACAATCATTGGGACAAGCATGGATCTTCTCATAACCCAAACCCAAATCCCGGACTATCTTCTTAGCCTCATAATGATCCTTTGGCAACTTAGCATCTGAAGGAAGCATATCCATCAGGACTGAAGCAACATAGTAAATGACTTGTTTGTCCAACCACACAAAGTCTTCAACTGGAACAACACGACAATGGCTGAAAAAATGCTTAATTTCGTACAACCTTCATATAAAGGTTTGTCTACATCATCTATCAGCTTGTAAAACTTCTTCGCCTCATCATTCAGACCTTCAACCGGATGTTGCGTACTTGGACCTTCTTCCATTGGTTCGGGTGGCATTTCATGCGGGGGGCACAAATCGTGCAACATCCCACGAAAATCGCCATACAGATTTTCGGATTCTTGCACTTGAGAGCTCCCACATTCGGTAGCCGTCGTATCAGCCGACGATTCCCCATGAAATTTCCAAACTTTGTAATTGTTCAGCATCCCCGAAGCCCAACAATGATCACGTACCACATTTATTGGTTGTAAAATCAAATTTACACAATTCATACAAGGACATAACATCTTCCCATTGCGCGCGGATAGAGAGGCAAATTCCACGAATTGGGTTACACCTTGAAAATATTCCCTTGAACCCCTCCTCTTGTCCATCCAACTTTTATCCATTGCGATACAATATTTATGAAATTTGACCTACACCAAGATTTGTTAATACGAAGGTAATAATTATTATAATTACATTCATTTGTCATTTGTTAAGAACATACTACCCAAGTATGGTTAAATTTTCTTAGAACATATAACACTTGTCCTACACTAACTCAATGTGATAAGTTGTAAAAGTACTTAAGCATAAGTGTTTTAGAAATACGAAAACAAATACCCAATTCATGTAATTGTAATAATTGTAATAATTAACAAATACCCAATGTATCTTAATTATTTTCTTTGTTTATAACCTATATATATCGAACATTCTTGCATATAGATTAAGATGTGGTGAAGAATTATTAGGTAGGCCACATTTGTAATTGGCACAGACACTATAATTATTTACCTACGAGGATATGATAATTTAAAAGAATAAAGCTATAACTCTTTACAGATGCTATAATCAAGATGGCAAGACTTTTATAACCTGTGAGCTAGCAACAACAAAAAAAACTTGAAGGTAAATGCCCAAAGAAAGATCAAGACACCAACCATGATATCACAATTCACAAGATATATGTGATATATATCTTTATAGTACCAACTAATCAAGTAATTTAACTAAATCCAATGTTATTTTCTATGAGTTTGGACACACTAACAGCAGGAATAATATAAACTATGAAGGCATAGTTACATTGAACTTTATTATCTTTAGAGAAAATAACATTATTTTCTTCTTTATTAGTCAATGCAAAAATGTGTTTAATTGGGAATCTAATGCAGTGCACAAGAAGGATTCTTACATCGAGCAATAAAAATAATACTACTATGCATATGCATGACCAACTCTAATGCAGTGACCGAAATCTCCTTTGCTTCAAAAATTTGAAAAAGGTCCTGGAGGTTGTTTGCGCAGGGCTGGCTAACGGGGGCCAAGGTTTTGGGAGAGAGAGGCCCAACTATTGAAAACATAAAATATACCTAGTAATAAAAAAAAAAAAATTAAAAAATTGGGCTGGGGAGGCAAGGGGCCCCTACTAGGTCCATCCCTGATAGAAAATCATATACTTTAACAACAAAAGACAACTAAATATCCAGATAAAATTAATAACTCCTAAACAAAATAAAAACCTAACAGTCAACATTCTCCTCTTCCTTTTATCTTTCCATATTTTAATTAAACCCACGATTAGTCTCAATCTTCAATTAATGATGAAGAAAATATAGAAATTAATGGCATTTATTTTACTACTAACTTAAGTCAACATATGTGAATATTGTACGTGGTCACATTCTCCTCTTCCTTTTATCTTTCCATCACATTCATTTTAATGCAAATATTGTCTTTTGTGGGGGGGAAAATTAGGAAATAAGAATTGGAGAGAGAGAAAGAAGACGAAGAAGAAAAAGAGAAATTGATTTCTACTTCCCATTCTCCATATTTTGAAGAAACTCACTATCAGTTCCAATCTTCAATTAATGAAGAAGAAAATATATAAATTGATTTTTCTTGAAGGGTGTTATAATTTGCACCCATGACAAGTCCCTGTCCATAACATTTTTAATACTAATTAAAAGTATGTGCTGTAATATATATTGCAAAACTTGTTTGGCAAAGTTTTTCTTTTTTCTTTTTTTTCTTTTTTTGGTAAAGTTGATACAAAAATTTCAGTGAGTAATTGGTCCACATACCCAGATATATATATATATATATATATATAACAATATCTTACTAATAAAAGAAGGAATGGTATATAAATTATATATGAATAATGGGCTCCATCTACATAGTTTGTGTTGGTTGTCAGTTGTAATATAATAAGTCTGCAGTTTATCCCTTTGTTAGTAATTACTGAATTTCAATTTTATTTTAACCAAATAAATAAACAAAAGAAGGAATGGTAACTACGTACGTTGACTGAGAGAAGCATACTGAGATCTATCTGCTAGTAGGAGCTCAATAAAAGCGTAAATATATAGTATATTATGTAATGGAAGATAGAATATTGTAAATTTGTATAGGGAGTTGTGCAGTTTTTGCTTCTTTTATTAGTTTCAGTCTTTCAGTGCAATTCAGGATCAGATTGGTACAATGGATTAAATAAATAAATAAAAACTTTGATTTTAGTAAGTGTAAGATGAAAACATAGTGTTTAAAAAAGTTATGAGCTCTTTGCAAGATTTATATTAAAAATATGTAGTTTAAAAATTCAATTACTAAAAAGGACAGTCAAATTACTGAAATTGCATGCTTTTACCACCCACGCCCACCACACTATCTAAAACCCATGCACCCATATGACTAAACAAAGCAAATATTAATAGACTCAATACAAGTACAACTACAACAACCATGAGGAATTGGGTGGTGGTGGTGGTGCTAGTGGTGGTGGGCCAGTGGCTTATATGCCCAACTAATAGATAGATGGAGTTGGAGACAAATTTGGGTCATTCTCACTACTCTTACCCTATATTTGGAAGGAGAGAGATGAGGAGATAGGATAGGAGAGTAGAGGGGAAGGTTCTCTCCCTTCATCTCCCTTGGTTTCAAACATACCCCCAAGTCTCCAACTGGTGGTGCAACATCGAGATTCCCTATTCTCCTCACACCATATATTTAATTTCCTAAATGGAATAGGTAATACCATTTTCATTTCATGCTTTTCCTCCCAAAAAAAAAATCAGTTTACTTAATTACCAAACGGTTGAGAAGCATTAAATTAATATGACTAGATTCATACAAATAAATGTCATTTTAATCTAACATAAATTTCAATTCCAATTTAATGAGACCATTAAATTAATATGGAATTCATATTTTTTGCTAATATCTAAAGCCACACTGTTTTTTATGGTTATAGGGGTGCACATATGCAAATCCACCATACATAGATGACCCAATAAAAGAGGCACCAGAGCTGACCTTGTCGAGAACCAACTTGACTATTGGCTCTCAGAGTTGAAGTTCTGCTGTCTGAAGGTTTTTTAGCAACCCTGAAATGAATATGTGCTCATAAGAACCATACCAAAACAACAAGAAGTTATAAATAAAAAGACATGAATAACTGCAGAAACTGAAAGTACCATCATAACGCATTAACATTCAAATTAATTGCTGTTTTATAATTAAGCCCAGGAAGTACTAAAAAACACATGATGTTACTTGAGAAACACATTATTTTACAAAGGATGCTGCCTAAATCAGTCAACCACTCATATGAAGACTGGAAAAGAATTACTTAATTACACAAATAGGCCTTTCAACACCATCAAAATTTCTACCATTTGTCTCTCACGAAACAGTCCACAACACATAACAGGGAGTAGCATTCCAAACCCAGAAATCCACAATATTTTGAGTAAATTTCTAAAGAAAAGTATTATTAGGAAAAAAAAAAAAAACAAATGACCAGAACGAGAGACAACAGATAAGGAATCTAAACATAAAAAACGGAGACAAAAAAGGTGCACACTCAGCACAGAAAAACAGAAACTGAAAGTCTTAGTCATAGACCAGTATTGCAAAGTAGCAAAATAGGTAGCCACCGGAGCCAAAAAGAAGAAGAAAAGAAGCCTAATCACAACACTGACCCATTATAAAATATCTCGCCACAACAAAACTCAAACTCCCTCTCTTTGTTTGTGAAAATCTCTCTACAATTTACTCAAAACCATGGACGTCTCAGCCACCGCAACAAACTCAATCAAAACCATCATCAACTCTCTGTCGCAAGAACAAAATTTCACAGGTAATACATAGAGTTATTTCTAAGTTAAGCTAGGACCTTGACATAAATGAAAGCGCCATTATAGTTAACACCATAGTAATCATAAAAAACTCTGATATGCATTAGCTCAAAATTTGCCCATTAGAATTTCTATAAAGAGGAAAGCAACAAACATGTGACATTATTCTTAGTGCAATGAATGAGGAAAACGTAAGACATATCTTAAAGGATGAAATAGTAAACAATCATGAGACTAAAGCCATTGCATTGCCATCAAGGGCTATAAGATTGTGAATTTGTGATCCTCATCCATCATATAGATGCGAAACCCAAGCATAACCATTAACAAATTACACTCCACAAAACAAGCAAGGCCACTTTTTTACTCACAATTTCAAATCGAACTCCTTGAAGAGAGAGAGAGATAAATATAAATATAAACATAAATAAATATATATATACACAAAAGGATGCACAAATCAACTAGACAGAGTAGTCAGAAATTTTCCTAGTGACACAATAAGGTGGCTGAATTCAAACAATTTCAATAGAGCAGGTATACTTCAATATTACTATTATTATTTCCTTTTGATTGGTCAGTAAAACATGCACTCAATGAGTTTTGCACCCACAACAGCACCCTCCCTCTTGTTCTTATCATTGAACTGAGCTCATTCGCTCCAATAAAAGCTAAACTTACTGGGTTCAGGAAAGTTCTTTATTCTTGGAAAAAAAAAAAGTGCTAAATCAGTGGGCAAAAGCCACCCATTCCAACTGATAATTATTATCATCACAAAGTTAGTGCTCGATATTTAGCCGGATTTCCCAGCAAATAGAAATGAAACAAAATATGATTAAAACAGGACCTCTTTGTTAATGAAGGTGTGCTTCACTAACAACTCACCGCTGCTCTCATTTGATTGAGTCCTCCGTTGCATGAGACCATCAGATAACCATTGTTCTTATAAACCCCTATATGATAAACGATAAATTTCAGCTCGAATGTTATATTCACCAATTAAAGAAAAAACTATATATCATAAAGAACTAAAGAGGACCTAAGAAAATCAATGTGTTATGAACAGAGTTGTTGAATGGTTGAATTCGAGGACAACCGAGCCTCCAAGAACAAAGAAAGATATGGATAGAGAAATATAGAGAGAAGTTGGAATAGAATTGAAGAATTGGAATTAAGAATACACTTTTCTGATACAAGTTCTTCTCTTCCTAGCCTTTTAATACCCTCTCAAAGCTTCACTTTCTAACTGCCTAACTGCCCAGCCAGCTGTCAACCAGCTGCCACATTCTAACAACTAACCGTTATTTAACTAACAACTAATTTATAAACATTTTATAGTACTAAAAGATATTACTATAAAATGTTTATAAATTATTATGACAAACCACACCATATAAATATATATTCTATTTTTATCCTTATAAGAATTAGGGTAGATTACCTTTTTTTTTTTAGTTTAAAGTGGGTGTGTTTTATTTAACCCTTAAACTTTAAAAATATTACAATTGCGCGTGCACTTTTAGCGCGATGGTCACTATATTAGTATAAGCGTTTATGAGATGTAGATGATAAAAACTAGAGTTTAAATCTTTAGGAGGGAGTTTCATATACATATACATTTAGATTATTATAAAGTAGAATTTCTATCTTATAGATAAAAATTAAAATTAAAAAGAAAAACTTTATCGTTTCTAAATGAAATAAACTTTATTGTTTCATACAATTTTCTTTAAATTTTAAAGCTTTGGGTAAGTTTCTTTTAAGACTCAAAGTTTGAAATAAATTTCATTTAAATAATTTGATTTAATGTTTGGTGTTTAATGCAATTAACTGAAAAAAAATGAGGTAGAAGATTTAAATAAAACATTTTTAGAAATTTTGAAGTTTAAATGAAGCATTTTGAAAGTTTATGTTTTAAGTAAAATACACCCAAAACTTAAAGTTTTGAAAAATAATTTATCCTAAAAATTAAGTAATGTTAAAAATATTACATAATTTGGTGCATAAATATGTTACAAATACAAATCGTCTTGCTAAAATGCTAATTTTAAAATATATAAAGACTAAAGTAATATTGTTGAGCACTTAAAATTCATCAATACACATAAAGATCGAAGATAGAGACAATTATGAGCCAATTGTAAGTTGCGTCTACGAGCGACACTTGTTGACTTGTCTTTGACCTCCATTTGCGTAACTTAAGTTTAGAGAAAACTATTTATAAATAAAAAATTGGTGATGATAGTGAGCCGAGATAATACCAATAAAAATTTGTGTAAGTCATACTCAGTATTCTAAAAAATAATAATAATAATTCTATCTGCAACGTTGCGTTACTCATTTTACATATGAGTGAGTTACCTAACAGAGCAGAATTTATTACACACTAATTATTTTATAGAGTTTTACTCACATGCAATAAAATAATGATTTTAGTTTTTTTTTTTTTTTTTTTTTTTCATTTGAATGTAAAACAAGAAGTTTAACCTTATCTATAGTATGTGTTGTTGTGAGATCCTGCTCTCCAGTACCATTTTATTTTTATTTTTTTACAAGTTATTAGATGTAAGGCTCAGTTTCAAATAAATAAATAAATGTAAAGCTCAAGTCTGTCTTAAATGACTCACCCAACTCTGGGTTTTCGTTTGAGAGTTCATAAAAAAAAATTTGAATGAAATAAAATAAAATGATCATAAAGGAATAGAAAGAAGTGAAATAAAAAGTAGTTTGGTAAAACTAACATGTAAATCTCACCTCAGCAACATAGGACAAGCCTACATACAAGAAATGGTTTTCGTTTTCTCTATACTAAGTATAAGTGAGAATGTGAGATTTGTATTCAAGGCTTGCATTGATATGAAATTATAGTAGCATTAATTTGTGTAGTAACTCATTAAAGATATTTTGTTAATTGGTGAGTGAAACTCCACCTTGGGAATTAGGTATTCTACATTCATCGGTAATTAAGTTCAGGGATGATTTTGTGACTAGTGATATCTTATCTAGAAATTATAAAAGCATGTTACAATCATACGTGCATAGTGTGTAAGAGAGGGAAAATTCTTAGGTACACCTAGAATAAAGTGAAATGGTACTCCTCTCACATTTATGATAGATTCACTATGAATTTGATGAATAAACCTCATATATGGAAGTATATGTAGATTTAATCTATAAGAAAGAGTTAAAAAAAATTATGCAAATAATGTATAATAGTCTCGTATATACCTTATTAATATAAAGTTTTTCCGGGCAATATTTTGTGTTTTGTAATACACGCGAATTAAATATATAGAAGTATATGTAGATTTAGTCTATAAGAAAGCTTTCTTGTTTTTATTCGATGAAGGGATAATGCATCACTAGTCAAGAATTAATTGATCAAAAGAAGTGAACAACATATAAAGACAATGAGAAAATATACGCCTTATTATGCCAAGTTTTGCAAGACAATTTTTATGTTTTGTAAATTGTAATACATACAAAATATATAGAAGTAAGTAAATGTAAATTTCATCTATAAGAAAGCTATGCCCCCTTAAACTTCTCTCATATTTTTTTTTTTTTTTTACTTGTTTCCAAGAAAAACAAGAGAACATTAAAAACTAAAAAATTGCATATGCCATTGTGTGTGTGAATATATATATATATATATATATATAATACATGTATAAAAAACGTAGAAAATAAATTATTGGGTTTACCGTAAATTATAAGGAAAATTTATATTCAATCTTCACATGAAAACTTGATATTTTTCTTTACCCATGATAATTACCTATTCACTCTCCCCAAAAATGTTAATTCCAAATTGAGTAAAGAATTTAATTTGCTGAAACTATAAAATAAAATGATATTTAATTTATAATTATCACTTAATTATGTAATGTAAAATATACAACAATTTGTCCAAAAATAAATCATAGAAAAAATCAGGTCAGGGTGTGACATATATAAATCTCAATCTTATCATCAATCACATGGTCTAAGTTTAATAGATGAGGTGATTGGTATAAGGACAGCAAGGCATTATTCAAACTAAGAAAACCAAAAAAGAGGCGGCTAAGTAAGATTCGAAGCTGCTCTTCTCACAGCTACGTACACCCATGTTTCGTACTCAGGCATCCTTCCCTCTTTGTTTTATATTGGAAAGAAAGAAAGTTTATTTAAAATATTTTCTAATCCTGTACATACATAACGGTGAAAGAGAACAAAAAAGTTTATTTAAAATCTTAACCTACATAAGGTAGGAGTGTTCATGGGTCAAATCATATTGAGTTTAAGGATCCATCATTCAACATTATTTGGTTGGGTGAGAACCTCTCTTACCCATTGCCAACCAACAGATCAGATGGATTTATGCATATCCAACCATTAATATTGGTAGTATGTTTAGGTCTCAGAAGGGTCATCAGTTACAACTTATTTCTATAGATATATATTCCAGTCAACAATCTATTTTACAATATCTAATTTCAAAATCTTCAAAAACCAACTCATAATCATAATCATAACAAACAAACAAACAAACAAACAAAAAAAAACAGAGATCTAATTTCTTGAGAAAAAAATAAGCACAAATCTAAAAATTTTATTAATTTCAATTTTACACATAACCAAAATAACCATTACATCTCAATATTTCAATCTACTACCAAGTCATCAAATTTTTTTTTTTTAAGCCATTTGATTTTCTCATGATTTTCGAAGTTGTGAAGCTTATATTGAAATCAAGTTGGAGCTTACACCATGCGACAATGAGGAATCCATGGCCAGAAAAACCCAAACCACCATAACTGAGAGGATTATAGAGAATAGTGAGGAGAAAATCAAACGATTAGAAGAGAAAATCAAACAATATCGGGGAAAAAAAAAAATCAAACTTAAACCCACATACTAATTCCAAATAAGACTAAGTCTTTTACTTCAATTAATTCGAAATACCCACTAAATTCAATCAAACACAAAAGCAAAGAAAGAACTCACTTTTGGGTGGAAGAACTTGCGGCGGAACAGACGGAACGGCAACAGCGTTGTTAACGGCGGAGGAGGAAGAAGAAGAAGAAGCAGAGTGCAGTTCAAAAACAAGAGGGCCAACCCTTCAAAACCCTTGGACCCCACAAATCACGGCGGCGTTCGATGATAGCGAAGGGATCTACAGCATCGAAACGCCGCTGCTGGTTTGGAAGAGAGGGTCCATCGGAGGGAGGGATATGGTGGAGGTCGGCGGAGATTGTGGTGGAGGCTAGGAGCTGTGTGTGACCACGGTGCTGTTTTTTTTTTTTTTTTTTTTTTTTTGAGTGTTTGAGTGCTTGGGCTATTCGGCTTGAGGGCTGAAGTTGAGAAGGACTACTGAGTGTTTGAGCGCTGTTTGAGTGTTTAACTTTTACTACTTCAGCTTTAAAAAAAAAAAAAAAAAAAAAAAAAGCAAGGTCCTTAGGCCGCGATTTTAAGCGGGGCCATAGGTTAGGGGCTTGGGCCGCTTTTAGAAACGCGGCTTTAGACCTTGTCTATGGCCCCGTTTTTAAAATGGGGCTTTAGCTTTTCTGGGGCCGCGTTTTAATAAACGCGGCCCAAAAAAAGGTGGCCTAATGGGCCAGCGTTTTGTAGTGACTATATATAAGTAGCCAACAAGTGAGAAATTAAGTTGTCAATTCATGGCTACAAAAATACACCACCTTCTTATGAAATCCGTTTTCCTTCTCTATTTTTTGTGCTTGTGGACAAGTCCTCATGCTGCAGAAATAGATAGTCTCAAACTGGGTGACACCCTCAATTCCTCAAGTTCTCTAGTTTCTGCATCAAGGAGGTTCGCTTTGCGGTTTTCTCAGCTAGGCAATGACAAAAATACCAATGTCAACAACTTATTATTAGGTATATCGGACTGTGCTTCCGAGTTAATAGTATGGCACGCAGGCAAAAGTAATGTCGCCAGGAATTCCAGCGTTCTTACCTTGGACAACGAGGGAACATTGAAAGTTATAACACGCCAAAGTGGGGTTCCTATAGTGCTATATAATTCTTCCACTCAACCTACCAATAACACTATTGCTACTCTATCGGATTCAGGAAATTTTATCTTGAAAGAATTGCACTCCAATGGATCTACAAAGCGTCTGTTATGACAAAGTTTTGATCATCGTAGAGACACATTTCTACCAGAGATGAAGTTAGGTGTCAACCACAAGACTGGCAAAACTTGGTCACTCACATCATGGTTAGCTGACTACATCCCAACTCCCGGGCCTTCTAGTCTTGAATGGGATCCTAAGGGACGCGAATTGATCATTTGGCGAAGAGGGGTTATTTATTGGAAAAGTGGAAACAGATTTCAGAATCTTTTACCAGATGCAACATCCATATATGAGTTCAAGGTGGTTTCAAATGGCGAAGAAGATTACTTCTCTTTCAGTGATAAAAATCAAAGTCAGCAGTCAGAATCGATACAACTACAGGGCAATTGAAGGTTATCAAAGGACCCATTATTGCCCGAGCTGATATTTGTTATGGCTATAACACTAATGGAGGATGCCAGAAATGGAAGCAGCCAGAGTGTAGGGATGGTGAGGAACTTTATTTTAGTTCTGGGTATTTCATTGAAGATCATTCAACCAAAATTGCAAATGCGAGTCTTAGCATCAGTGATTGCAGAGCAGATTGCTGGAACAACTGTAGTTGTGTGGCTTATTCTTCTCTATCTGATAATGCCACAGGATGCCAATTCTGGACAGAAATGTCATGGTTCATTCCGGGATATTCAAGGGATCTTTTTGTTCTAAAACCAAAGACTTCTGAGAGTCGTTCTCACGGTGGTGAGTAAACTAGTTTTTGTTGATATGACACTTTGTGTGCTTCCTGAGATGCAATCTACAAAATTAAGCGTATTTTCTATAAAGCCTAACATGTGATGCAAATCAATCATGACAACATTTTGATTTTTTCTTTCCTTTTCTTTTCGTAGTTGAATTTGAGTACTATTGTAGTTCAATACTAAATTAGTTAGTGTGTGCGCTAAGTTCCATATCAGATATATACTATTTGATTTAAACTTTATAAACAAATATAAGAATCTTCAATTATGACTAGACTAGTTGTTTTGAAACTTTAGAGAACAAATCATTAGTATAAATGACTAAGCTAGGTTGATAAATGGGTTCACTCGTGTATTCCTTTTTGTCTGACCCAGTTAATTTTCAAATACACACTGTTAAAGAATTCTTAGTCTGGTGGGATGTGAACCTTCATACATGTTTCTATTAAAGTTGCATGTCCACTTATAGATTTAAGTTTTGAGGTTTGATGACTTTGATATTTATCTGCTTTAGTTATCTACGCATGGTCTGATTTGGATCTCTTGAGTTGATTAGGCTTTTCTAAGTCGTAGGGCACATTTTATCCCTTGTGCATGAGTTAACCTTCTATTTTTACATTGTCGATATGCAATATTACTTTGATAAAAGCAGCAAAAATTTTCTTATATTATAATTACTAACATGGCTACTCATGACCAAATGTATGTAGGAACAAAGAATTGGAGATGGATTTCAATTGCCATAGTTGATCCCGTAATTGTGGTTTTTTTTCTGCATGTTGTGTTATCTACTAAGACGGAGAAAACTTGTACTTCGAGGTAGATAGTTCATACATCGAATTTATTGAGATAATCTAACAAATTTCTTGATTATTTATTATTTTAAATGGAAATTATGATGTTCTATGAAAATTTAAACAGAGAAAAAGAAGTTTGAAGATGAGAATGAAATACTTGCTTTAGTGAGGTTGAATACATCTACAAATGACATTGAGATTCCAAATGATGGAAAGAATGGACATGATTTCAATATAATTAGCTACACAAGTATCATGTCTGCAACAAACAACTTCTCATTAGAAAACAAGCTTGGAGAGGTGGGCTTTGGACCTGTTAATAAGGTAACATCTAACTAAACTTCTGCATCAAGAAGTTTTAATTAACTTACTACACATTTTGACCTAAACTTTTCTCATCATCATATCAGGGAAAACTACCAACAGGACAAAAAATAGCTGTAAAGCAACTAGGAAGGAACTCAGGACAAGGAATACTTGAGTTTAAGAATGAGTTGATACTCATATCTAAACTTCAACACATGAATCTTGTTAAACTTATTGGTTGTGGCATTCATGGAGAAGATATGATGTTAATTTATGAACATATGCACAAGAAAAGCTTAGACTATTTTTTTTTTGGTTAGAAAAACTTCTCTTCAACAATTTTTTTGGGTATTTTTATTTAATTTATTGAAAGTAGATAATTGATCATATGTAACTTTTTATATTGGACAGATTCGAATAGGAGCAAGCTACTAGATTGGAAAAAATGCTTCAACATAATTGAAGGAATTGCTCAAGGACTACTGTACCTCCATAAATACTCAAGGCTGAAAGTAATTCATAGAGATTTAAAAGCTAGTAACATACTACTTGACAAAAATATGAACCCCAAAATTTCTGATTTTGGCATGGCTAGAATTTTTAATCCATATGAATTGGAAGAAAATACTAATAGAATTATTGGAACATAGTAAGTTAATAATATCTAATTTACTTGTGATAATTAAATTCCTAGTTGAATTCTACTACATGTTATCTTTTGAATAATGAAAATAATCATTTTTGTGTTTTAATGTAGTGGCCACATGTCTACTGAATATGTTACGGAAGGCACTTTCTCTATAAAATCTGATGTTTATAGCTTTGGAGTCTTAATGCTTGAAATTGTGAGTGGTAGAAAAAATAAAAACCTCTACCGCACTGACCACGTGCTCAATCTAGTAGGACATGTATGTCAAAAGAAATCTAAACATAATATTTTATATTGTTTGATTGTTATGTATTTCCACATTATTCATGATTCTATCATTTTCTCAGGCATGTGATTTATGGAAAGAAGTTCAAGGGTTGGAATTAGTTGATCCAACAATAAGGGGTTCCTGTGTCAACTATACGGTGTTGAGATGCATTCATATTGGTCTCCTATGCACAGAAATTAGTGCAACTGATCGGCCCACCATGCTAGATGTGTGATCTATGTTGACAAGTGAAAGTACACAATTGCCTTTGCCCAAAAAACTAGCATTTACCTTTGGAGTTAATGGAGTAGTAGGGGAAAATATTCTTGATAAAGAACCAAATGTTCATTCAGCGAATAACTCAGCCAGTTCCATTACGTGTGGACGATAGAGAATGATTTTCTCTTTTTATCTTTCAAATAAGTTTGGTGGGCATAAGTTCAATAGATTTGGTTTTTTTTTTTTTTTTTTCATGAAATTTCTTTGAATAACTGCAATATAGCAAATGTTAATGCACTGAGCAGTGGTTGTCACTTTAGTTTTTCTTTGTAATCATAATAATAATTTTTTCTAATCTACAAGTTTCAATTTGGCCCCCTTCGAGGGCACCCAAGTGCTGGGTAAAATAACTTGAATGATGTGTCAAAAATCTGGTGGTTCTTAGTTCCAATTATCACACTAATAACCTATGAGGCTTCTAGCATGTATGCTAGCCATTTAACCAATCATGTGCTGATTTAAAAAAAAAAAAAAATTATTCCAGTTTTCTGTTATTTGTAGAGATTGGTAAGATTTTTACATTTATCATGGACTCTTTTCTCATAAGGTGATCCCAAATTAAAATTATTCTTTACACTTATTAAGATAATCATGTATCTTATAAAAGATAAATAATAAAAAAAAATTAATTGGATATTTGGTTCTCAATTCTCGACCTTAGTTTCATGTTTCAAAATGGTTTATAACGGTTTTAAATGCATCAATTTAGTTCTAAACATTTTAATGTGTCAAAAAATGATGCCGTATTAAAGAAGGGATTAAAGGTTGAGGACCTTCAAAAAATCACACACTATCTCTAGGGATTATCTTGTGCTTACTTGCCTAGCATTATTTTTCATTTAAACCAATAGGAACTAAGCTTTTAGTTACACTTATTTGGTTAATCTTTTTATGGGACAGTTAAAATTAAGTAAATTAATCATATATATCTACATTATTATTTTAGAGGTTTCTCCTATTTGGAATGGATATTTCGTTAGTTCAAAAATAATCCTACACCCTAAGTTTAAGTAAATACAAAACTAAATGACAATTTAGTAAAAATACATTTCGCGCAATATGGAATGAAGTTTCAGAGAAAACGTTAATTTCTAGTAAAATATATGATGAACCACCTCTTAGTGATAATCATACCTTTGATACATTTTCATCTGCTATCGTTCATTAACATAACGAAACCTTTTAATTTTTAATTTTTTTATTTTGTTGGTTAGGTCACAATATAACTAGCCTTCTTTTATACTGAACCGCCTAACATGTTTGACCTTTGCAGTTTTCCTTGAAAGACTATCCCACTCTATACGCCCATTTATGCATGAGCGTATAAGTAGCTAACATAGCTTCCAACACACACGTAGTTCCTGAATCTGTTCTCTCTCTCTTTTTCTCATGCTTGAGGACTTCTTGTGCTGTAAATATGGGTAATCCCAAATCAGGTAATACGCTCAATCCCTCAAAGTTTTCTAGTCTACTTCAAAAAGAAGCTTCACTTTGATGTTTATATGTGAACGTTTACCTATCAAGAGTTGAATTAATGCTACTTTTAAATGTCTGTACTTAATTATACGCTAAAATTCTGTGATTGAAAACTCAGTTGTAGATCCTGATCATATCTATTTTCCCATGCTTGTCGACAACTAAGGCCGTAAAATTTGAAATTTCCAATTCGATCACGTGATACACCGACTCAATTACTCAAGATTCCTACTTTTTTTTTTTTTTTTAATAAAGGATGGCTTCGCTTTATACAGAAGAAAAATTACCAATAATAGCTACATTTTCATAACGGACTAAATTAACTTTCAAGAGTCACTGTATCGTATGTATCTGTGTGTCTATATATATATATATATATATATATATATACTCACTAAAGATGTGATTTTGAGTTTTTTGTTTTTAAAAGAAAAAAAAAAAAAAAAAAAAGGGCCCTAGAGAACCTATACACTCGTTCCCCTTGGGCCTTGATTCCATTTACATATATATGTTCAATCTCTTTCTCAGTTCACAAACAGATTTAGACTGAGCTTTCTCCAAACTCCAACCTCCTCAAGAGACGGCAGCCAGCAGCTTGCTCTCTCTCTCTCTCTCTCTCTGTGTCCCTCTCTCAGAGCATTAGCATTGGGGAATGCTAATGCCAAATCTAAGGAAAATTTAGAATTTTAAGTCTCAAAACCATCTGCATTGGAGAATGCTAAACAACAGTATTGTAAAAATTTTTGCAATACTGCTATAGTGCAATTCTAAACATAGAATTGCACTGTAGCAAGTATTGTAAAAAAATAATAATATTTTATTTGGAAGAAAGCTGAAAATGAGAGAGAGGAGAGAGATGGGAGAGAAGATATAATTTTGAGATATATAATTTTATTATGTAGATATATTATTTTAATGAGTAAAAGAAGAAAATAGAAGTTTGGGATGTGAAGGTATTGTAAAATGGTACGGTATAATGATAAAGTGGCTTTTTAGAATTGTAAAATAGAGTAGCATTGGAATTTTCCAATGCTAATGCTCTCACACACTAAAGGTATGTTCCTTAAAGTTGTTGCCCTAGATTCATGTTTGTTGCATCTTAATTAAGATTTTATTTTATGTCTAAAAGATTAAGGTTTTATTTGAAAAATGTTTGGCTAAGGATCTTAGGAAAAATATGGATCTTATGCAAGGTCTTTGTGTCTTGTGCTTAGGGATTACTTCAAATTACAGAAAAATCTAATCCATATTTTAGAGCATCCTTAACCACGGCTAATTTGAGTATTGAGATGCAAAAAAATAAAAAAATAAAAAAAAAAATGAATCTAGGGCAACAATTTTAAAGAACAAACCATAATGTAAAAATTACTAAACTAAGGCATGCATGTCCTATTTCCTCTTTCACCGAGTTTACATAAACAAACAGTTAAAGATTTCTCAAATTGGTCGGATTTGGAGTTTCATATATGTTTTTATTAGTTGCATCTCTCCACCTATTTTCTTTACTGTTTAGGCTTGATGACTCTGATTCTTGTATGATTTTGAACTCTAAACAGAAAGGATTTGGCTCTCTTTAGCTAATTATGTTTAATTAACACTTGTTTTATCCCTCTGTAGTTTTTTTTTTTTTTTTTAAATGAAAAATAAAAACATGAAAATTTCATATCCAATCCTTTTATTTTTAGATTTTCAATATGTACTATACTGTTTTGATCAAAAGCAGCAAATATACTCTTATATGATAATTACTAACTTGGCTAATTATGACCAGGGTCCAGATCTAGAATCGAAGAAGTGGATATGGGTTGTAATTTTCACAGCGATGGCTATACTGGTGATCTTTTGCTGCATTTTGTGTTATCTGCTAAACGGAGAAAAATTGTACTTCAAGGTAGACAGTTAGCAGATTATATATATAATTGCCAATTTTTTGATTATTTAATTTGATATATGCAAATGGTGAAAATGAAATGCTTGATTAGTGAGCCAGGACATATCTATCAACCTCAATGAAATTACAAATGATGGGGCGAATGAGGCTAATTTCAGGGTAATTAGCTACACGTGTTTAAAAATGACCTGAGTTCATTTGTAAACACTCACAGGGCAAATGATGGGTCAGGGCAAAATATAGCAGTAAAGCGATTAGGGCAAAATTTTGGACAGGGACTACTTGAGTTCAAAAATGAGTTGATAGTCATGCCTAAACTTGATCATATGAATCTCGTTAAATTTATTGGTTGTTGCATTCATGGAGAAGAGAGGATGCTAATCTATGAATAGATGCCCAACAAAATTTTAGATTACTTTCTATTTGGTAAGAAAAACAATGACTTTTATCTACTTACTTTTCAAAAAAAAAAAAAAGCGTTTATTTATATCACTTTTCCAATAGATTATTGATCACATTAATTGTTTATATCTAATAGATTCAAATAGGAGTCAGTTTCTAGATTGGAAAAAATGTTTCAACATTATTGAAGGAATCGCTCAAGGATTGCTTTACCTCCACAAATATTCAAGCCCAAGAATAATTCATAGAGATCTAAAAGCTAGTAACATACCCCTTGACAAGAATATGAATCCCAAGATTTCTGATTTTCAAACTGGATGAATTGGAAGCAAACACCAATAGAATTGTTGGAACATAGTAAGTTAACAATATATCCTTATAATTGTAGTAATAAAAGACCTACTTATATCTTACTATTACATATGCACAATTAAATCATTTGTGAAATTACACCATTTATTGTGTTTTAATGTAGTGGTTATATGTCTCATGAGAATGTTATGCAAAGTGTTTTCTCCATAAAGTCTAACTTATATAGCTTTGGAGTCCTAATGCTTGAAATTGTGAGTGGCAGAAAAAACAATAGTTTCCACAATGTAAATTGCAAACTCAATCTAGCAAGATATGTATGTCAATCAAATTTAAGCTTTGAATTTTATTTATTTTCATTGTTATGTGTGCTTCTAATATTGTAAATGTTTGTAAATTTTCTCAGGCATGGGATTTAGGGCAAGCAGGTGAAGGGCTAGAACTAATTGATCTGGCAATAAGTGATTCATATGTCAAAAAGGTATTGAGATGGATCCATATTGCACTCCTATGTATATAGAATAATACTGATGATCGACCTACCATATCAATTGTGTTGTCTATGTTAACAAATGAAAGTGTACCATTGCCTCTGCCAAAAAACCCACCATTTTCTTTAGGATGAAATGGCACTGGGGCAAGAATTCCCAATAAAGACTAAAAAGTTCTTTCAGTGGATTTCTTGTCCACTTCTGTTTGGGCGGATGATACAGAGAGTCTTTTGTTATCTTGCAAATAAGTTTTGTGGGCATAGGTTCAGGTTTATATTTTCTCCCGTGTTAACTTTCTTTGCATAATGCATAGCCATAAAGGTGGCTCATATATTATTGCATTGTGTAGAGGATTGTCAATTTCATTTTCCATGTAACTGATTAGAACTAAATCTTGTATCTTCACCTTTCAAGTTTCAACTACGCAAGAACTGTGCAATTTTCTTTGTCATAGATATCATCTTGTCTCTTCCTTTTGTTTGTTAACATTTCTTTTGGAAAATTCGATCTCTTTGACGCACTATTCAATTCCTTACATACTTACGTAGTATACTTGCTAAAACGGCACAGTTAATCAAGTTGATTTTGGTATCTCTAATTTTTATTTTTATTTTGGAGAAGATGGCGTCTTTGAAGTTGAATAAACGCGAGCGTGTAGTAGCCGCGTACACACTGACACTAATTAATGGCCATATTAGTTATTTCATTTTGAAACAATAAACAAACAATATCCCAAATTACTGCAGGATATTCTACAGGGCACGAATAGGGTATTATGTCATGTCAAATTATGAAAATAATATTAAAATTGACATCATATATATATTTTTTCTGATCAGACGTTAATTAATCACTATATATTGCTTATTTCTTTACCATTTTTTGTTGCAATTGTTTTTCATGTTATGGTTTAGATTGGACTAATTTTGTTTATGTAGTTTTTAAAAATTAATTTATAATATTATTATTTCAAAAAATATATCCAAAATAACTTTTTTTCCAAAAATTAGACAGGAACAATATTGCCACAACTTACTATTGGGGGGGGGGGGGGGGGGGGGGGGGTGTGGGGCGCTGCACAGGAATGCTTTTGTTTTTGTTTTTTGTTTTTTGTTTTTTTTTTGTTTTTTTTTGTTTTTGTTTTTGTTTTTTTTTTTTTTTTTTTGTTTTTTTTAATGAGCAATTAAGGGAATAACAGCAAAGGACTAGCTGATGCAAGCGGAAAGTCAAAAGAACCAAATCGTATTTGATTCAAAAACAAATAACCTGTAATCTACAAAGGTTTTGTAAATCCACGAAGAAAGTTATTGGAATGCACCAGAAAATTAATAGAGAAACAAAATTTAAAATTTTATTAAATTAAATAGTTAACTTCATTTTTGTAAAGGATTGGAGGCCAACTTAAAGAATCTATAATTTTTTTTTTTTTTATAAAACTTGAATGACAAAAAAATATATTCTAAAACATATTCTAATTAACACCCTACCATAATAGGACACTAAACCTAATTAAAATTTGAAAAATTATTTGATACTATAAAAATTAATAAATAGCAAAAACTATACTTCTTATTCTGTCCTACATGATCACTAGCCATCAGTTAAGGAGATCTGATCCGGAAGGGAATGATTCGAAAACTCAAGTTTCTAAGTTACAGGTTGCAAAAATTTTCCAAGGATTTTTTAGGCCACCTATTCTCTGAAGCTAACATGCATAGACATTGTATCACAAAGAATGGGCCTAATCTTCCATTCGATAGCAAAGAGTTATGCACGAAAACGAGTTTATGAGAGATGAGGGAATTCTTTTTCAATATATATATATATATATATATATGCACATATTTCGAATTTAAGAATTGAATCAAACTAAACTGCCAAGGGTTATGTGTTATGATTCTAGTGTCTCACATGAATTAAGTGTAATTTTAACCATATGTATATAAGCACTTGGGCACCCTCTCCATGCAAACCAATTTTCAAAAGTGAGTTCTACCCATGAATTTATGTTGTACATTTTTAGATCCCTATAAACTAGATTGTTTAATCTAATTAATTAACCAAGTGAATACCTAAGCTTATTATTCAGATTTAGGTTAAAACAAAACAATCATACCATGCAAAGCAACGAAAAAGTAAATAACACAACAATATGATGACCCAGGAAAACCTAACCATTAAAAAATAGTGGAAGATTTAGCCTATCTATCATCAAGGTAAAAAGCAAATCCACTATAAAGAATAGAAGTTTACAATAAGACTTAGACCACTAACATCCTATTGCTACCACATGTAGAACTTACTGGCACGATTACGTGCAAGTTCCAAATCCACGGACTCCTTCTCTATTAGGCCTTTGCAACACAAGCACCCACACTTGTGATAAAAAACACAAACTCTCCTGTTTGTGACTCCAAGACCACTCTTGAAGGTTTAGATCATCAGCACCTTTGATGACTAGAGAAGGCAGCAACTTCTACAACACCGGATCTTAAGATTCTTCAAGAAATAACACCGGTAGGAGACATAAGAGAGTTTTTTGGGTACAAAACCTTAGATACAAAAGAGGCACACTCTTCTCTCCCTGAAAAGCCTTATAAAAACTTGCTTAGGATTTCCTTTATATACTAGTAGTGTTTTACTTGAAACTCAATACGTTTAAGTAGAGTTTGGGCTGAAATAGAATTCTGCAGAAATTTTATGTCTACGATTTTCGATCTATCGAGCCTGTTCTTCGATCAATCAAACTAGGCAAATTTTAAATTCTCTTTTCTGCAGCTTGCTTGTTCGTGGATCTTGACTTGTATCACCTTGAGCATTGTTTAATAATACCTATAGACTCTAAGATCTATATTTAGACAAGTTTGTATTCATGATTTGTCAATTGTTCTAAACTTTTAGAACCTAACAATCTCCTATTTTGGCAATTCGTGACAAAACTTACATACAATATGAAATGCCTAAATACAAGAACAACCCAATACAATAAAATGCCCAAATACAACACAAATTCTAATCTAAGACTCCTAACCTAAAAGTTGCAAGAAGAGGTAGAAGGTCTTGATCAGAATATACATGTCTTTCATGAAAACACTTAGAAGAACACATCACCACATATGTGGAAAGAAAGACATATAAACAATAATATGAAACACAATAATAAAAAATAAAAAAAAGATTCTAACTTTCCCCCTAAGTTAGATACATAAAAAAGTTTTTATATTCTCCCCCTTTCAAAAACAATATTATCTCCCCCTAAACAAAACATTTTAAAAGCCCTTTTAAGCAAGATTCCCACATTTCCCACATTTAATTTATTTCTTCCCCTTTTTGTCACGTATTGGAAAAGACAACTCAAATAAAGAGTAAATAGTAAACATATGCAACAAAGTATAGGAAAAAATAGAGAATCAAGGGAACACAAAACAATTTAGCTCTATAGAAAATAGAGGCAACTCCACCTATAAACAACAAAGGTTAAAAAAAAGTGTCAGGAAAATTTTGGGGAAAATTTAGGAGGTTGGGGAAAAATACACAAGCCAAACTTAAAAACTAAGTTGAAGATACACATGAAGAAAAATATTCTCTCTTTCAATAAATACAAACTTGACACTATGTGACCCATAAACAGTTGCATGAGTAGAGAAAATATTTGCACATTATTATCCATCATATCTCTTAAGAAAAATATTTTCTGCAGTTCACACATAAAAATAGAATATACTAAAAAGTACATAACTCAAAAATTAATCAATCAATTTTTAAATCAAGTTGAGTACCCAATTTAGCAAAGTGTATGCATGTTATGTGTGAAAACAATGAGATATATATCTGCAAAACTGCAAGATGAATATAGAAAACAATGTAATGCATGTGAATCCTAAACATAAATGATGCATGAAAAGAAATTTGGTAAAAAACTTAGAAACTAAAAATTTTTCAATTTCGATTGGTCGAGAATCGATCGAGTATCAATCGAGAGAGGCATAACCTAGACTTGAAAATTTAGGGCATTGTTGATCAATTGAAAAACACATTTAATCAATCAAAAATCTGAAAAAAAAAATTATATTTTTGAAAAACAACAGGAGTTTTATGCAAAAAAACACTCAAACCAACTTATTTCATGAATGAAATGCATGAGTATAAGTTTAAAAGTTTTTCAAAAACACTTGGATTTCAACCTAGATCTTCCAAAACAAGATTATGACACATTTTGTCCCCAAAATTCAATCAAAGAACATATTTTGTATCAAAATCAAAGAACATATAATCTTGGATGGCCAAACCAAATTCACACACAATTTCATGTACTAAGTTTAGCAAATAATAACTTGTGTAGTTTGTGCAAGTAGCAACAGCATGAGATACATGTGAGGTGATATGTAGATAGAAATCAATCACAATTTCTACATTATTCATAACATAAGTTTGAAAGTGACTATCACCTAAAAAGTTACACCATATAACTCTCACATCTACTAGAAAACAAGCTTGCAATCACGTAAAGTTTTTATTTTTTTTATTTTAGCCTTATAATATACATGCCATTTTTATTTCATTGCCCTTTTTTAATTATTATTTTTATTTTTATTTTTTTATTCCAAGGCTACACCTTATTTTCTTTTTGTGCATGTGCTATACCTTCTCGAGCACTAAATCTTATAATATGTACTAAGGTGTTCATGATTAGCTAGTAAACAGTGGTGAGATGGTTATTGAAAGCTCGGTTCAAAAATGTGTCGAAAACACAAGAACTATTTAGACTCCTAAAACAAAGTTACGGCTTGGTTGATTTTACACTAACTTAATACTAAGTGCAGAATAGTGTAAACACAAGCGTATAAGCAAGAGAACTACTTTAATCCATATTTAAAGCAACACAGCAGTAAAAATGAAATGAACAAGAGTAGGGAAGAAAGATGCAAACACAGATAACACCGAGATGTGTTATCAAAGAGGAAACCGAAGAACTTGGTGAAAAACCTCTCCACCGCCCTCCAAGAGAAAATCGATCAACTAAGCAATCAGTTGGGATACATGGGTTAGCAAGAGGCCCTCCAAGCCTAATCTACCCGATGTACCTAAACCCTCCAAACTCCTACTCCAACAAGGCTTCTCGGAACCATGTCTTGTCTAGTTCTCCGGATCCCGCAACAAGCTCCATGTTGCATCTACCATCCTTGGCTTCTTCCAATGCTTCCCAGCAGCTCCGAAACACTCTCTACACTCTGAATAGGTGTGGGTTATGTTTGGATACAAATCTCCTCTCAAGGTATGTCAATGGGAGAGGGATGGAGAAGATGCTACAATGATTTCTCACTAAAGATGAATAGATCTCTCTCAAAAAGATGGGTGTGTGTGTTGTAGAAAGCCTATCTAGGGTTTTTCTCTCTGAATGGCCTCTCATACATTTGTGAGTAATAAGGGTATATATAGTATGGGTGAAGGGTAAGAAAGTCACTCATTAAAATCCTCCAGGCAGAATGTTTTGCGACTACCTTGCGGGAAAGCCTTACCCGCGAGACAATTGCGAAAACGACAGCCTGGCACGACTCTTCAGCTTCCAGTCATGTGCTCCTCACATGGCTCTTTCGCGGGTTAGCTTCTAGTAAGACACCCGCGAGATCCACTGATTCTTCATTTAAGCTTGAGTCATCACCAACTTGATACTAAACCCAATACAATAAAATCCCACAAAATACAAGGAATAAAATTAAAGCAATTACAACACTTTTTGTCATGGAATAAAGCCAACATAAAACATAGTTGTAAATCACAACTTTACAATCTCCCCCTTTGGCTATTCAGTGAGAAAACACCCTATAACAGACTCTAGACTTAAACGTGAGTTTGGAAACAATGGCAAAACTCATTCACACATAAATCTAGAAGATGTGATGCACTTGGAACAAAATACTTGTAATCGGAAACACTTGCACAAAACGCATTAGACCCTCAAGGTAAATCATGTAATAAAATGACAAGTATAATGTAACAAGTAAAATGCGATCAAGTAAACATGTTGTAAAATATATGAGCAACTTGATCAAACACAAAACAATCATATGGAAATGACCACAATGATCATACAGCAAAGCAAATGATCATCTGAACATACAACCAATAAAGCACAATAGCATAAGAATAAAAGCATGTCCAACACATAAGCACGATGCAATGAGAGAAAAAAAGAATATCAAAGCACTATAAAGCAATGAGAAAACAAGCATAAAGTAAATCAAGATTTTCTCAAAAACAATGTCTTCTCCCCCTTGGTATATGCATCTCCCCTATGGCTTTCTCCCCCTATGAATGTGCATGAGTCATATAGAACTGACGATACTCTCCCCCTTTTTGTCACGAATAGAAAAATTAATCAAGAGGAAGGAGGGAAAGAAAAGAAGATATGAATAAGGGTAAAAGATGATGCATGAGGGGTGCAAGATGTATGAGAAAATGAAGCTTAAACACAAAATAAAACATCTTTAAAAAATGCTACAAAGCATAAAGAACATGACATGCTAAGGATGATGAAACATGATATAAACCTAGGCATGACAAAGACACATGAACATGTTATGTGTGCTAAAAGGTCTAAAAATGCTTAACTAGCATAAGTGAATGCAAAACATGTCAAGTGTTAGAGTGTGTGCAACAAAGGTGCATCTAGTGTGCATGTGAAATGCATGACCAATGCATGAATAAACACTCACAGGGCAAAGTGCATAAAACACACCACCAATTATCAAAACATGATAAACATGAATAATTATGGTGATCCCCAAAGTTTGGTACTCATCGGAGTCCAAAACAACGAGAAAATGTCATTTGGGCATTTTATCAAACACTTAGAGTACACACACTATATATGTATGTTAAACAAAGTGTGAACATATGAAAATCTTGCCTAAATACATGTTATTTTTGCCACAAGGGGCCAACATTCAAACCAAATCATCATTTAAAACAAAACTCAATCAAAAAGATTGACAAAAAATAAGTTTTCTAACTCCCATTTGAGAAAATTCCAACTATGAACATAAAACCCCCAAAAACATGATCTAAGGATCAAAAATGATGAAAATAGTTAAAAATTACCTTAGAGATGTTAATGGAATGAAAAACACTTGAATTTAGTTGGGTTTTGATGTAGAAACATTAAAACAGGGATTTGGGAGAAGATGGGAGGCGTTTAAAACAAAAGACCCACGAAATGCCCTTTAAAATGCTGATCTGGAAATTTTCATGTGAAGCTTACTCGCGAAATTTTTTGCGGGTAAGCCTTACTCACGAGCTACTCGTGAAACAGTCGCGAAACTCTCTATCCAAAGTTGAAAAACTTGAAATTTGGACCTTTAAACTCTCAGTTGAGCTTACACATGAAATCGGTCAAGAAGACACCCAAGAAACATGTTATTCACAGAAAAACAACTTGAAAAACTTTGAAAAACATAGGTGATACAAATCACTTCCAAAAGCAAACAAAAAGAACAAAAATCATTTTGGTTTGATCCACATATGGTTGAGCACACACACATCACATTTGAGCATATACAAACACACAAATGAAATAGGCATTCATTGAACATTAAACTTGTGTGTTGTGTGTGTGGATCAAGTGTGAAATAGTCCTTAGTCTAGAGTGAATCTTCAATAATCAATTCAATTAAGTCATACACAACTAGCGCTAAGTCAAGTGGTCTATCTCAATTATAGAAATGAACATATATGACCTCCCACAAGAAAATGATTACAAAACTTAGAAGCTTTTCATATGGCTTCTTTACAAATCATAACATTTGATCATTTTAGAACAATACATCTCATTTTTGAGATCGGTGCTTGAAATTTTTGATATTTCAATATTGAGAATTAGCCTTTGGATTTTTGAGCACCATACATTTCAATAAAAAATCACTTTCTCTTTTTCCTAGTCAAATACTAGTATGTGCGACAGGCTTTTGTAGCTCATGATCTTTTTTCATTTTGAGATTTACATTTGTTGAGCTCTTTAAGCAAAAATATAAAAATAAAGTAGGAAAAGATATAGGCACAAGTCTATGCAAGTATCAAGACCATCAAGACTATTGACCAATTATTCATGACAAGTTTGAAGATCTATTTACAACAATTACACATAAATTTCAAGATTTCTCCCACAAAGATAAATGTTCATACATAACAAGCTAAACTCGTAAATGCACTACGCCATTAGTACGAAGGTATTGGGCTAAACTCACATGTGATATGTGCTCAAACATATATAATCAAACTTTTTGAATTTTTCACTTTTTATGTGGTTTTAGATTTTTACACACACAAAACAAAGACATAAAAGTAAGATCAAAACAAAAGTAAAACAATGCATATAAAGAGATGCATGATGCACAAATGTATGACAATGAAGCAACTAATGCATGAAGGGTCCGACAAAGATCGAAAAAATTAGATCAATGACCAAAAGAGCAAAAGGTCAACCATAGGAACCCTTCCTCATCCAAACGGAATGATTGTTTGGAATGAGTGTCTCATGAGAAGTGAGACGAGAGTTAGAAGAATGAGAACCGGAGATGCACATAGACAAAGAGGCAAGAACATTAAAAACGTTTTTTAACAACTTACCATTTTCCCCCAAATCCGGTGTATCTTTTATATCACAACTTCCAAACAGCTCAAGTTTCTCTTTTCTTTTAATTCTTTTAAGAGCTTGAAACTTAGAGTAATGCGGTCTAAGATGACCAAATGCACCACAATGTGACAAACAAAGTGTTTAGGTCCACTAGGCCTTTTGGGAAGGGATCTAGCAACATGGGTTTGTTCTCTCTTTAACTTATGACATTGAGGTCTTATACGACCAATCACACCACAATGGTGGCAAGTAGGAAGAAACTTAGATCTACTCAATTCCCTAGGATGAGACCTAAACAGAGGCTTAGGCTTAAGAGCCTTTCTCTCCATCTTTTGATTTCTTTTATGTGGATGAATGTACACTGATTTGTTCTTTGAGGTAGAACACACAATATCGGGTACCATAACATGATTGCAAAATATATTATCTTCCTTTTTAGCAACAAGTTTAGCAATCAAACACTTGGCATGCATCTTAAGAGATTCATTTTCATATTTTAGCTCATCAACAAGTTTGTTAGACAAAACAAGTTTAACATCCCATATTCAAACATTCAAACTCTTTCAGCTTTCCAAGACAACTTTCAGCAAGTTTCTTATATTTTTCAACCAATTTGTTGAATTCATTGAGTTTAGCAATCAAATCATCTTTTTCACAAAATAACTTGCTTAAACTCTTTCAAAACTTCTTAGCATTTTTCTTTAAGAGTTTGGTGTTAGGAATATCAACAACACCCAAAGATTCATGTAGCATAGCATCACAATCATGAGGATTATCACTCATAGAGGCATTTTCCCAATACGTGGCATGTTACATTCATCACCAACCAAATCATACAAAATGGCATACAAAGCACAATCCATGACAAATAAACACAAGGGGTCAAGGATCAAACTTAGGTATTTAAACCACAACAAATGTACCCGCTCTAATATCAATTGAAAGCTCGAAAATGTGTCGAAAACACAAGAGCTATTTAGACTCCCAAAACAAAGTTACAGCTTGGTTGATTTTACACTAACTTAATACTAAGTGCGGAATAGTGTAAACACAAGTGTATAAGCAAGAGAACTACTCTAATACATATTTAAAGCAACACAGCAGTAAAAATGAAATGAACAAGAGTAGAGAAGAGAGATGCAAACACAGATAACACCGAGACGTGTTATCGAAGAGGAAACCGAAGAACTTGGTGAAAAACCTCTCTGCGCCTTCCAAGTGGAAATCGATCCACTAGACAATTAGTTGGGATACATGGGTTAGCAAAAGACCCTCCAAGCCTAATCTACCCGATGTACCTAAGCCCTCCAAACTCCTACTCCAACAAGGCTTCTTGGAACTGTGTCTTATTTAGTTCTCCGGATCCCGAAACGAGCTCCATGTTGCATCTGTCATCCTTGCCTTCTTCCAATGCTTCCCAGCAGCTCCAAAATACTCTCTACACTCTGAATAAGTGTGGGTTGTGTTTGGGTACAAATCTCCTCTCAAAGTATGTCAATGGGAGGGGGATAGAGAAGAGGCTACAGTGATTTCTCACTAAGGATAAGTAGCTCTCTCTAAAAAAGATGGGTGTGTGTGTTGTAGAAAACCTATCTAGGGTTTTTCTTTCTGAATGGCTTCTCATACATTTGTGAGTAGTGAGGGTATATATAGTATGGGTGAAGGGTAAGAAAATCACTCCTTAAAATCTTCCAGGCAGAATGTTTCGCAACTATCTCGTGGGAAGGCCTTACCCGCGAGACACTTGCGAAAACGACAGCCTAGCACGACTCTTCAGCTTCCAACCATGTGCTCCTCACATGACTCTTTTGCGGGTTAGCTTCCACCGAGACACCCGCGAGATCCACTGATTCTTCATTTAAGCTTGAGTCTTCACCAACTTGATACTAAACGCAATACAATAAAATCCCACAAAATACAAGGAATAAAATTAAAGTAATTATAACACTTTTTGTCATGGAATAAAGCCAACATAAAATATAGTTGTAAATCACAACTTTACAATTATTTATACATTTCTCTTAGGATTTTTTAGTCATTACAATCAAAAGAATGTGACTTTAAAATCAAGAGCATATGATCAAAACTATAAACACTCACACAAACATTCACTACATAGCTAAAACTAGTAAAGTGCAGAAAAATAAGCTTATCTAAGCTAAACAAGGTACACATGCATGTTATGCAAAGATAATGGGCCAACCTCAATTACATATTCATGATGTGTAATACAAAAGAAATAAAAATCTTTTTGGATTTTCAAGAAATATTTTATGACCAAAAATAAAAGGCACACATTATGCTTAATGAATAAAAATGCAAATGCAATGCATGACAATACTTAACTAAGCTATAGAGGGTATGCAAATAAGACATTAATTTCTTAATTAACCCATGAGTACATATACAAACTAGTACATACTCATACAAAATCATATTTATCTCAAAATAATAATGCACTTAGTTGAGCAATACATACTATTCAAGTTTCTCCACAATGTCAAGCATGTTCTAATTCAAGAGAGAGATATCATAATTCATGTAATCCTCAAGAAAAATAAAACAAGATACAAAATAAAATATTTTTGCCTTTTTGAAAATTTTCAATGTTTTTGGATTTTTTTTTTTTTTTAAAATGAAAAACAACCTGAAAAACAAAACAACCTAAAAAACAGAAACAAAACATGCCCACAAACAATTAAAAGAATTAAATAAGGGACAAGTAAATAACACTCACCTTAGCAAGTCTTTTCTCACCCATATAACACGAGCCATCAGCATTGTAGGTGAAAATCAATGAGAAGTAGAGTGTATTTGAGAGATTGCACTAATCTTCTGAAAAAGAATGAAATCTTGCAAATTCCTTTCACAAGCCTCAAAAAGATCAACTGAAACAATAGTGTCATTTTTATTCAAAACAACACAATAAAAAAAAGTAAGACGCTTAAAATTATCCATAATAACAGGGATCAAGGATCAACTCTAGGTATAATAACCTAAATTAAGAGCTAACATGCTCTAATACCACTTGTACGTTTTTAGATCCCTGTAAACTAGATTGTTTAAATTAATTAACTAACCAAGTGAATACTTAGGTTTATTATTCAGATCTAGGTAAAAACAAAACAATTATATCATGCAAAGTAACGAAAAAGTAAATAACACAACAATATAATGACCCAGGAAAACCTAACTGGTAAAAAACTTGGGAGAATTTAACCTAGCTATTTTCAAGGTAAAAAGAAAATTCACTATAGAGATTCGAAGTTTATAATAAGACTTAGACTATTAACATCCTATTGCTATGACATGTAGAACTTACTGACACGACCATGTGCAAGCTCCCAATCTATGAACTCCTTCTCTATTAGGCCTTTGCAACACAAGCACCCACACTTGTGACAAAAAACACAAACTCTCTTGTTTGTGACTCCAAGACCACCCTTAAAAGTTTAGATCATCAGCACCTTTAATGACTAGAAAAGGCAGTAACTGCTACAAAACTGGATTTTGAGATTTTTCAAGGAATAACACCAATAGAAGATATGAGAGAGCATTTTGGGTGCAAAACCCTAGGGTTTCATTTATAAAAATGTGATTAGGGTTTCCTTTATATATTAGTAGTGTTTTACTTGAAACCCAGAACATTTAAGTAGAGTTTGGGCTGAAATATAATTCTACAAAAAATTTATGTATGCGATTTTTGATCGGTCGAGCCTGTTATTCAATCGATCGAACCAGGCAAATTTCGAATTCTCTTTTCTGCAGCTTTCTTGTTCTTGGATCTTGACTTGTATCACCTTGAGCATTGTCTGATAATACCTATAGACTCTAAGATTTATATCTAGACAAGTTTATGTTCACGATTTGTCAATTGTTTTAAAACCTAACATGTGTATTATTTGATATTGGAATATCAACCTATCAATTACTCACTAATGGCCAAACATTTAAGGAGAGCTAAGATAAAGGTTCACTTCATTTTGTCAAAGGTTTTTTCCATTTTGAACCTTGATAGACATGAGTCCCCTTGATTAACAAAAAATATACAAAGATTTTCTTCAGAACAATTCTTGTTTTTCCTCTGACAGTTTATTTTGACAAGATGAAAGATCTTATGTGCAAGAATGATATTGTGTTGGAGAATTAGGTCAATTAGGTTTCGGTTTTTAGAACAAGGTAATGTGAGTATCGTATACTTGTTTTACCGTCCTATAAAGAAATAGTGGAAAACCCAAATGTCAACATTCTTCATTGTATTCTGAGCAGTGATAATTACCAAAAACAGAGACAAAAAAAAAAAAAAATGGCGCCATTATGGGTGTGTTTATATCAGGCTAACCAAAGGCTTTGATTAAACAATTTTAAAACTTAGAAGACTCAATTGAACAAAAGTAAAATTAGAAACTTTAAATGAATTTTGGTCAAATTTAGGTGTGTGCTCTTTTTTTTTTTCTTTTTTTTTTTTTTCTTTTTGTGTATTTTATCCAAAAAATAAAATTGTGAAAACTTAAAAAATAAAGTTGCGTTGGAACTTGGAGTGACACGCTAGAAGGAGTGGGAAAAGAGTATATGAAGAGAATAAAAATAAATAAAAAATTTATTTTATTTTACTTTTATGTAAGGAATAAAGCATTTTTTTTAAAAAAAAAAAATCAAACTAATGGATTTTCACTAACCAAAATTTTACAAAAGCTTATACAGTAATACAACTCAACATTTCATGGCGGGAATAACGTTTAAATTAATGGGCCTGTAATTTGCAAGAATATTTGGGTTTTTTTTTTTTTTTTTTTTTTTTTTTTGGAGAAACAAGTATATTTGGTTAAATAATAAATTTATATTTGTCTAAAATTTAATTCAGTATTCTAATTTAACTTTTATTAAATTTAATTCTTTAAGTTTTAACTTTATTCAATTAAATCTTTTCGTTAGTTTTTGTCAAAATTGTGTTGTGAACTCTTGCCTTATGTTTGTGTGTGTGTGTGTGTGTGTGTGTGTATATATATATATATAAAATTTGCGCCACATGTTCTATTTAAATTTTTTTTAATTTTTGTTTTAGGTGAGTTAATGAAGTGCAAAAGATGAATGGTTTAATATAAATAAATTATCAAAAACTCAACAAACAAAAAAAGGAAAGAGTAAACTCATGTGTATATCTAAAAGAAATTAAAATAAAAAATAAAAGAGAGAGAGAGAGAGAGTATAATTTAAATTCATATATGTTTGTAATTGTAATTTTTTTAATTGTACTATGCATATGCGTGGGTTATACGCTAGTTCTTTTAATAGCTTAGCCACATAAGAACCATCTCAACCAAGAAGAACATTGCAGCTTCGTTGCTATTCGCTTGCTAGTGTCGCTTCATCAAGTCAAAGAGAACACCTCTGCTATAGAACAAAGCTCTGTTGTTGAAGCGAGCCCGAGCTTGAGACTCGGTCCAAGCCAAGCTCCATGCCCAAGCTCATTTTTCATGTAAAATTATCAATTAAAGCTCAAATTTTCCAAAAAAAAAGAAAAAAAAAATTGTTTTAACCATCAGATTAATGGAATGTCAATATTATTAATTTATCCCAATCAGATGTCAAATTAGTCGTTTTTCTTAGTCAAGAGTCAAAATAACCAAAATTCCATTGATTGAACAAAATTTGACCAAGTTGTCCGATGGTCAAACAAATCCAAAAAATTATCAAACCACCAAATTTCATAATTTTACATCAAAAATCACATTTCGAAACACTTTTCCAAGGTTGACTATGGTCAACTCAAGTTTGACCACAATTTGACAAAATATATATATATATATATATTGATTGTTTGATTGGGATAAATTTGAGCTTAATTCGAAGTTAATTGAATTGTCTTTAGAATGATTGATATCGCAAAAACCATAGAAAAAAAAAAAGTGCCCAACACTTGGGCATTTTTAAGCACAAGTATCATAAAACTTAATTATAATTTGATATTAATTAAAATATAATCAAATTATCATGTTTTTATAGTCGCTTGAAATGGCCCCTAACAAACTTCAATTTGGTAAGCTTGGATTGCCAAATTTCCAACTTCCATTGAAATTGTGAAATAGAATTCCATATTAAAACTAAATTGTGAATCTTAATGCAATCAGTTTAATTAGACATTGTTCAAGCTAATGTGAAGATTTGTGTGACAATTTCTCTCTCTCTCTCTCTCTCTCATAACATATGTAATACATTACTCAAATATCTAAAATACCTTCAATAATGGTACATACACCAATTTTATTTGATCGATGGCTTTAAGGCTTTCATTCACAAAGAACTCTGTTCCCCTTAAGGCCCTACCTAACCCTAAACACTTAACATAACATATTATATCAAACTTCACATACATCCCATCAATCTCCTACTTAGAGACTGATTCCATCAAATTATTGAACTATATCCCCTTCATTTGTTTCATTGTAAAATGTTTTACTGATTTTTTATTTTTAGCATTTTACCATATTTGTTTCAGTCTAAAATTTGGTCAAATGTGAAAAGTTTTTTGTTGACCATAAAATCCTTTGTAATATGTTGTAAAAAATTTTACGTACCTTTAAAAAAATTGGCAAAAATTTTTACAAGAAAAAAACATTATGGCTCTCCTCCCTATCTAGTAGCTAGGTTAGTGGTTCAGTTGGTCAGGCAGCAGTTATAAGTAATCCAAACGTTTCAATCTAATCATTGGAGTCGTCATGAGTTCGATTACTGGAGCCTTCAGCACCAATAGCTACAATGGCTGAGCTACCGATTTTTTTGGTTTATGTATGAAATATTTTATATGTCACATTAAACTCTCAAAAATATTTTACTAAAAGTGTTTCATATGTAAAACTTTTTACAAAAAAAAAATTTATATTTGAAAGTATTTTACTGAAAAACAAACAAACGGGAGCGTAGCTAAGCATATCTTCAAGTTTCCAACTATATGCTTGGTCTACCATAAGACATCTCAGGTAAATGAAAATTTGACTATAATAGTATAAAACAACCTGCTTTCAAGAAATTTTGCATTACTTAACGGATTTGGATTATTTACAATTTTTCCAAACGAGTATTTCTATTTCTTAATGGAGTCGGATTAATTTCTTGGATCCTCACCGCCGCTCCTACTCATTGTTACACACCAAATTCAAATAGTCACTCAATTAGTGTATATTTCCAGTTTTCCATTTGCCTTTTAGCTTATTTTGTTTTTTTTTTTTATAACTTTAAAACTTCACTTTTTCAAGTAGAGTATATTTTAGTTCACTTTAAGCAAAAGGACTTAAGTATGTTGATGCCAAAGGGAGTTTTCGTTCTTTTGAAATATTGACCCCTTAAGAATTTGAAGAATGTTCTATAAAAAATGTAAAAAAAGAGGCTGTATTATTTATAAAATATAGTTCATTACATTGTTCCACACTAAATATAAAGAATGATAAAATAAAATAAAATAACCAAATATAAAAATAAAAAAAGAAGTCACTACTGACAAGCCACTCATTATGATATGAAATTTATGATTTTAAAATTGAATGATTAAAGAGCAAAAGGAAAAGTGAGAGGTTTAGTAAAGGATAAAAAAGGTCCACATTTTGAAAACGGAAAAATGGTTTCAACTTTCATCAATTTTTATTCCAAGTGTTCTTATATTTAAATGATGAATAAGACTAGCGCATACATGACTATTAATATATGATTATTTTTTTAAAACAATATTAAAGTATGATTGTTTAGTCTACCAATCCTATATTAAAATTTTCAGTTTACTTCTTAGTTCTTACCATGAAGTCGAACAAGATCATTAAGTCTAACCTTATATTCCTTAGTAATAATCAATTTTAAGACTATGACACCGCAGTCCTCAGGTCAACAATATTATTCGCTTTGGAGTTCATACACGTTATGATTTTGTTTCTCCCAAATACAAAGAACCCTTGTGTCAACAATATTATTTGCTTTGGATCTCATACTTATCATGACAGCTCATACCTATCATGAGTCATGACTTTGTTTCTCCCAAATACAAAATACATGTTCTGACTTTGTTTCTCCCAAATACAAAGACATGGTGTTACAATAAAGAGTGACA
>CM064911.1:83215803-83458303 GCA_032727855.1 Quercus ilex subsp. ballota
TAATGCTACCCACCAGTAGAACTTACTGACACGACCACATGCAAGCTCTGAATCCACGAACTCCTTCTTTCTTGGATTCTCCAATCAAGTACAAGCACTCTTGCTTGCGTTTCTTTAAGCTCCAATGGCAGCAACTGAGTTGATCATCAAGGTGTTGATAATATCTCTACCTTGAAAACCTTAAGTTTATGTGAAGAAAAGCTCCTCAAGGATCTCACAAGAGATTCACACAAACCGCAAAATATGAGCAACAATACAACCAGAGCAACTCTCAAAACGTGGCTAGGGTTTTGCCTTATATACCTAGGGCAAAAACATAAAACCCTAATCGTTTAATAAGATAAGGCTGAGTTTAAAATTCTGCAGAAAAAAATTCTGGTCGACTTTCAATCGATCGAGTCTAACCTTCGATTGATCGAGCCAGGCCGAAATGCACTAATACATCTGCAGCATCTTGATTCCAACTTTACATGAATTACACAACTTTGAGCAAGCATAAACAAGACTAAACATATTGTATTGATCATGGTTTGCCAATATTACACATTAGAGTTCTCAATACATCAAATCCTAAGTCTTTAGAACCTAACAAACTCCCCCTTTGGCAATCCGTGACAAAACACAAATTAAAACCTCAAAGTTTACAAATAAAAGCCCTTTACAAAAATAATGCTCATAACACAAATTCAATCCTAACTACTATCCATCAGTTGCAAGTGTAGACAGTAGCTCAATTGAATCAACCTGTATATTCTTGAAACACTCAACAAATGCATAAACGCATGTGTGACAGAAAAACAATAAATCAACAGATATGTAAACTAACTCTCCCCTTAAGTTAGATTCAACAAAAATAAAACATTCTTGTATGTTTCACACAACACATAATAAAGACATATATCAATGAATAACTCATAAATATAAATCAATAAGCAGTGAACACAAGAAACAAGAATCATATATATCAAAATCAATGTATCTCCCCCTAACATGAATAGCCCCAAAAAAATGATATACAAAGTGAGGCATCTAGATACAATCTAATATCTCCACTAGCTCTGCAAAACAAAAGAAAAACTCCCCCTAACTACAAAAACTCCTCTACAAGTGTCAAAACTCTACTCCCCCTTCTTGTGACGGAATGCCAAAGGACAATCACATGCCATCATCAAAAGGAGGTGGTGAGGGTGAACGAAGATGCGCTAAGTCAGCTCGCAAAGTAGGTATCTCATCAAGCAAGTCAACCAAAATCTGACCATGAGCCGTTTGAACGGTTATGACAGTCACCAAGGTACGACGTATATCAAAGTCATCCGAAGGAGGTGGAGGAACATCAGCAGCAGCAGCATCACCAACATGATCAGCAACATCCTCACTAGCAGGACCTGTAGAAGAAGAAGGAGGAGGTGTGGTACCAGAAGGCTCAGACCTAGGGTGTTTAGAGCCAACTTGAAGATTAGCAGCCTTCTGTCTAAGAAAAGATGCACCTATGGGAGCAATAACATGTACGGGCTTAGAAGAAGGGAAATTATCTAGACCAAGATATAACAAAATCCTATGAATAAAAATAGGATGGACAAGAGCATGAGCGAAAGATGAACTCCTATAAACTTCGTTCAAAGAACGAAGAAACAAGTGAGGAAAACTAAGAGGAGCATCAGTAACAAGAGCGTACAAAAAGACACACCGCTCTAGAGGAATAGTGTGAAGATGAGAAATGGGCCATAAGGAATGACAGGCTATCCGAAGAAACAGATAGATAGTCTTATGAAGCTCAGAAGACGTGATCCGAGAATCAGAACTCCACTGGATAGAAGAACCAATGATGTATGACATGACATCATTCAAGAGTGGAGACTTATCATACGGGTAGACAGGGTGTTGGACCAAAGGTACCCCTAGAGCATCAGCCACTACAGTAGGAGTAACGGTGTACTCTACACCTCGTATCCAACTCTTTACCAAAGTGTTGGAATCATAGATGCGGATAGAGATGTTTGAAAAGAACTCTCTAATCAAGGTAGCTGGAGGAGGAGGATCAGAAATATCCAACAGAGGTAACTAGCCCCAATGCTCAAAATTTTCCCTAATGGCAGGATCAAGCTCATCTAACACAACAGAATGCTCAGCCCAAATCTTTCTCCTGAGGTTCAGTGTCTCAAAAATCTCTTGGTTTTTCTCACTAGGAAACTTCTTACGGTCAAAAGAAGAAGGGGGAGGAGAAGGTGGGGGAACAGACCTACGAGCTCTAGTCTTCCTAGGCATGATGCTAAGGAAAGGACAAAGACATAAAGATAGAACCAAAAGAACACAACAAAGCACAAACCAAGGGCAGACTGCAAGTTAGCACAAAAAAAAAAATATATAGAACAAAAATCTATATGATGCATGAACAATTACAATGTCATAATGCATGTTCTAATGCAGTAAAACTAAGTTCAATTTCACAAAATTGGCTTGAGCACAGAGTTTCTAATAAAAACCCCAAAATTGAAAACCACTTGTTAAGATTTTGGAAAAATTTGACTAATTGATCATCACACAAGCTAGAATACATAATATAATGATCAATTACATCAATTCAACAAGCCAATTGCATCAATTGAACCCAATTTGAACAAATCCCCAATTCAGATCAATTACAAGCCCTAGAATTTTCAATTTTTCACAAATCTCAAAATTGATCAAATTAAACCATTAAAATCATGTTTATATCATGTCCCAACAAAAACCCAATGATCAATTTCACTTAAAAAGGCTTGAATCAACAAAAAACCCCAAAAAGAAATAGGTCCAAAAATTTCAAAGAATAATGCATGAAAAATGCATGAAACATGAAAATAAAAGAAAAAGGAAAGGTATAATGGACTTACCGGCCTTAGAAGACAAAAACCTTGCAAAAGATTCGGAGGAAAACGACAAAAAATTGATGATTTAGCCTTGCCGAGTCGGGGAGAGAAAGAAAAAGGTTTGAAACTTTTGAAAAGTGATTTGAACAAGTCAAAATCTGATATTTTAAAAACCTGATTCACGATATTCGATTGATCAAAAATTACATTCGATTGATCGAATCAACCTGAGACTCTTAAAAAAATTTAAAGAACATTTTTGATCGATCGAAAAATAGAATGGATCGATCGAAACAGGTAGAGGCTCAAAAAAAAAAAAAAACCACAGTTTTGGAAAAAAAACCATTTTGGCCATAAACTCCTCAAAGCATTAAAATAGATGAACAAAATGCATGAGTATGAGATGAAATGCTTTTTCAAAAACCCAAATTTTAAGCCCAGTTATTTAAAAAAAATTTCAACCATTCTTCCCTTAAATTCTCAAGCAACAAAAAAAATGTTTTACATAATACTCAAGGTATTTTCAAACTTGGTTGGTTAGACCAAAAACACACACAATAACATGTACAGTGTTTAGCAAAGAGTAACTTGTGTAATGTGTGCAACTAGCAAAAGTTTGAGATACATGTGAGGTGATATGTGAATAGAAATCAAACACAAAGTCTACAAAATTCATCACATAGAATTTGAGAAAGACTATCACCAAAAGAGTTACATCATATAACTCTTACAGCTCCTAGAACATAAGTTTACCCCTTAAAACACAACAATTGGATTAACCTAGTTTATTAGCCAAGTGATTAACTTAGTCAAATTATGCATATCTAGATTAACACAATCAAATAATCATATCAAGATATAAAGCAGCGGAAATATAAAGAACACAAAGATATGATCACCCAAGAAAACCAAACCGGTAAAAAACCTGGGGAGGATTTAACCTAGCTATCCTTAAGGTAAACTTGAATCCACTATATGAAAGAATCGAAGTTCATACAAAAGGACTTACAAGCACCACGCTCGACTTCCTAATGCTACCCACCAGTAGAACTTACTGACACGACCACGTGCAAGCTCCGAATCCACGAACTCCGTCTTTCTTGGATTCTCCAATCAAGTACAAGCACTCTTGCTTGCGTTTCTTTAAGCTCCAATGGCAGCAACTGAGTTGATCATCAAGGTGTTGATAATATCTCTACCTAGAAAACCCTACGTTTATGTGAAGGAAAGCTCCTTAAGGATCTCACAAGAGATTCACACAAACCGCAAAATATAAGCAACAATACAACCAGAACAACTCTCAAAACGTGGCTAGGGTTTTGCCTTATATACCTAGGGCAAAAACATAAAACCCTAATCATTTAATGAGATAGAGCTGAGTTGGAAATTCTGCAGAAAAACATTCTGGCCGACTTTCGATCGATCGAGTCTAACTTTCGATCGATTGAGCTAGGCCGAAATGCACTAATACATCTGCAGCCTCTCGATTCCAACTTTACATGAATTACACAACTTTGAGCAAGCCTAAACAAGACTAAACATATTGTTTTGATCATGGTTTGCCAACATTACACATTAGAGTTCTAAAAACATCAAATTCAAAGTCTTTAGAACCTAACAGTGTGAATCTAAGGTGTTATAAAAGGAATATATATGTTTCCTAAAAAAAATAAAAATAAATAAAAGGCATATATATGTATAAAATAATTGAAAGGAAGATGGTAGATAACTATATAACTAATATAAAAGGAGATACCTAAAAAAATTATAAAGGATTTTGCATAGTATATTGAGATTTAAGGCTCAAGTAATATTTAAATGGAAAAACCTTGAATTTAATTATTAAAATCTATTAAAAAATTATTGAAACCATATTTAATTTAATATTTTTTCCTTGAAAGCATGGAAGAAGAGACCGAAACTTGAGTGATTTTCACCCAACCAAAGGGGGAAAAAAAAAATTACTGCAAGATTATACTACGTTGCTAGCTTTTTTTTTAATTAAGTTTATATATATATATATATATATATATATAATAAAGCATTAGATGATGAATTTGGATTCTAATTAAATTAAAATTTTTATCAACTTAAAAATTATAGGAGAAGAAGATAAGTGATTAGATGAAGAATTTGGATTGTAATCAAATTAAAAAATGATTGAAAGCATACTTAAGTGGAAACCTCAAATCAATAATTAAGAACAATCTAAATTACTAAACATTTAAAAATTTGAATTAGAGAGACTTGCATGAAAATTTAATCTTTGTCCTTGAAAGCATGGGAGAAGAAACCAAAACTTGAGTGATTTTCACCCAACCAAAAAAAAAAAAAAAAGTTACTGCAAGATTATACTAATTTCTATTTTTTTTAATTAAGATTTTTTTATGAAGTATTAGATGAAGAATTTTGATTGTAATTAAATTAAGATAGATTTTTGTCAATTTAAAAATTATAGGAGAAGAAGATAAGTGATTAGATGAAGAATTTGGATTGTAATCAAATTAAGATTTTTGTCGACTTAAAAAATGATTAAAAGCATACTTAAGTGGAAACCTCAATTCAACAATTAAGAACAATCTAAATTACTAAACATTTAAAAATTTGAAGTAGAGAGACTTACATGAAAATTTATTTTTGTCTTTGAAAGCATGGGAGAAGATACAAAAACTTGAGTGATTTTCACCCAACCAAAAAAAAAAAAAAAGTTACTGCCATTGCTATTTTCTTTAATTAAGATTTTTTTTATTATTATAAAGAATTAGATGAAGAATTTGGATTGTAACTAAATTAAGATTTTTATCAACTTAAAAATTATAGGAGAAGAAGATAAGAACAAAAAAAAAAAAAATTATATCTAATTTTTTTTAAATCTAAAAAAAAATTCTACAATTTAGTGAAGCCATTTAATTAGCACAACCATGACTTCTAATCCCAACTCTTATTATATAGTATAATATATGATAGGACGTATTTGAAGTGTTCAAGTGGTATAAAATGAAAACACAAGAAAACTGCTCAAGAACTACAGATTATGGTTCCTAGATTCCACGTTTGACTGCAGGTCAACTGATTGAGCTTAGTGGAATCATTACACTAGCCGACTGGTCGGGATTTGCAGATTTTGAATTATCCAGAAATGTTTTATTTTAAGTTGCTGAAATTATGGGTTTTTATAACCTAGTTGGATTGTCTATTTAAAGGCCTATCCAACCCCACTTTAAAGAAGTTGGTACAGTAAAAAAACGGAAGGGTTTCTCTTTGAAAATCCCTAGCCTCTACCTATTAAATCTTTGAGTTCAAAAAGAGAGAAGAAGGAGATATTGCTACAACTTTTGTGTGCCTTTGGGTGCAGTACAAAGCAAAGTTTCTGAAGATTTTATTGGGGATATATGTGAAACTATTGCAAAATTCAACTATAACAATCAAGAATTGCTATAGAGATTTAGTCATAAATTAGAGTTTCGTGCACAAAAGAAGTCTTCTTAAAGGAGTAGTCAAATTGGGTTGGAGTTTAGTTTCATGAATCAATAGATTCTACAATAGGCAAGTTGTTCAAGATAGGGGAAGATAGGGGAAGATTTCTTATATTTGTAATCTCAATTTTTTTATAGTGGATTCTTTAAGAGTGGTGACCTTAATAATCACCCCTTGAAGTTTTTCCTGCAAAGATTTTCCCTATCATGACCATATCACTTGTGTCAATTTTTTTTTTCCACTGCATTAAATTCTAGACTATTGATGTGGTTGTGCTTTAATTGAATCTTGAGTGTAATTGGACTAATTAATCAACTTAGGTAATTAGTTAATTTAACTAGAGTCAATTTATAACCCAACAAAGGTAAATCTAAAAATAATATATTAAGGTCCCAAATACCTTTTTCTATATTAAATCAACCACATTCAAAGGGCTATTATAGTTTGTTTGAGGTGGCCTTGAATTAAAAATCTCAAAGGCCCACATTGGAATTAACTGTGCTGTTTTAGTATTTTTATAAAAGAAAGATTTACTATAAGAAAGGTATAAAAATCACAATTGAATTAAAGATCTCAAAGTCACATTTAAGGCATTGGACAAAGCCTCAGAGAAGTAAAGGGCCTCATCATAGGTGGTTAATGTGTAATTGACCCTATTCTAATATAAGAAAGGATTTTAAAAATAGAAACAAAAATAAAAATAAAATAAAATAAAATAAAAAGAGAAAATTTTATAGTTGCCCTAAAGTCTAAACTTAAGGTACTAGAAGAAATTTGAACTAATTAATTAGCTAAACTAAAGTGATATTCTTCACTTGATGCCATGATATCAGCTACCTTACGATTATGGAAGGAAATTCAATGAAGGAAACTGAACATTTAATAAATTTATTCCCATTTGATATATATATAAGAGAAAAAAAGAAAAAAAAATCACACCCTCTATCGGGCATCCATATCAGAAATGGACAACCCATTCATTGTATAAATATTTGATTCCTTGTTAGGAATATTTGCCTCAATTTGTTTCCTTGCAATAGAAAATGCTGGTTTTTTAGGCAAAGGCAATTTTGTACTTTCATTTGTCAACATAGATAGCATCTCTGACACAGTAGGACGATCAATTGCACCATCTTCCACGCATAAGAGACTGACTTGAATGCATCTCAATACTTGATTATTAACACATGAATCTCTTATTGTGGGATCAACTAGGTCTAGTCCTTTATCTGCTTGCCATAAACCCCACACCTGAAAAAGGTAAAGGTTATTTAAAATGTTGCAAGCACACAACTATGAAAATATAGATGAGCGATATTTTATATTTATATTACATACATATCCAACAAGATTGAGCGCATCATTGGAATGATAGAAGCTGTTGCTTCTTCTCCTGCTCACGATTTCAAGCATTAAAACACCAAAGATATAAACATCAGATTTTGTAGAGAACACGCCCTCCATAGCATATTCAGGAGACATGTAACCACTACACCAAAATACAAAACAAATATTTCCAATTTGCAAATGATGAATTGATAAGATTACAAGAATAGCAGTATTAATTTAGCAACGAAATAAACTCAAGTATATGGATGTGCTGACTTTTCTAGATGAATGATGTTTAATTAACTTACTACATCCCAACAATTCTATTAGTATTTGCCTCGAGTTCATTTAGTTTTAAAATTCTTGCCATGCCGAAATCTGAAATCTTCGGATTCATATTTTCATCGAGAAGTATGTTGCTAGCTTTTAAATCTCTATGAATTACTCTCAACCTTGAATATTTATGTAGATAGATCAATTCTTGAGCAATTCCTTCAATTATATTGAAACGCTTCTTCCAATCTAGTAGCTTGCTTCTGTTTGAATCTGACCAATATAAAAAATATATATATGATCAATAATCTTTATTATATAAAGTAACGTTGATAAATAAATAAATTTGTTGCAGAAAAAAAAAATGAAGTCTAAGGAATAAATTGAATGCTTCTTGTACCAAATAGAAAGTAGTCCAAGCTTTTGTTGAGCATGTGTTCATAGATTAAAATCCTTTCTTCTCCAAAAATGCAACAACCCAAAAGCTTAACAAGATTGATATGTTGGAGTCTAGATATGAGTATCAACTCATTCTTGAACTCAATTATTCCTTGCCTTGAATTTCTTGACAGTCTCTTCACAACTATTTTTTTATTTGTTGGCAATTTTCCCTATTTTGATGATCAATTAAGGTTTTAGCCAGTGTTATACACAAGTTAATTTAATTATCTCTCTTTCAAAAAAAATTTAGAGCTTATTACCATGTAAACTGGTCCAAAGCCCCCTTCTCCAAGCTTACTTTCTAATGAGAAGTTGTTTGTGGCAGTTGAAATACATTCATAGCTATATACATTTATATCAAGCACCTTCTTTCTATCATTTGGAATCTCATTCGCATTAATAGATCTCCTTGAATTCACTAAACTAAGCATTCGATTTTCATTATCGACCCCTGCATAAATTTACATAAAATCATAACTTTCATTTGATGAAGGTAAATAATCAAGAAATAATCTAACCAGGTCAATTCATCTGTTAACGACCTACGTACCTTGGAGTACGACTGTTTTCCTTCTTTGTAGATAACAAAATCTACAGAAAAAAGTCACAAGTAGAGCAGAGGCACTAATGGCGATGCTAATCCATGCCCACTTATTTTTTCCTACATTTAGTCATAAATGGAGTTAGTAATCATTTGAAAATTATGTATTATTGCATATCGACATTGTACACGTAGGAAAATTTGATATTTTCATGTTACATTTGTGAAGTTGTGAGTTAGAATCACCTATAAAGAAATAACTTTTTTTTTTTTTTTTTTGGAGCAAGAAATAACTTATTTATTCAACTTGAGGTTGCGTAATTAGCTTAATGGATCTACGTCGGCGTCGCACGCAGAGTTGAAGAAGTTAACATACAAAAGCCAGGCTGTCATAATTCATTTTATATTTGAAAATTTTATTTTATCACATTAATTCAATATTCAGTTTAAAGTTCTCTATCATTTATTTGCGTTCTATAAACTTGAGCCAATAGGTTAAAATTCCAACTAAAATTCAGACCATATAACTTTACCTAATAGGTTGCTGAGTCTTTTGATTAACTTATTTTTTTCATATATAGTAAACACTACAATTAAAAAAAATTACCACTTCACAAATTTATGCTAATAATAAATAAATAAATTATAATTGAAATTATATTATTTTAATTAATTAGATATAATGATTTTTATTATGAACTTACAAAAATTCGATTCATCTATCTTATATAGTTAATATTGTATATAATTTTACTACAAAATTTGACCATCTATATAATTAATAAATTTGATATTTTTTGTTTTTTATTAGAATCTACTAATTTGATATCTTATAAACTTATTTACAATTGTACATTAATCTCATGTCTGTATAAATATGTTTTAAAAATTTATACATATAAACATATAATATTACATATAAATTAATCAAATCTCATAATAACTAATCTTGTTCAAGAGCACATTATTATGTTTGAGATCAACTTATTTAATAGTCGAGCTTAAACTTAATTTATTTGTTAAATAAATGAACTTAAACTAACTTATAATTTCTTTCAAACCTAGTTGAAGCTGATATTGAATAGTTCGGTTCATTTATAATCCTACTCTTATTAGAGAATTATGGGTAAATGATTGTGAATATATTTCATGATTAGGTAAATATTATAAGAGAAAAGTACATTCTGTTTGTTTTGGCAATAGTATTTTCTAGAAACTAAGTCATTTTTTATAAAGTATTTTGCCAAAAAAATTATCTTATTTTTCTATGTTTGGTTGCAAGTACTAGAAACCTTAAATGAGTTATAAAAAAAAAAAAAAAAAACTTTTAACTTCCCTTATTTAATTTGCTGTGAGATAGAGATGTTTTATAAAAAAAATTTAGTGGAAAACAATCTCTGAAGATAAACTATTCTTTTTTTTGTTGACCAAATATAGTTTTCTTTTAACTCATTTTTTCTAATGTTACCAAATACTAGTAAACACAGAAAACTATCTTTACACAACGTTTTCCATCAAAACAAACAGAGTATTAACAGATATCCTCAAAACTTTCCTAAACATGACTCATGTTACAAATTAAGACCTGCACTAAATTATGAATTACCTTAAATTATTTTGTCCTAAAGGTTTGAGGCTCATTTGGTATATGTGTTTAAATACATATTTTCAGTTTTTAAACAATATTACATGTATTTCAACACGCTTTTTTATTTACATGTATTTCTAGAAAGTAAAAACAACATTATTAGAAAAACTTTACCAAACAGCCCCTCGGTCTTCGAAATAATTGTTGCCCTAAATCATCTTAAGGCTTTGGGTTTGCTCCGTGCACGTAAAAATGCATCTCATAACACGGCCCAAGATACGTTGTTGAAATTGGAATCTTGTCTATTGTTCATAGAAACAGAAAGAGGAAACTTACCGCTGTGAGAAAGCTTTGGAGATAGAATATAGACAAGATCTAAATATGTCAAGTCGTTTGGAACGAAGTTGGAAATATTTGTCCAAAATTTGCATCCAGTTCTGTTTGCAAATAGAGAAGTATAAGCCACACAATTACAGTTGCCCCAGCAGCTAACTTTACAATCACTGATGCCAAGATTTGTATCTGAGATATTGTAGCTCGAATCATCTTCAGACACAAAATAACCACGATTAAGTTCAATTGTGTAGCCATGTTGATGGTGGTGCCTACACAGTGGCTGGTTCCACCTTTGACATCCTCCATCAATGTTGTAGCCATCACATTTATCTGCTTGGGCTATGGGTTGCGGGTCATCACCAAGTAATTGCCCTGTTGAAGTAAACAGCCACCGCGATTCCTGGCTTCCATTTTTGCACATGAAAGAGAATGATTCTTCATTTCCATTTGATACAACGTTGAAATGATACATGGATGTTACTTTTGGTGAAATATTCTCAAATTCGTTGCCTCTCAAGACCCCACTCTTCCAATAAACCACCGCGTCGCCGAATGATCAGTTGGTGTCCCCAATATTCAAGAGTGAAAGCCCCTGGAACTGGGTAGTCGTCAGTTAACCATGCTATGAGTGACCAATTTTGACCAGTTTTCTGGTTTACTCCTAATTTCATACCAGGCAACAACACCTTCCCTGGATGATCAAAACTTTTCCATAACACCCGCTTCTTAGATCCATTGGAGTACATTTCATTGAAGACGAAATTGCTAGAATCCAATAAAAAAGCCACAGTGTTATTGGTAGGTTGAGGAGAAGAGGATAGCTCAATAGGATTGTCACCATGACGCCTGATTTTCAATGATCCTGCATTGTTCTCCAGGGAGAGTAGGCGCGAATCGGAAGTTCTGAAAATCGTTAAATATGTGTAGTTAGTAGTTCCAAATGCAGCAGGCCACAGGTAGAACCGCAACATGAACCTCTTATTTGGAGAATTTAGTGAACTTGAGGAATTGAGCGTATCGCCAGGTTTGAGACTATTACGAGCTGCAACACCAATAACACCAGGTACGTGTTGAGCATGTGAATCCCACAAGAAGGATGAGAAGAAGAGCAAGAACAGAAATTTAAGGTGTACGTTGGTAGACATGATTGTCCACTGAAATGGAAAGGCAAATAGAAAAGTATTTCTATTTTCATACAGAAAGGTGACTGTAGGACAGGTTGATTGTGAGTTCGGATTAGGCTTTTTGCTAGGTTTATTTGTTGAAGGTGGGGTAAAAGTATAACGGTTTAAATAACCTTTGAAAAGAATGGTTCTAGTGGGAACAAAAAATATGTTGGAAACGAATCTTATGTTTGTAATTTATTATTATTATTATTATTATTATTATTATTATTATTATTATTATGTGGCTGATAGTTAATGAAGTCATTGTGGACTTGGTAAGTATCGATTGTTTTACGCTCCACAAACTGAATTAAACACTGCTGTAAAAACAAAATTTCTTGATATAAATGTGAAAATATGAAAATATGAAATTGTGTTTTTTTAATTGTGTTCAATATACACAATATAACTATCATGACTTAGTTTTATGAATGAAAGGGCACAAAATCAAATATACCAAAGATAATTTTATTTCATAATTGAGAGAAAATAAGATTTTTTTTTCTTTATTTTAACTGTGCAATTACCTATTTTCATTGAAATGGAAAAGCTCTTTTAGGGTCCGTTTGAGAGTTTATAAGGAATGGAATGGATTTAGTAGGGAAAAGAATGGAATGAAATGGAATTTAAAAATCTTGTTCAGATGTTATAAAATAAAAGAATGAAATAAAATGGAATGGAATTGAATGGAATGTAAATAACATTGTTTGAAAGTGATATTTAAAGGAATGGATGTTATTATACGCCTCATTTTAAAAAACATAAAAAATAATCAATAAGAACTTATAATTGCTTTGAAATATTTAGTATTTAAAACGTATAATTCACGCATCACATATTTATTTTCAAACGAAGCCTTAGGGAATGATGAGATCAGAGGATATGCTTCAGCAGCGTGTTTTTTTTTTTTTTTTTTAATTAATTAATTAATTTATTTTTATTCTTTTGTCTTCTTTCTTTTAGTTTCCTTAAAAGGGACAAATCTTTTGTTATATGTATACTCGAATATGAACAGTACAAAATATACAACCATGAAACTTGCAAAGTAGGAATTTTTGACGTGCGCTTTTAAACAGTTGAGCAGAAGTTCCTATATGTATCCTGCCGCTTTTGTTTGACTAACTTCCCATTGGTCGAAAGGCTAGCTTACGGAAATGCTTAATTAAGCATGGTTTTACAAAACCGGTTGCGTTAAAAATGGTTTCAGTTTGTGATTAGTTATATGTCACTTTCATATTTGAAAGAAAAGATTTGGAGAAACTTCTAAGAAGTCTCTTTCAGCATCTTTCAAATGCAAAAGTATTCTCGATGCATGTCTATATGCCTTATCAGTCAGCAATTGAGCTAAACAATTCCTGTATCTAGAGATTTGAACAGGAATTGGCAATAATAGCCTCTACTGTTTGCATAACAGTCATTGATAATTTAGAGTGTATATATATATATATATATATCACTTTTTCTCTATTACTTATATATAACTTACCACAATGAAATTGTAGCAAAGTTATAGCACAAAATAGTGTGGTCTTAATTTTTTTTCATTTGGTATCCCTTTTTGAAACTACATTTATTCCAAGTACAGTTTATATCTTTTGGGCTCGTTTGGATTGAGGGGGAAGAGAGAGAGAGAGAGAGAGTAAAGTAGAGTTGACTGAAAATAAACTAATTTTGGGCCAATTTTACTTTACCTTACTTTACTCTCTCTCAATTCAAACGGATCATTAGATTTTTCAATCACATTTATAAGTACAATCACTACCCAAAGAAAAAAAAATTTATAATTTTCAATCTATAGCTTTTTGAAACAATTAGTTCCCAACAAGTGGAAAAATAATTTATATGTACTATAATAAGCAAGAGCATAAACGACATGTGATAAGAGCATAAACTACTTGCTATAAACCTTTTAGCAAAATTAATTGAATCTATTTCCACACAAAAATTTTAAAATCATTTCACCATATTCAAGAACTTACCCAAACTTTTTTTTTTTTAATACAAGAAATAGATTCTATTCTAGCCTAATTTAAGTGTATATATGTGTGAAGCTCCTTCCTAGAGACTTGAACTCCAGCCCTCGCCTTCTACACCTCATAAGCACTTATACTTGTAGAGTGACCATCGCACCAAAGATATGCGTTGGATTACCCAAATTTAAGAGACCAAAGTTCCGCACGAGTACTTAGTCGTACCTTAAGGGGAAAACCGATTACCCATCTCCCATGTTTATGTTTATGTCTGATTAATAAATAATGGACCACGGCTTTTATTACATTGTTTCCCCCAACTATCTTATGTGGCTTAGTGAACATTTGGATACAGCTGAAATTGTTTTTCAATAGCGTCCAGCGTCTGGAAGTGGGTCCTGTGCACTGTTCACGGGACCTACAAACCTTTTTTTTCAACAAAACTTTCATTAAAAATAGGTCTCACGGTACTATTCACATATTTAAAAATTATTTTGCTATAGTGTTTTCAATTTTCAGCAATAAGCGGTATTCAAATAGACCTAGTAAAGAAAATGTAATGGGTTTATGTAAAAGTGACAAATAACTAATTACAATTTATCGCATAGAATAATTTTGGAAAAACCTATGATATAGGGCGTGGTCCTAAATATGTCATGCTTAATTAAACCTCATTTTACTTTTCTCAAACACTCCATTAATTTTGCCATAAACCCCAGAATCACACACACACATATATATATACACACACACAGATAGAGGATTGAATTCAATTTTCATGTCAATTTTCATGTTATTTATCATTTAATTCATAAACTCATCTTTTATGCATCATTTAAAAGTACAAAAACTTGAAGTTAAGAAATTTATTGATGATAAGGTTATTGATCTTTGATCAACTTGAAATTTTGTAAGCATGGAGGATATATAAAGATAATATAATTCAACAATGAATTTCAAAGTGATGCAAATTTTGATAAATACACCATTGGATTACAATAATTTCGTATATCCTCCACACTTGCAAAATTTCAAGGCAATCAAAGATGAATAGCATTGTCATCAATCAATTTTTTAAGTTCCAAGTATTTGTAGTTTTAAAAAATACATAAAAAATAAGTTTATGGATCAAATGGTAAATATCATCCAATTGACATATATATATATATATATATATTTTTATCGGGTTATCCAAATTGACTCTTTTTTTCCGTAGACCTCCAGGTGATTATCTGTCTTTCTTTTCTTCAATGTACTTATATCGTTTCAGTCAACAAAAAAAATAAAAATAAAAAAGGAAATATAAAGGTTGTCCAAGGAATGCATTATACTCTTATCTTTACACGTTTACTCTAGGATGAAAAAGATGATGAGAAGTCAAAGGGAAGGGAAAATTCTTCATATGAAGATTGCACAAAATATTTTGAGCCCACAATTAAGGTGGGCATTAGTCTGGTTTCCAGAAGCCCACAATTAAGATTTTTTTGTGGAAAATTTTCACCCTTTTAATTTTTTTTTAACAAGTCGATCTATTTGGATTTGGAAGACAATTTTCTGATTCAACCCAAAGACAGTCAATTCTTTGCCTTTTTCTTGCGTAAAATTGTGACCAAGATAACATAAGGTGAACTCCTTCGTGTAAATTTATGCTTTCTTTTATAAGTATACTAGCTTTTTCTAGCATGGTTGATGGGTACATTTTCAATTCTTGTCGGTGCGGCATGCGGCATAATTTCGGGATTACTACCAATATCTTAAAGCAAAATTAAGAGAAATTTCAATCTTAAGAACCCCTAGACTTAGTATGTCTTGATCACACATTCACACCACCATTTTTTTTTGTTTTTATTTTGATAATTATAACCGTTAGGAGGAATTTGAATCATAGATGTCTTAGAAATATTAGGAAATGTTAATTAGTTGAGTTACAAAACTCCTGACATAACACCAAATGCTCATGCAAGATAACAAAAGGAAATCTTACGCATTATAAATTTTACACAACATATTAAATTTGGAACTTAAAACAAAAATATGTTGTGCAAATAAACTACTAGGAAAAAGATTAGTTGGAAGGAAGCAAAACCTTTAATTTTGTTAGAAATACTGAATCAATAGTATTGTATTTCTCAAATAATAAAATATAAATGAGTGCTTTTATATAGGAGGAAGAGTTTGCGGTACAAATATGTGTGCTGTACAAGTAAGTAAGTTATGCTAAATAAATAAAGTGGGCCAAAAGCCCATAGTCTATTACATGTTAACAAGCCCCCTAAAACTCAAGGTGGGTGTGAGACCTACTTGAGGTTGTCAACCAAAGCACAAAGGCATCTCTTAGGATGTGATTTGGTGAAGATATATGCAAGTTGATCTTGATATGCATGCTAAGAATATATTGAACATATAATCCGGCGGTGGAATTTTTAAAGAATTAATCTAACAAAAAGTTATTGGGAGATATAACATTATTTAGAGTAATAACATGTGTAACTGGAGATATATATGTGTGTGTGTGTGATTCTAAATATATAATTTAGAATCACATATTTTATATACGTAAATATTAGTTTAAATACACTAGTCCTATGTATTAGTTTAAATAACATGTTTTATAAATTTTCAACATTTTTTTACTGTATTGACCAAAACATCAATACCGGCTAAAACATCCAAAAAAAATCCATGGACAGTTAGTACCGACCAGTACTACCGCTTACTACCTTATATTTTATCTGAGACGATCTAGAAGAGTATCCTTATTAGTTTAAGGTTGGTACGGTATATTTTCCTAATGCACCAAGTATTGGATGGTATTAACCGCATTGTCCATAACTCTCGAACATAAAAGGAGATTCCTAGTTGGCCTAAGGGGATTCTGGTGTTCATAACCCTTTGTGTGTGTGTGTCTACATATATATATATATATATATATATATATATATAAGAACTAGGATTTTTTGGCTTTTAAAGTTTGAGGTTGTTTTCATTTTGTTCTTTTATGTTTCAAAATTTTCATTCTCATCATGTTTGCTTGCATTTTCATATTGGCATTATCGTTCATTCTATTACTAATTTGGAGACATTTAGGGTCCGTTTAGAATCCGCTTATTTTGCTAAAACAGAAAACTTTTTACTGAAAGTACTGTAAATAAAGGTAAAAGTTAGCTGAAATAGTACAGTAGGACCCATACATAGTACCAAAAAGTACAGTGAAACCTATTGCTCTATTTGTTTCAGCAATGATATTTTCTAGAAAATGAGTTATTTTCCAAGAAGCATTTTTATAAAACTATCTCATTTTTTAATGTTTTGTAGAAACTTTAAATGGGTTGAAAAACAACCTCCTAACTTCAGTTATTTAGCTTGCTCTAAGATAGAGTTGTTTTCCAAAAAAATTTAATGGAAAACAATTTTTAAAAATAAATCATACTTTTTATATTGACCAAATATAGTTTTTCTTTGACTTGTCTTTTTTTACGCTTCCAAAAAATGGGAAACACAAAAAACTATCTTTACATAAGGTTTTCCATCGAAACAAACGGAGCGAATGAATGGTAGTAAAAATAAGTTGAATAGTAAAATAAGTTGGTAAAAATAATTTTTACCAAATGGACACTTAGAATTTTTGGGTGATGTTACTCAATGTACACATCACTTGTGTTACACTTAATGGACAGATTTATAGTGAAAATGGACATGAGAGAAAAATATGAAATTGAAATCAAACACAAGGGTCAAAATTTTTGAAACATAAAGGTGCAAAATAAAAACAAACCCAAAGTTTAAGTGCTAAAAGTTTACTTTAGTCTACTAATTTATTGTAATGTATTGATGGGGTAAATTAGAAAATGCATTGATTATCTATAGATGTTGCACTACATATTTATGTGGTTATTTTTATCAAATTTATGTAAGAATAATTTTTATCAAAAAGAAAAGAAAATAATGATTTAAAATATAACATTTTTCTGAATATTTTTTTTGGGGAAACAATTGAAACAAAATCGTCAAAAAGGTAAAAGCAAATTTAATAACGCTTGCAATTAAAGATATAAAAAATAATTGTGTACTTAAATTAATAAATATTTAGAACTTTACTAAAATAATATGTTAATGTTTTTATTTAAAGTAATATATATATATATATATATATGTAATTTTTATTTGTCATTCTTACTCAAATTGAGTTGCTTTAACTACAATTGAAATAAGGTATAGAAAAAAATAATAATTACACACAAAGATATAAAAGATAATTACACACTTAAATTAGTAAAAATAGTTAAATATTTATAAATTCACTCAAACAATTTGTTCATATTCTTAATATCCACTCTTTTTAATGACAAGTTATATAAATTATCCAAATATTCTAACACATAATAAGTACTATACATAAATATATAAGATAATCTCTTCACACAAGACATTAATAGAGGGAATGAGGCTAATACTCTTATACTCCAATTTAAAAACTTGAAACACGTGCCCTCAAAAAAACTTGAAACACGTGAAGGGCAAATCCGTCACATGGGACTGTACCAAATATTCCTTTTCATACAACATTTTTAAAGCTTGAAACAAGCAAGGCTCTGAAAGCTAGCCGGTGATAACAATTTTAGACTTTTACGGGAAAACGTTTTACTTTTTTATTTTAAAAAGGCTGTTGGGTTTCAATTTAATGATTGACCCCAAATACAGAGTTTAGTCAGTCTAGTTTTTATTCTTGCATAGAATAACCTAGCCTACGTTTGGATACAGTTGAAATTAGTTTTCAGCAGGGTTGTGCGTTTTTTAGTGAGTCTTATGCACTGTTTACAAGATTTATAAGTACTTTATTTAGTAAAAAAAATTTTAAAATTGAATTTCACAATACTATTTACATATTTAAAAATTATTTTATTACAGTGTTTTCAGTTTTCAACTTTCAATTTTCAGTAATAATCGATATCGAAAGTTAACGGGGAAACTGTATTGGAAAATCCGAAGATAAATGAGGGCCCCGGCTTCTATAAATATATACAAAGCTTTTCTCGCATGGCTCTCTTTACTTTGTTTTCCATCCCAGCTTTTGGATAAGAAAGTTGGCCGGTTGGTAAAATCCAGAAAAATTTTCTAACTTTTGTTACCGCCATCTATCGAATTTTTGACGTATAAGAGCATCAACGGATTTAGATCTTTTGGATTTTTTAAGTACTTTACTTAAATTTTAATCATTCTTTAATAATTTAATAATCTAGATTTTACCATGTTAGATTCTACTACTAATACTCTTAAAATAATATAATAATGTGGCAAATAAAACAGTTAAGATTATTATTAATGGAATGCTGACATGGCAAAATCTAGATCATTAAATCATAAAAGAATGGTTAGAATTTAAAGAAATACCACATACCTTTGGTGTGATGGTCACTCTACAAGTATAAGTGCTTTGTGGGGTGTGGGAAGTAAGAGCTGGAGTTCAAGTGTCCAAGAGGGAACTTCACACACATATACACTTAGATTATGGTAGAGTAGAATTTCTATCTTGTATAAAAAATAAAAATAAAAATTTAAGGAAATTTATTGGTAGAGTGCTCTAGGAAATCTAGAGGATCTGAATCCCAACATTTGTGATGTCAAAAATTTAGTAATTTAGCACTACAAAGAGTTATTTTATCTATTTTACCATTCAATTTTACAAAACACCTAACATCAGTAGTTTTATTTTAGTATTCAACACAATAAAATAATATAAAAAATACAATAAAATAATATATCTACTATAATAAATAACACCGACAACCAACGCCACAGCGGAGTCTTAATAAAATAATTATAGGCAATTGGAAATAAGAAAGGAAGAGGAAAAGAAATATTTGAGCTACAGTGGTGTCTTAATAAGAAAGGAAGAGAGAAAAAAAAAAATTCTGAGCTATAGTGGTGTGAGAAGAGAGGAGCTTGCAACTAGAAATAAGAAAGGAAGGAAAAAAAAAAAGAATCATTTAAATAATCTGAGCTAATTTTTTTTTTTTTTTTTTTTTTTTTTTTTTTTTTAAGAGCTATAGTATATAGGCAAAGATAGTTGTGCGCTATAGTTTAGTAGCAAAAAATTATGCCTTTAGCTCCACTGATGTACTTGGCTTTTGCTATATTTTAATAGTAAATTTAGCATTTTAGCAAAATGCCTCCACCAATACTAATGCTCTAATGATGAAGTAAATCATGTCACTTAAAATTTTAACATCAATAAAAGAGGAGAGTAGTTCTAGGATTACAAATTATTCTACAATTTTTTTTGTCACAATTTTGATGTAACAGACTATAAATGATTAATCATTATTTTCACATAGACTGACTATTTTTTCTTTACTGATTACATTCTATCACGTCATAGTTATGACAAAAAGTTATAAAAAATTTTGTGGTCTTGAACATCTTCTAAAACACGATGACACGAAATCTTCATGACAATTAATAACTTTTTGCATCATCCTTTTCACTAATTGATGCCGAAACCTTATTGAGCATCATCAATTAGGTTGGCTCATATTGTATTGAATCCTCATTATAAAATGAATTAAAATCTAGAGATTCCGTGGAGGAGAGACAGAGAGGGCACGTACTACTTGTGCTACCACACAATCTGAAACATATTTAGAGATTTGCTACTTAATTATTATAATCAAAAGTTTAAGTAAGAGGCATAAATGTGGTTGGTAAGATTCTCGCGCTATATCTTGTTCGGGGTATTGTTTCTGGTTACAGCAAGCACTTTTGGGGTATTTGTTTGATCTGCTTTGGAGTATCCGCATCAGTGGATGTAAAAATTTTGTAAATTTTACAAAAAAAAATGTATTTTTTCTATTTTATACATCCATTTTTACAAAACACTCACATTAATTTGTCTATTATATACATTTATTCAAATAAAATATTCATCTTCACCCACTATCAACGATCAATCCACACCCACCATCAACCCACCCAGCTAGCATCAACCCACCATCATCAAGCATCAGCATCAGCCACCATCATCAAGCACCATCACCCCAAAATCCATTGAAAAAACAAAGAATTAAAAAGATCAAAACCCCAAAACTCACTGATCAAACAAAAAATCCCAAAACTGATCGAACAAAAAATTAAAAAGGATCAAAACCCAAAAACTCACTAATCAAACGGAGCTTTAGTGACGATCGGTGGTGGCACAGCAAGAGCTTCAGCAAGTGTGCTTCAGAAATCGCATCAATGAGTGAGCTTTGGCAGCAATCACGACAACACGACAAGAGCAAAGGTGGACGACTTACTTCTTCGGCAGCTTGCTTCTTCGTTCATCAGTGGCGGCTTGCTTCAGAGATCAGTGAATGAGAGTGAGGGACCAGAGATAAAAAGAGAGAGAGGTGAGAGTGAGAAGCATGGAGAGAAAAAGAGAGAGTGAGGTGAAGGAGAGAGAAAAAATAGTAAAATATTAAATGCAAAAGTTACAATAACCGTGCACATATGCACAACTTTACACCCACTGATGTGGGTGTTTTTTAATATCAAAATGTGTAAAATGAGTTACTTTTTCTATTTTGCAAGATTTTGCAACCACTATGTGGTTGCTCTTAGGCTTCTTACTTTGCTTTACTAACACCATGGGCTTTCACACTGTGTGATGTCTAAGCTTAGACACTTAATTTTGTACTCCTTATAACTTAATCCCTTGTTCTTTGGCAACAATAGTTCAAACAAAATATATCTCATTCAAATACATATATATATATATATATATATATTATAAAATTTTATATTCAGTAACCAAATATATTTGTGATAATTCTTTATTTTTTACTTTAAATCAATGTAACTAAAACAATTAAATAAAATTGTAACAATTATAAACAAAATTCAGTAGTTAAAATATAGTAGTATAAGCAAAATAAAACCAATTAGGATAAGGTTACTTACCTCAGCTATCTTACCACAAAAGTACTTCTCATTAACACTTTCTCTAAAATTCTTAGATATTACCTAAACAATTTTAAAGTATCATTTACTCAATAATCAAATAATTCAAAAAAAACTTACCCGACCAAAAGAGAGCCCACTAAAAATATCCAATAACTATCCACTGTTATCTTACACCCAAATTCTACCTAATCATAATATTTTTCTTTATATATATATTATTATTTTTTTCTACCACAACTAAAGCCCTAGAGTATTATTTATACATTTAAACATTATTTTACTACAGTATTTTTAGTTTTCAATTTTTAGCAATAAACAGTACCCAAATAGACTTAAAAAATAAAGAAATTGAGCACTGCCTTGTTTTAATGTTTTCTTGTTGTTTTTTATTTATTTATTTATTTTTTTATTTTTTAAACACGTGACTTTATGTCAGACCTCAAAGCATGCCTAGACTACTAGGCTTCTATATTCCCCCAATACCACTTCGGGTTCTACTATGTATCCTAAGAAGTCACATCAAGTACTATTTATCAAATAAAACCTGTGTAGAAACCTGACCATTAAAGTGTCTTGGATAGCTTAATTATAGTCAGTTTATTTTAATATTTAGTTTATTTTTGTTACTATTTATTGGTCTTATTATACTTTTTTATACTATTTATGAGTCTCATTATACTATTTTAGCTAACTTTTTTATTTATTTATAGTACTTTCAGTAAATAAATTTCAGTTTCAACAAAATAAACAAATCTTAAATAGACCCTAAGCCTAAAAGTTTGCAGCCTCTATCTATGCTTAACGTAACAAAACTATAGAAAAAGATTAAATCATTGAACCTAGAAAAAATTTGTAGGTGCATCGTTCAGTTTACTGAAAAATAAATCTAACTTTTCTTAATTTGCACCATTAACACTCTAGAATATTTAAATAGTTTAACTCCGGTCCAATATACCCACATAAAAAAAAAAAAATACTCTAATTCCAAATAAAGCTTAGATTTGATAAGAAAAAGATTCTTAGGCTTTTAACTCAATTGTGTAGTTAAACCTTTTCTATTTGAATATTTTGGGTAGTCTCCTCTTTCAAAATATCTATCATCATACACTAACTTAAATTAACTTATATATAGTTAGGGTTTCAACCTTATTTTCTAAAAACCTCCTTAGTAAAATTAATTATAAAATAGACCCCATAAACAAATTTACTTAAATACCCCCTCTTTTAATCTTTTTTTTTTTCTTCGGGTATTACAAATTACTAGGCTAAGAATTGGTTAACTTTATTACTATTGGAACCTAAAACCCTAACAAGACTATTAAGGTTACCTGTGGGGAAACCGGGGTACCCATGTCCCAAGTTTATCCCTAATCAAACCTCTTAGTTTGCTTTTCTTGGATTCTCTTTGGAGTTAATTAATTTTTAATCAACAAAAGTGTCGAAGGGGGAGATCCGAGATTCTGAAGATAAATGGGATTCCTAGTGGGCCTAAGAGGTTTTGCACCAAGGTAAAATTTTATTTTATTTTATTTTTTACATGTTTTGGTCATAGACGTAGGATTTTTCACGGACTATGCACTTCATTTCGAAAATTAAGAGAATTTCAGGGTAACACAGATGATCCAAATAGAAATATAGGAGAAAATTGCTTTTTGCCCATTTCTGAAAAAAAATCCAGCATTTTGCCCTCTTTCTCAAAATAATTAAGGAAATGCCCCTCTTTTGAAAATCGAGTTTCTAAAAATCGATTTAGGCTCTATAACGGCGTTTTTAAGGACCCTATAGTAACGTTTTAAGGACCTATAGTGACGTTTTGTAACTCGATTTTCATAAAGTCGAGTTGCATGCAATTTTTTTTCTTTTTTTTACCTATAACTCGACTTTATGAAAATCGAGTTACAAAACGTCACTATAGGTCCTTAAAACGTCACTATAGGGTCCTTAAAAACGCCGCTATAGGGCCTAAATCGATTTTCAGGAACTCGATTTTCAAAAGAGGGGCATTTCCCTAATTAGTTTGAGAAAGAGGGCAAAATGCTAGATTTTTTTTCAGAAAGGGGCAAAAAGCAATTTTGTCCTAGAAATATATATAAAGACAATTGTCCAGGAATGCAATATGCTCTATCTTTACCCTAGAGTTAAGTTTACTCTAGGATTGAATCGAACAGGAGAAGCAGAAGGGAAAATTCATCAATTTAAGACTGCACCGAATATTGTGAGCCCAACAACAATTACAGAGTGCATGAGTTCGCAACTGGGGCAGGTTGGCCGTATCTATTAAAACTTGAAACAGTGGATAATAAAATAAAAATAATACTTTTCTTGGAAAAATATACCTCTTTATTTTAACAAGGCTTTTGGATGACAATTTCGTGATTGACCCCAAAGACACAGTCAATTTTTTGTCTATTTTCATGTGGAATTATGACTAAGATAACATAACATGAACTCCTTCGTGGAAAAGTACTATAGGAAAATACGAAGATAAATGAGGGCCCGAGCTTCTATATAATAATGATTATTACAATAAGGACATAAGAACAAAAATTAATTGAAGATTTTATAATGTTCTAGTTGTTCCACCCCCACCCCCACCCCCAAACACACACACACACACACATATATATATATATATATACATTTAGCAGGTTCTTTTTTACCCAAAGAGCGCACAACAAAGATAATCTCGGCAATAGAATAGATTAACTAAAACTGTACTTCTTCCAAATTAATTCTACCCTTTCGTTACAAGAATCAGCAGATCTCCAAAGGTGAATTTATTTCCTCCTGACAAACATACAAGATAATTAACGAAAGAAAATTGTACCATTTAACAGGCATCCATATCTAAAATGGACAAGCTAGCTGTTCACCGTATAAACTTCCGTTCTTTATTATTATTTTTTTATATACAATTTAGAAATTCTACTCTAATATAATTTAAGTATATATGTGTATAAAGCTCACTCCTGGAGACTTAAGAGATCATAGAGGGACCCTACACTCTACAAGCACTCATACTATGTGGAATAGATGTACTCTATTCTCCATCAGGCCATGTATAACACCTTCATTGTAGGTTAATCCTACATAGAAAATTCTATCTCCAAGGCGGCAAGTGTGTTTGTTAGCTTGCAACCTGGTTTGGGTCCAATATTCCAAGACATTGGACTAAACTTTTGCCCTACACTGGACTTTTTGCCCTCTAGGCATCTCATCAGGACTTATACTTCAACAGCGTTCGTGTCAATTAGTGTATGATTTTTTTTTCCCTGATTTATTGTACAAAACATATGAAACAAGAAGTATTTGTTTAATTATCATGCTCCACGAGTCCACACTGCACAAGAGGGGACCTACAGTACACTTTTTCTCTTTTTGTGTTTTTGTTTGAGAATAAGAGGGGACCTACACTTGTAGAAAAATGATTAGGTCCTCCACTAGTGTCAAACGTCATGGATGACTAGAGGACCTAATAATTTGTCCTTCATTAGACTGTCCTATTATCTGTAATATCTGTATATTACTTATCCACACAACACGCACCTACTATATATGTTTCAATAAATGAAATCTTGGTTTCATTTCATGACAATGTTTTTTTGTCATACTTAATATATGTTTCAATAATTGAAATCGTAGTTTTATTTTATGACAATGTTTTTTTTGTCATGTGTCCGTAGAAAATGACTCGACTTCTTATAAATAAATACAAAAACTTGTTGATTAGGTTATAATTTTAAAGTTATTGATTAGGTTATAATTTTAAAGTAGTGTCAAGTATTTGTCACGTGTTATCACTGACCAATTCTTATCAGTTGAGTAAAATATTTGTGGAAAACCAACTGTCGTGTAATTTTAATTGGGAAAAAAAAATTGTCATACGGCGGACTTGATCTTTAGAAAGCAAACTCTAGGTTGATTTTATCATGAATGATAATACCATAAAGAATATATTTTCTCTTATTTGAGGCAGTGCTTCAGCTCTGTCCACCTTATTCTACGATTTGATTAGTTTCATTGCCTCTATCCTCTTCTAAGTTCTGTTAGATAGATACACCCAATTTTTCACCGACTCTTTCACTGCTCACTCACATGCATTTGAAAATGCTCTCGGCTGGGTACATCGATCACAACACAAAAACACAAAGAGGGTGTTAAAATTTGGTGAATCATTCGGTGTCGAGAGACTTTTCCCTGTAATAGAAATCTTTGGATTCGTACTTTGATTATGGAGTATGTTTTTGGCTTTTAAATCTCTATTGATTACTTTCAACCTTGAATATTTATGGACATGTATCAATCCTTGAGCAATTCCTTAAATAATGTTAAAACATTTCTTCCTATCTTGTAGCTTGCTTCTATTTGAATCTGGCCAATATAAAAATTTATGTATAAACAATAATCTACTTTATATAAAGTAATCTAGATTAATATATAAATCTTTAGGAGGAAAAAAAAAAAAATGAAAGTTTAACAAGATTGAATGTTTTTCAAACCAAATAAAAAATAGTCTAAGTTTTTATTTGGCATGTATTCATAGACCACTATCATTTCTTCTCCAAAATGTAACAACATAAAGCATAACAAGATATGAGTGTCAACTCATTCTTAAACTCAATTAATTCTTGTCCTGAATTTCTTGATAGTTACTTTTTGGCTATTTCTCAACCAGTTGACTGTTACTCTTCATCTCACGGTTACTCCACACCTAATACACATGCAACATAACAAAAGAAAATCATACTCTCTATCGTGGATCCATATCAGATATGGATATTTCATTTACCGTATGAACTTCAGATTCTTTCTTAGGAATAGTTGCCCCAACTGGTTTCCTTCCATTAGAAAAGGCTGGTTTTTTAGGCAAAGGCAATGTACTTTCATTTGTCAACATAGATAGCATATCTGACATGGTAGGGCGATCAACAGCACCTTCTTCCACGCATAAGAGGCTAACATGAATGCATCTTAGCACCTGATTTGCAACAAATGAAGCACTAATTGTTGGATCAACTAGGTCTAGTCCTTTATCTTCTTTCCACAAGTCCCATGCCTAAAAATAAAGGTAATAATTATTTAAAATGTTGGATAGACAGAACTATGAAAATGTAGATAATCCAAATTTTATATTTATATTACATACATATCCAACTAGATTGAGTACAAGATCAGACTGATTGAAGCTATTGTTTCTTCTACCACTCACGATTTCAAGCATCAAGACACCAAAGCTATAGACATCAGATTTTATAGAGAACACACCCTCCATAGCGTACTCAGGAGACATGTAACCACTACACCAAAACAAGAAACAAATATTTGCATTTCACATATGAATGAATGAGCTTATAAGGAAATGTTTAATTAGCAGCCAAATAAATGCAAATATAGGGCTGCCCTGTTAACTTCTTCCTTTTTTTTCTTTCTTTTTCTTTTTTTTTTTTTAATTTTTTTTTCATGAAGGATGTGTAGTTAACTTACTATGTCCCAACAATTCTGTTAGTATTTGCTTCTAGTTCATTTTGTTTGAAAATTCTTGCCATGCCAAAATCAGAGATCTTCGGATTCATACTTCCATCAAGGAGTATGTTGCTAGCTTTTAAATCTCTATGAATTACTTTTAACCTTGAATACTTATGGAGATAGATCAATCCTTGAGCGATTCCTTCGATTATGTTGAAACGTTTATTCCAATCTAGTAACTTGCTTCTATATGAATCTGTTCAATATAAAAAGATATAAATGGTCAATAATATACTTCGTATAAAGTACAACAGATAATTATATATATTCATTGCGGAAAAAATAAAGTCTTCAGAAAAAAAAAAATTAAATGCTTTTCAAACCAAATAAGAAGTAGTCCAAGCTTTTATTGGGCATGTATTCATAGATTAACATCCTTTCTTCTCCAAAAATGCAACAACCCAGAAGCTTAACAAGATTAGTGTGTTGGAGTTTAGATATAAGTATCAACTCATTCTTAAACTCAATTATTCCTTGCCCTGAATTTTTTGATAGTCGCTTTACGGCTATTTCTTGACCTGTTGGTAGTTTTCCCTGTTGTGATGATCAAATAAGGTATAAGCCAATGTTAGATATAAGTTAGTTTAAACACCTCTCTTTATAGTTTTTTTCTTTTTTTAGAGATTACCTTGTAAACAGGTCCAAATCCCCCCTCTCCAAGCTTGCTTTCTAATGAGAAATTGTTTGTGGCGGTCGTTATACATTCGTAACTAAATACGCTTACATCATGTGCTTTCTTTCTATTATTTGGAATTCCATTTTCTCCCATAGATATCTCTGAACTAAGCAATTGTTTGTCATCATTTGTGTCATTATTACCTGTATAAATTTACATAAATTCGTAACTTCCATTTGGGTAACAAATAATCAAGAAATAATCCAACGAGTACAATCTATATGTGAACCATCTACCTTGAAGTACAATTATTCTCCTTCTGTGTAGATAACACAATATACAGAAAAAAATTACAAGCAGAGCAATGGCGCCGATGGCAATCCATAGCCACTTAGTTTTTCCTGCATTTAGTCATAAGTATATCGGCATCAATAATTATTTGAAACTCCCCCCTGCCCCCCTCTCTCTCTCCCCTTGTGATTTTGAAAATTATATATTATTAGTTTATAACCTTATGTCCATGTACGAATACAATTAAAAACAATCGCAATTAACATGTACACAAACATATATGTAATATATTTGTCTCTACCTAGTTAGCAACGAACCGTTCATATTCATAGTATTGTATAAATGAATTATAAATTCGAATTATTTTAGTTATACAAAAAAAATGGTTTATAAAAGTAAAATTGTTTAAACTATCTTTTATTTTAATTTTATATATAGATTTAGATATATGATTACTCTTTTTTTAATTTATTTATATTAGACTTATATTTTTCTACACTAAATTAACGCACTAGGCACAAAAATTAAAAAACTTAGATAGGATATATGGCAGAAAATTAGACTCTAATTAAACTTTGGCTACACACACACATTATTGGATGAGAAACATATCAGATAGAGCAAGACTTAGGTACAGGACTTAAATTTTTTAGGTTCTTCTCTTAAGATTTTGCCATGTGGATTTTTTTTTTCGTGAGATAGAAGTGTATTTTTTAGTTAAGTAGTCACGTGACAGAATCTTAAGAGAAGAACCTAAAGAATAACATTTAATGTATTGTACCTAAGTTTTATCTATATGAGAGTATGAAATAATACTCTCTTTGAAGTTTTTACTTATTTACTTATATTATTCGACCATTTTGTTTTACATAGAATTGTGGCAACACTTAGACTGCTTTTAAATTTTTGTTAGAGAAGTAAAATTTTGAACATTGGTTTTTAGTAGAAGGAAAATGATTTCCATATAATTGGCACGCTACTTGGCAAATTCACACGATATTAACTATGTCACTTGTTATATTTTAGTTTTCTAGTGTTTGCTTTGGAATGGAATTGAAAAATTCTTTATTTAATCTTAGAAGAAAAGATATTGGAAACAAAATCAAAATAAAACACAAAAAAATAGATTAAGAAAATTCACAACACCTAAATTCTAAGCTTTGTCTCAACTGAATTAGACCTCCAAACTAACATTTTTTTAAATCATTGAGTAGTTGAATTCTCTAGGCTTGGGGAAAAAAAAAACCCTTAAATATGAAATTCATAAAATAGTATCATTCTTTTATTAAAGCAAATGAAAAAGGAAAACACTGAAAAACATTAAATCAAAGTTAGATACATCTTTTCTAACCATTTATCAAGCAAAAAAAAAAAAAAAAACAGATACCTCTCATATCATTTAAATTGTGGTAATTATCCAAATCAAACCTTTTGTTAGGTAGACTGTTGTTCTTCTTTCAATAGTTTCTTTTTTGGTTACCAGATAGTGCATCATTTAATGTTTGTTACCAGAAGTTAAAGTACCAAATTATTGTTATTGTTATTATTATTATTATTATTATTATTTATATATTGTGGTGACATTATTTCATTTAAATTTTTGTTAGAGAATTAAATAATTTTTTAGTTGAAGGACAACAAATTATATAAAACTAGATACTAACTTGTGCTATGCACGGGAACCTACTTATATGAGAGTATGAAATAATACTCTCTTTGAAGTTTTTACTTATTTCCTTATATTATTCGACCTTTTTGTTTTATATAGAATTGTGGCAACACTTAGACTTCTTTTAAATTTTTGTTAGAGAAGTAAAATTTTGAACATGGGTTTTTAGTAGAAGGAAAATGATTTCAATATAATTGGCACGCTACTTGGCAAATTCACACGATATTAACTATGTCAGTTGTTATATTTTAGTTTTCTAGTGTTTGCTTTGGAATGGAATTGAAAAATTCTTTATTTAATCTTAGAAGAAAAGATATTGGAAACAAAATCAAAATAAAACACACAAAAAAAAAAAAAAGATTAAGAAAATTCACAACACCTAAATTCTAAGCTTTGTCTCAACTGAATTAGACCTCCAAACTAACATTTTTTTAAATCATTGAGTAGTTGAATTCTCTAGGATTGGGGGGGGGGGGGGGGGGGTGGGGTGGGGGGAACCCTTTGAAATTCATAAATCAGTATCATTCTTTTATTAAAACAGATGAAAAAGACAAACACTGAAAAACATTGAATCAAAGTTAGATACATCTTTTCTAACCATTTATCAAGCAAAAAAAAAAAACACAGATACCTCTCATATCATTTAAATTGTGGTAATTATCCAAACCAAACCTTTTGTTAGGTAGACTGTTGTTCTTCTTTCAATATGTTAGGACATATGTGTTTCACGTGTTAAGAACATATGTCATTCTTTTATGTAATTGGCTAATTCTTTGACAAAACGCACTCAACTTGTAATTGGGTAGTTCTAGGTGTTTTTAGTACTTCAAGAAATAAGGTTTCAAGATCAAGTGTTGAAGTCATCAAGTCTGTCCAAGAAACAAGCTGAAGAAGTACACAGTCAATAAAGCTCGACAGCATCTCGACAGCTGCATATGTTGAGGTTTAAGAAGCTGTCTCAAGCCCATGGCTCGACATTTGCTCAACAACTTCTCGACACCTTCTATTTGTCGAGGTTTATAAAGTCAAAATTTCTGATCTGATTTCCTAGGATCTGTGAATGTGTCTTTGAGCCTTCTTTTCTCATAACCCTAAACATATAAAATGATTGTTTTAAGGACCGTCAAAGTGTTCACAAGTTGCACAAGCATTGAGCAAACTCTGTTCAATCAATTTGTGACTTGAGACAATGTTTTGACCTAGTTCATCACTATTGAGGAAGTTGCTGTGTATTTGCACCAAAGGGTTTTGTGACCAAGCATCTTCTTGATCGTCATTGCTGGGATGAACTGAAGAACTTTGCAGTCAACAACTCTTTCTAGTTGATGATTGAAGTCGCGTATTGGGATCCGCGCAATTGGTTAATCACGTACTTGGGAGCCGTGCATTAAAAAGGGGAACTGTCATTATAGAACAAGTCCAATTAGGTATTGGGGTAAGGGTTCAACTATAGGTTGGTAAGATACTTGGAATTTCTTTACTTGTAACCACTTTTTGTGATAATAGTGGAGTTTCGGGAGTGGTAACCTGAAAATCATCCGGTGGGGTTTTTGCCGTTAGGTTTTTCCCATTCGTAAACAAATCATCGTGTTATTTATTTTTCGCTGCATAATTAGTTTATTGTGATTTGTTTGTGCTACCACGCTTTTACATGTTAAATTGATTATTTAATAACTTGGCTAATTGATTAATTAATTTAATCATAAGGGGTCAATACGTTTTTGGCCTATCAAGTGGTATCAGAGTAGGCACACTTTGATTAGGTTTAATCTTTTCTGTGTTGATCCATTGACCCCTGTTTGTCATGGATAGAGGATAGTCATTAATTATACCTCCTTTATTTGATGGCATTAACTATGCATACTGAAAAGTACTCATGAGAGCTTTCTTGCAGTCTTTAGATGAGAAGGTGTGGCAAGCTATAGAAATTGGCTGGACCAAGCCAAAAGAAGCGTCGGCCAATTGGAATGAAGCCAAGATCAAGGCAGCAAACTTCAACAGTAGAGCATTGAATGCCTTATTTAGCGCAGTCCCTAATGAGGAGTTTAAGAAGATATCCTCCACAAAAACTACTAAGGAAGCATGGACCATCCTCCAGACAACCTATGAGGGTACAAAAGCTGTCAAAGATTCAAAACTTCAAAGGCTTACTACAAGCTTTGAAGAGATAAAAATGGAGGAGGATGAGTCGTTCAATGAGTTCTATGCCAAGGTCAAGGACATAGTGAACTTAGCCTTCAATCTTGGGGAAACCATTCCTGAACCCAAGATTGTGAGGAAAGTGCTAAGATCTCTATCCGAGAGATTCCATACTAAGATTACAACGATAGAAGAATCAAAGGATATTGATAAGATTCCTTTGACTGAGCTGGTTGGAAACTTGTAGACCTACGAGCTAGGATTATTTAGGATTGGCAAGTCAAGTAAAGGCAAGAGCATGGCCTTGAAGGCAAAGAGCAGCGACACAGATGAGTCTTTCGATTATGAAGATTCCAAGATGAAGTCCTACATTACAAGGTAGTTCAAGAAATTTATGAAGAATTTCAATGGGAGGAACTTCGACAAGGACTGCAGGCAATCCAGTTCTTCTCAGTTCAAAAGCCAAAATAAAGGGAAGAAGGATGCAAAGGATGGCGGTCAGTACACTGTTCCCACAGGACCTAAGTGCTTTGGGTGCCATGGCTTCGGTCACATGAAGCAAGAGTGTCCCACATATCTCAGGAGTGTTGGGAAGAGCAAGGCACTTGCTACTACGTTAAGTGACACTGAGCCTGAAGATGATTCTAACAATGAGGATGATGGAATCTTAAATGCCTTCACTGCCATAGTCAATCTGATTGAAGGGATTGTTGAAGAAGTGGATGAAGAAGAAGAGCTGGTGGAGTCCAAATTTGAGAAGATGGACGATCAAGATGATATCCATACAGCCTATGAGAAACTTTACAAGCTCTCTGAGAAGCATGAGAAACTGTATAGGCTGGCCACCAAGAAGCTCAGTGATGTGGAACTTGATCGTTAAGAGCTTTCCACAAAGTTTAATGAAGCTAATCAAACAATTGGTGCACTGAGGTTTGAGAACAATTTCTTGGCTAAGAAGACCAAGAAGCTTGAAGCGGAGCTGTTTCAAGTTAGAGTTCAATTGGAGAGGACTTCGAGTGTAAAGCTTGATGAGATGCTCAGCATTTAGAAATTTGCTTCGGATCGAACAGGTTTAGGGTATGGTCTTTCTTCCTCTAATATTGCTTCTACTAGTACTACTATTTTTGTTTCTCCTGCTAATAATGTTGAAATTGAGAACAGTGATGTTAAAACTAAATTAGCTAGTGAGAACTTAGACAAGGGTAAATCTATCTTAGGGGCACCCCCTAAGCAGGATAAGAAAGATGTTAAAAACCCTAGAGCTAAGAAGGCTAACTCTCAAAAGCCTAAATAGAAGAAGCAGCATCTTTGTCATCATTGTGGAGCTGCCGGTCATACTCGACCAAATTGCTATAAGTGGTTAGCCAGTCAATAGAGCAACGGCATGATCGCCTCTGGAAGCCTGAATCAACTTCAATCCTCTCTTACTCCTCTTGGTGATCTTTTTAAAGCCCTCATGCTCCTTTCAAAATTGAACGATTTCAATTCTTCCCCCTCACCGCCAGTTCAAGGGTTTAATCAAAGGAAAAGTTCTTCCAAGGTGTGGAAGAAAAAGGACACTAAGTGACTTTATCACTTTCTTCTATCTTCTTGTTTTTGTTTGTTGCATTACTTGTGTGTTTTGCATTTATTTTGAGTCAGTCTAGTTTTATGCTTTGTTTTGTTTAACATGTTTTTGCTTGTTTGTTTTTTATTTTTTTTTTCATATAAAAATAAAATAAAAAATAAAAAATTCAAAAAAATATAAAAACAGTGTGTATTTTATGTACTTTGGTAATTGTGTACCTTGGATAGTCATTGAAACAAAGTTTTCTAAACTTTGTATCTTTTGTAGCTTAGATGAGCATCTCCATGCACAACTAAGCAAGTGAGCTTTGTGCCTCTTGTTTGTGATGAGTAAGATTAAGTTATCTCTTGAACTTAATACTCGTATCACTCTTTTTGATGGGAAGGACTAGAAAATCCTAAGAAAAAGGCATAAATAACCATCTCACTACTGTTGCCCGCTAATCATAATAAGACACATATATGCTTCGGCATAGCAAAAGTACAGTGTCAAAGTCATCCATATGCTTCGGCATAGTAAAAATACAATGTCAAATGCTTAACATCTTGGGTATTTCTTTTCTCTCTCTTATATGCCCATGTATGATATGCTAAATAAAAGAAAATATGTAAAGAAAATAGATAAAAAATGCTTTAAATATGATTGCAAGCATGTATTCTAGGAGATATGGGAGTTATAAGATGTACCTCGAACGTGATAGTCTCCATCAAACAGCTATAATTGTGTGTGAGTTAAAGTGATTTTCTTATATCTCAAATCGTCATAACTTGTATACACATATGCAATCTTGCGATGTTTTTCACACAAAACACGCAATATTCTTTGCTACTCTTGATATATATGCAGGTATAATGTGATTTGGCTATCACAAGGTTTTACATGTGCTAGTGTATGCTCACTAAACTGTCTTGACTTGTTTTTGAAATATAAAATTGGTTAGACTTATTATTTGTGTGTGTGTGTATTTTTGAGGATCCATGTGCTTAAAATTTCTGTTGAGAGATAATTTTGAGAGTTTAATATGTTGATTGGATCACTGGTTGAGTTGCATGTTGGATTGCATACATGTCTGTCTTTTTCTCTTCTCGAAAAACTGTTTTTAGGAGCAAGCTTGACACCTCCTCGATACCTAGCTATCTGTCGAGCTTCTCAAGTTTTTTTTTATCGCAATCTCAACACCTTCTCGACACCTGGTGGATCGATCGAGAAAGTTCCTAGGTCCTCGATAGCTTCTAGACACCTGGTCGGTCGATGGAGCTTCTGTTCTTGGTTCTGGTGTTTTGTTCCTCGATACATTCTCGACACTTTTATCTGTTGAAGGCCTTTTTCTCGACACCTTCCTCGACAGACGTCTCGATACCTCTCAACACCTTAGCTGTCGAGATTTACTGAGGATTTATTTAAACACCTTGTGAGATCCGCCTCTCATTTTTGTCGATCTCCTTATCGATGGCTCTTTGCTTTCTCTCCCAAACACTTCCATCTCACTCCAAATCTTGCTCTTCAAGGTTTCTTCAAGCTTCCTGATGTCGCGGAAGCCTGAAGAAAAGCACACACGATGCTCTCTTGATGGAACAGAAACTAAACTATTAGTTCCTAGGTAGTAAACCTCGAATCCACGAGGGGTTCCTTGAATCCACAAGGTGATAGGTCTGGAATCCACCAGAGAACACAAAAGACACAAGTCTGAATTTTTATTGATAATAAACTATGAAAAACGTTTACAAACTTAGGAGCCTATTTAAGGGCTCCTTAAAACTTGACAGACAAGAAAATATAATCTAAAATAACTCCTAATTGATACCTAACCATAACAGGAATCAAATTTGACCTAAAAATCATTGAATGCACCTAAAAACAAGGAAATAAATGCCCTAAACCTAAAATAACGAAAATTACATAAAAATACTAAATATAAAAGATTATAGAAATTAATTAAAATATTTTGTCCTACATCACTTCCTCAAGTTTTTCTTCACTTGGTAAGCTTCCTATCTTTTCATTCTTCTTGCATTTCATGTTTTAAAACCTAGTTTTTGGGATTTTTGACAAATTTTGGGGTTTTTCAAAATTGATGAGTTTTTGTTGAAATTTTGGGTTAGGTTTTCATTTAAATATTTTTAAAACCTCATACATTGCATCACATTTGCACTATAATGGTATTTTCATGCATTTAGATGTGTGTAATATGCCTGTGTACTGGTAGGATTGGATTGGGCTGAGCTCATGATGCTTTTTACTTTGCATGTCACATGCTCATGCATTTCCCATGCATACGTACTCTGTTTTCAATATATTTGATATATTTGAATTGCTTGGGACTTTTTTGATTGTCTTTCTTTCTCTCCCTCTCTTTCTGTTTACGTTAGTTATGTCTATGGCACCTAAACGTAAGTCTGCTCTGTCCCAGAACCCTCTACGTTCTAGGGCATCTTCATCTTCTGATCCTACTTCTTTTAACATTCAGTTCCGTGATGAGGATGCTCGTAAGGCTTTCTCAGAGAACTTCTCTAGACGAGGTGTTCATTCGGAATGCCAAGTCATTTTGGCGAACTTCATCGACACTGACCTTCCCTCTGTCATTCACAGTCGGGGATGGGAGTCACTGTGTGACGTCCCGATCATTTGTCCTCTCGTGCTTATTCAGGAGTTTTACTCCAACATGCACGGGATTGATCGTTCAGTACCTCTTTTCTTCACTCGCGTTTGAGGTACGCGCATTCCTATCACACTGCAGCTTGTTGCGGATGTGCTTCAGGTTCCTAGGATAGAGTTTCCTAACTATCATAGTTGTGAGCATCTACAAACTGTGTCCAAAGATGAGCTCGTGGCTGCTTTTTGTGAGCGCCCTGCTGACTGGGGTAAGCGTCAGTTTACACCATGTAAGCCTTTTGCTAAAGGCCCTCGCTTCATAAATATGGTGATAGCTTTTGTACTCCATCCACTCTCTCTCACTACAACTCCATCAGAGAGCCTCGAGCTCGGCTTTTGTTATCTTTTCTTGAGTATCTTACCATAGACTTCCCTTCTCATTTCATTCTCTTTATTATAGACGTTTATTTAGATTCGGCATCCCTTGATAAGATCATCTTTCATTCCGCTATCACGAGGATCTTACGCAATTTTTCTGTCCCTTTTCCTGTGTTCGACCACTTCACACACATTTGTGCTATAGACGCCGCTACTGTAAAACGTAGTGAGGCACAGTTTAGGTCACGGCAGTCGGATTCCACTTCTCTCTCTCGTCCGGCTCCAGCTCGTTCAGCTCCATCCACATCCGCTCCCTCCACTTCCATGGGTGATGTATCACTTGGAGACATCATGGCGCAGTTGCAGCGCATGGATGCTTGCCTTGATACACTATCTACTGAGTTGTATCAGGTGAACGTTCATGTCGGTCGTATTGCACAACGGTAGGTGACTATGGGTGGCTTTGCTCTTGAGGCTTCTCCTTCACCACCTCCTCCAGTTACTTCTGATTCTGATGCTAAGAATGTTGATGATGATGGTGATGAGGATGATGCTTCGGATCATGATGATGAAGATGCTAACTCTTCTGATGAGATGTCTACTTGACACTCTACCCTTTGTCACTCGTGACAAAAAGGGGGAGTAATTTTGGGATATGAGAGTAGTTATCTTAGGGGGAGAGTTAGTATAGGAAATTTTGTTAGGGGGAGTGTTGATATTTAAGGGATGTAGTAAGGATATGATGTATCTTTTCTTTTCTTTCTATTATAGACACATTATTCTTGTACATTTGTTCTTGTGATCATTTTTATATACATTATACTTATCTTTCCTATATGTGGATGTATGTTTCTTTCACCTATCTCTATATGTATTGTTTCTTTTCTCTCTTTATACACATGTTTTCTATTACTTATATGCAATCTATTATTTCTGTTTCATACTAAGATGCCTTGATGAGTTTTGTTTAAAGTGTTTCAGAAATACAGGTTGTCAAAGTCTACTTGGCATAAACTCTCTTCTTGCAAAGTTTTTCAAAAGTTTGTGTTAGAATAGATTTTATTGTATTCAACAAATGAATATGAGTTGAGTGATTCATAACTTCTCTCATATGTTCATTTGTTTGTTGTGGTTTTGTCATGGATTGCCAAAGGGGGAGATTGTTAGGACATATGTGTTTCACATGTTAAGAACATATGTCATTCTTTTATGTAATTGGCTAATCTTTTGACAAAACATACTAAACTTGTAATTAGGTAGTTCTAGGTGTTTTTAATACTTCAAGAAATAAGGTTTCAAGATCAAGTGTTGAAGTCATCAAGTCTATCCAAGAAACAAGCTGAAGAAGTTCACAGTCATTAAAGCTCGACAGCTACATGTGTCAAGGTTTAAGAACCTGTCTCAAGCCCGTGGCTCGACACTTGCTCGACACCTTCTATCTGTCGAGGTTTATAAAATCAGAATTTCTGATCTGATTTCTTGGGATCCGTGAATGTGTCTTTAGGCCTTCTTTTCTCATAACCCTAAACATATAAAAGGATTGTTTTAAGGGCCGTCAAAGTGTTTACAAGTTGCACAAGCATTGAGCAAACTCTATTTAAGCAAATTGTGACCTGAGACAAAATTTTGACCTAGTTCATCACTATTGAAGAAGTTGCTGTGTATTTGCACTAATGGGTTTTGTAACCAAGCATCTTCTTGATCATCATCGCTGGGATGAATTAAAGAACTTTGCATCCAACAACTCTTTCTAGTTGGTGATTGAAGTCGCGTAAAAATTGGTTAGTCATGTACTTGAGAGCTGTACAACAAAAAGGGGAACTGTCACTACAGAACAAGTCCACAGAACAAATCCAATTGGGTATTGAGGTAAGGGTTCAACTGTAGGTTGGTATGGTACTTGGGATTCCTTTACTTGTAACCGCTTGTTGTGATAATAGTGAAGTTTCAAGAGTAGTGACCTAAAAATCACCCGGTGGGGTTTTTGCCGTCAGGTTTTCTCCATTCGTAAACAAATCACCGTGTTATTTATTTTCCGCTGCATAATTAGTTTATTGGTGATTTGTTTGTACTACCACACGTTTTCATGTTAAATTGATTAATTAATAACTTGGCTAATTGATTAATTAATTTAACCACAAGGGGTCAATACGTTTTTGGCCTATCACAATAGTTTCTTTTTTGGTTACCAGATAGTGCATCATTTAATGTTTGTTACCAGAAGTTAAAAGTACCAAATTATTGTTGTTATTATTATTATTATTTATAAATTGTGGCGGCATTATTTCATTTAAATTTTTATTAGAGAATTAAATAATTTTTTAGTTGAAGGACAACGAATTATATAAAACTAGTTGCTAACTTGTGCTATACACGAGAACCAACGAATTATATAAGAGGTAGACTAAAATAATTTTATAAAAAATTTAAGAAAATACACCATTGCGTGATTTGCTCTTGTATGACTTCAATTTGTGTTACAATTTGATGAAGAAGTCATTGTTTGAATGTGTAATGGCTTACAAAAAATTTGTCAGACAATTTCAGATACTGCAAAAAAATAAATAACAAATTCAAACTAAAAAAAAAATTAATGAATCAGATAATTCACTGCTTAGGAATTATTGAAACAAAACTAAACAATAGAGAAATATAAGAAAAAGATGGGTTACATTCAAAAGAATAATTTCAATTATTGCAAGCTTTTTTATCTTGTAAAAAACGGTTAAAGAGAGTTTGGTGGTTCATGTACGAAAATTACTTTTTAAAAAATACATGAAAAACCATAAAATAATTTTTTTTATTTATTTAATAAAGTAAAGGAGAAGAAAATAACATAAGAAGAGCTCATACCTCTACTCGGCTTTAAAAAAAAAATATTAGTGTTTGCTTTGCTTTTATAGTGTTCTTGATTAATCTCGCAAATTTAGAGATAAATTATCAATGTTTAAATTGGACTTGTTAGAGAGATAGAGTTTCACTTCTTATTTAGTTTGGACTAAACAAAAATAATTTTATCTAAATGAAATGATAGAGTTTCACTCCTAGTTAAGTTTGGACTAAACAAAAATAATTTTATTTAAATAAAATGATAAATTTATTTAAATATTATGCTGACATGGAAAATTGTGAGAGTTTCAGAGGTTTCAATTATATATATATATATATATATATATATATATATATATAAAGAGAGAGAGAGAGAGAGAGAGAGAGAGAGAGAGAGAAAGAGAGAGAGAGAAAGAGAGATTGGCATATGCTACTTGGCAAATTCATATGATATTAGATACGTCACTTGTCATATTTTAGGTTTGGAGAGTTTGCTTTGTAATGGAATTGGAAAATTTGTTAGTTGCAAGAGTTTCAGTGTTGGCAAACCATGACAAAGTATAAGTTTTGTTGACTTAAAATTTATAGATTTTAAGTTCAAGATAATGACCAAAGTTCAAGTCAAGAAAGACACATGTTCAACCCAAGAAAAATGTTTTTTTTTTTTTTTTTTTTGGGAATCTCGACTTCAGCTCGATCGATCAAGATTGGAAAAATTAGTAACAAGAAAAAGTCCATAAGTTATTTGTTTCAAGCCCGATTTGTGATCCATTTGTTACTCCATTACAAGGAAATTATAAGCCATTCATAGAAAGGTTTTGTAGAGAGAGAAAACTTTTTTTTTTTGGGGGTACAACTAGGGCATTTATAATCAAGTTCTCTCAATTTCACCAAACCGGTGACATTCAAAGTAAATTTGAAGATCATTTGGGGAAGAAGTTGAAGTCATAGTTCCAATCACAAACTTGCTACTGTGAATCAAATCTTCAAGAGGTTGTTGGATTTAGTCAGAGGTTCTGGTCATAAACACTACTATGTCATTCATGAAGGACCACTAATATAAGAGTTTAGAGGTTCAAAAGCAGAAGATTTCTATTGTAAGTCATCTACGAGTTGTAGAGTCTAGGCAAAGCATTTACTTAGATTATAACCTTCTCTCAATATAGTGGATTTTCATTCGTGAAGGTTCCCCCCCTCCCCCCCCCCCCCCCCCCCAATTGGTTTTTACTTTGGGAGAATTTGTTCAGTTGTTTTTTCCTAGGTTACCAAACTTGGGTTATGTTATTTCAACTGCATTTATAATTTTAAACAAAATTGGTGTTGATTGTTTAACCAAAGCCTCAAGCATAATTTGATTAACGAATTACTTGGCGTAAAGCTAGTTAACCAGTACAACTAAGGTCTAAAAACCCTATCAATTGGTATTATACTAGGTATACTCATATTGGAATTTATTTTCTTGAATGTGATGCTTGACCCTTGTTTAATGGATTGTGGATGCTCTTTGACTATATCCCCACTCTTTGATGGTTCAAGCTATGCTTATTGGAAAGTGCACATGAGAGTATTCTTAAAACCCAAGGTGGGGATGTGTTATGATAGGCTGGACTCCACCTGAAGAGCTCTATGATCAATGGAAAAAAAAGAAGAAAAAAGGCTAAGGCTGAACTTAATAGTAAAAGCTTGAATGCAATATTTATTGTTGTGTTTCAAGAAGAGTTTAGGCGATTTTCTAATGTAGAAATTGCTAAAGAAGCTTGGACCATCTTAGAAACCACACATGAGGGAACTTAGTTTGTTAAGAACTCAAAACTTTCAAATGTTTACCTCTAAGTTTGAAGAGTTTAGGATCTAAGAAGATGAAAATTTTGATGAATTTTATGCCAAGCTAAATGACATAGTCAACTCTAACTTCAACCTAGGTGAGAGGTATTCTGAGCGCAAAATTGTAAGGAAAATCCTTAGGTCCTTACTTGAGAGATTTAAGCCTAGATTCACTACCATAGAGGAAATCAATGATTTAGATGCACTGAAAGTAGATGGCTTGTGGAGGTAGAATCCTTCTAGACTTATGGGATGACATTACCCTAGGGAGGAAGAGAGTGATGATGTGGAAAATCTTCATATTACCAACTAGATGGCATGTGGAGGAATAGCCTAGTGCATGGCTAACCTTAGTGGGAAAATGAAGATTTAACATAGGTGGGTTTTATTTAAGCAAATCATAAACACGTTTCCAAGCATGAAATGTGGGAATACTTCTAGGAATTGGGGTAGGATCACTTGAAAGTGGGGATACTGAAACCTCTATTTCCTATCATGGGAGGGAGTCCACAAGCTTGGCTCATACATGTTTTAGAGTTTGTTTAAGGGAGAATTCTTATTAAAAAAAAGAGAGTTTTAATTTAAGTCCTTTAAATTTTGTTCTTGCTTATAAATTGAATTAATGTTCAAGTTCTTTAAATTATGTTCTTGCCTATAACTTCCCTTTACATTCAGGTTCATTAAATTATGTTCATCCTTGCTTTCAATTCATGTCTTTTACCTTTAAGCTCTCCTCATTTTCCTTGTTATCATTCTCATGGGTACAAGGGTTCAAGGGAGCTATCTCTCTAGCTAGCACCATGAACCTTAGATTACCAAAAAATAAGAAGTCTGGGTAAACAAAATTCCAAAAATATGTTTTCAAAAACATAAAAAAGACCCAAATGACCATACCTTTTCTTTTTCCCCTAAAATTGGTCTTTACAAGGAATAAAATGCAATCAATGCTATTTTCAAAATCCTTTTCCAAAAAGAGGTTTAGTTTGGGTTTTTTCTTTTTACATAAAAATGAATAAAAACCATGATTTTCACTAAAACCATGGAAATCCATTTCTTAAAACCTTTTAAAAAAAATGACTTTGACCTAAGTTTTGAACATTTTCTTTCAAAAACATGGGAATTCATTTTCCTAAAATTTAATGGTTTTATTCTCAAACTCTTATTCTTTCAAAACCCCTTTTTCAACTAAGCTTTTCTACCTTAAAAGATTAACAAAAAACCATGAAAACACTTTTCTTAAAAACCTTTCTTTTTTAATTATTTTAGATCCAAAAATCTTGAGATTTTTTTTTCTAAAGAAATTGGAAATTATTTTTCCTAAAACAAGTTTTCCAAAATGGCTTTGAAACCAATATGGCTTCTAAAACCCTTTTTCCCAAATTAAGTTTGTACTCGTCTTGTTTCTAAATGGTTTTAATTTCAAGATTTTACTTTTTCAAAACCCTCTTTCTTCATATGAGTTTCCCTTAAAAGTAAGTAAATCCATGAATTTTTATCAGTTTTTTGTAAATATCAAAACCATGGAAATCCATTTTAAACGCAAACCCTATTTTCCTCGTTGGTCTAGATTTCAACTTTGGGTATGATTTTCTAAAAGGCATGGTAACAAGTTTTCAAAATGGTTTTTGAATCTTAACTTTTTTGTTCTTTTAAGGCTTATAAAAGTTCTATTTACTCTTCAGAAACCCATTTTATTAAAATTAGCACTTCTTTATGCTTTCTCATCAAAGAAAAATATATATATATATATATATATATATATATATTCTTTTATTTTAAGCCAAAAGAGGCTCCTTTTTTTAGGTTCTGTTCCCAAAAAGTGTTTTAACCCTTATTTCACTATAAGTATTTTTTTCCCAAAAGGTCATGAGATTTTTCCTAAAGAAAAACACTCATCTTTTCAAAAGAAAATAAAAAGGGTTCTTTTTACATAAATTATTTTGAATCATTTAATTACACATTTTTGTTGAGATTTGTGTCTATGATTCACATCCATTGAATCAATAGACTCCTATCAAGCTAACATGTTCCCCCTCTCCCTCCCCATAAACTAACCAATTTTGGGTTTGTTGTGTTCTGCATGAGAATGAACTTGGAAAATAAGTTTGGTTATTGTTTAAAAGTGCATATGATGACATCATTCCTCTCTTCTATTTTAGTTTGTTTTAAAGTTATATTTCACACTATAAATATATAGTAAATATTATACTCACATGTTAGTTATACATATTTAATTTAGTTTTCACATGCTTCTTACATATATTCACTTGTTATTTAATATATAAACAAATACTCACATGATATGTATATATATCATTTGAACAAAAATCTTTCAAAAAATCAAAATGCCAAATATTTAATTTGTTTTCCTAAAATGTGTACTTTGTGGTCAAATTGAAATGAGATTCAATCCTTTGGATAGGCGGTGTGGGGTGCTAAACACCTTCCCCACCTGTAACCAAACTTCCGAGTCCAAAATTTTTGGTTTGAGACGTTGTTTTACCTTAATTAATTAATAACTCTTGACTCGGCTTTTTTAATTACTAGGTAAAACAAATTAGACAAATAGGTGACTAATCACACCTTAATCCAATAGTTAGTTGTGACTCATTAAAAATAAAAATAAAAAAGAGACTCACACACACACACACGCCCCTCACCCTAAAAACACTTGCACACATATGACACATCACCAAGCACCATTGTGGAAATGTTCCAGGGGATAGACCCAAGAGGGTCTCGCACCCACGCCCAAGGGCGTCCACAATAGTTTCAACCACAGACTTGTTGCTGTAAATCAAATCTAATAGAGGTTTTGGGAGTTGATATGAGGTTTCGGTCAAGAACACTTATACATCATCCATGAATGCATTCATACATGAATAGTTCAAAGCTTTTGATGTAGTAAAAAGTTTCTATTGTAAGTCACCTATGGGTTGTAGAGTCTAGATAAATATTTTACTTAGATTGTAAACTTCTCTCAATATAGTGGATTGTCTTTTTGGGAAGGTTTTCCTCGAGTAGTTTTTACTTTGGGACAATTTGTTTCATTGGTTTTCTTTGTGTGTTATGTTATTTCCGATGCATTTACCATTTTACATAATATTGGTGTTGATTGTTTGAAAATTGGTTAACGGGTATTGCAGGGTTCTAAAAACCCTAACAAACACTTTCTTGAATTGTAGAAGAACAGATATTGGAAACAAAATCTAAAGAAAACACACCCAAAAAAAAGTTAAGAAAATCTATAACACTTAACAGACTATATTTTCTTAAAAAAAATGTTCTTTTTTTTTGGGGGGGGGGGGGGGGGGTGGTGGTGGCATAACAATCAACTTAATTTACTCCCAAAAAAAAATAATAAAGAAAAACCCTAACCTTTATCTCAACTGCATTAGACCTGCAAACTAGTATTTTTTTAATTCATTTTAAAAATAGAGTGAAAACGAAATTAAAGAAAGCACGAACCTGACTGAGTAGTTGAATTCTCTCGGATTGGAACTGGAAGGAAAAAAAAGGATAAAACCTTAAATAAAAATTCATATAACACTATCATACTTTTAATAAAAATAAAATTAAAGCTGACAAACACATATAGATCTGATACATCTCATATCATTTAAATTGTGGTAATTGTCCAAATCAAACCTTTGTTAGGTCTACTGTTCTTCTCTCAATTGTTTCTTTTGTTGGTGATAGTCAATCATTTAATGTCTGATACCAAAAGTTAAAATACCAAACATTTTTTTTTCCCATTTTAAACATTTAAATTTGTATAAATTTTTAAAAATATTATTAATAGCATGGTTGTTGTTTATTAAATTCTACATCGCCTCATCGTTCCAAACTTGAAATATTTATGTTATTCTTGGCAAGATATTTAACTGAATATCTTAGGAAAAGAATAACATAAATATTGTGGGATTGGCTCAGGGTTTGGTAGCGTGAATCAAGCTTATACGCTAGAAGTTTTAAGTTTTTTTTAGTATTTATATTTATTTCAATTTGATTTCTATCAAGTCTTTCGATTCGGAGTGTAGGGGGCAACTAAGTCTTTATTTTATCTTTTAGACGTTGTGGAGTCCTTTTAATTTTTATCTACAAATTAGCAAAAATTTTTATTGTCAAAAATGCTGAAGCTCTGTTGCGTGGTTCAAGATCAAAGAAACAAAAAGGTCCCCCCACCCCCCCCACCCCCCAAAAAAAAAAAAAAAATGTCAGAAAGAAAAAAAAAATGCTACCGGTAAGTGAAACATAACTATAGATAGATCTAGCTGGTGATCATGATGTGGCAGATTGTGCGGCAAAAAAAATAATATTTTAATAATACTATTAGTCATGTTATATTTTTTAATCCACCACTTAAAAGGGAGGGATCTTTTGATACAATACTAAAATGTTAGAGATTAAATTGACAAACAATATAAAAATTAGGAACTAAATATATAATTTAATCTATTTATTATTATCATTATTTATTTAGTTTTTTGAGAAAGAGTAGTAGTCAATTTGGTTTGACATATCTAATATATCTGACCGATAATGCAATACAACTGGGTCTCGGAAATCTATATTTCATAATGGCCCCAAAACCCTACCACAACCGTTATCTCATTTTCTGACAAAACAGTTACCATTACCTAGTAGATGTAAAGTAAAAGTTTCTTTAAAAGAAACATATGATCAGAAGGATCAATTTAAGAGATATTTTCCTATCAATTTGGATTTCTATACATCAACATCCTCCGTTGTAGCAGAAGATCTGAAAACCCATCAGGTTTAAAAAAAAAAAAAAAAAAAAAAAGAATTTCAATATACATATTAATGGCTGCAGGCTGGATTTAAAAAAAAAAAAAACAAAATAATTAACTGATGGTTACAAATATGAAAGAGAGAGAGAGAGAGAGAGAGAGAGAGAGAGAGAGAGAGAGGGTATACCTTCCATGGCATAAAACTCAAGAAAATTATGATTTTGAGAGCAAGATTGAAGAAGAAGGTGAACATTAATGAGAATGAGAGATTGTGTGTGTTTGGTTTTATGAAGTGCACGGTTTTGATTGTATTTATTTAACTATGATTAAACTGTTGTATGCTTTCACTACAAGGAAAATTTATCGCATTATAGTGTTGAGAAATGCTATGTCTATAATATTTTCACAACACTTTCATAACAAATCTTATGTGGCAGGTTGTTACTTGCTTTTACTAGTTGACAAGAAAGTAATTTCAGTAGTGGGTTGAAATTAAAATCTTGTCACAATCTATTAATTAAGATTTGTTATGAAAATCTTCTAAACATGTTGTGAAGATGGATATCACTTCTCATACAATGATACCACTTGTCATTATGAATTAACTGTCTCTGAAGTTTTTTTTTTTTTTTTTTTTTTTTAAGATAATCAACTTCTACTTTTATATAAATCATTAATTAGATATTAGATATTGAATATTTTTTTTTTAAATTTCAATTTATGGTTCTCTATCATTAATGTAACTCCAAAAACTTGAGCTAATAGGTTGAGACTCCAACTTATATACAACCATTTGAGGTCCAAGCCTTACTAATATGAAAACTCCTGTTTAGGCTATAAATGATGTGAGACAAACCAAGCCAACTCCTTTTAAATTTAATTCAAACAGGAGTTAAAAGTCGAGATCCATCTTCTTATTAAAGTAGTTTACATGTTCAAATTTGCTAATTTTCTCGTTGAACAAGTTTGTATTTTTTCACAATTTGCTTGATTAATTTATTTTGACAATATGTAGTAAACACTAAGATCAAGATATTTTACCCCTTAATTAGATAGAATGATTTTATATTATAAACTTATAAAAACTAGGTTCACCAATCATGGATTGTTAAAAGATGTATATAATTTTACTACAATTGACTATTTATGTTATCATCAATAAATTAAAAGAATTAATTTGATATGTTATGGACTTATTTACACACTTGAATAATTTAAACTTAAATCTACATACGTATATTTTAAACATTTATATATTATTATTTAAACTAGTTTATTGTTCATAGTGTAAAGAACTGGTAAACTTACCGGTCTCAGTCTGAGAAGGCTTTGGTGATAGAATATAGACCAGGTCTGAATTTTCCATATCGGTTGGAGTGAAGTTTGAAATAATTGTCCAAAATCGACATCCAGTCCAATTTCCAAGTAGAGTAGTATAAGCCACACATCTACAGTTGGCCGAGCAATTAGCTTTACAATCAATCATGCCAAGATTTGGATCTGGAATAGTATAGCTCGCATCACCGTTTACAAGATAACTACGATTAAGTTCAACTGTGTAACCAGGTTGCCTACACACTGACAGGTTCCACACCTGACATCCTCCATCAATGTTATAGCCGTAACATTCATCTGTTCGGGCCATGGATTTTTGACCTTCATGTAATCTCCCCATATCTGTAAGGGTCCACTGCGATGGCTGATTTTGATTTTCAGAGTCGAACTCAAAAGAGAAGGATTCTTCATCATCATTTGAAACAATGTTGAAATGATACATAGATGTTAGATTTGGTGAAATATTCTCAAATTGGTTTTCTCTCAAGACCCCACTTTTCCAATAAACCACCTCTCTTCGCCGAATGACCAATTGGCTTCCCTCCCATCCAAGACTGAAAGGTCCTGGAATTGGGAGGTCCCTTGTTAACCACGACCTGAGTGACCATGTTTGACCAGTTTTGTGGTTGATTCCTAATTTCATACCCGGTACAAGCGTGTTCCCTGGATTATCAAAACTTTGCCATAACACCCTCTTTGTAGAACCATTGGAGTACACTTCTTGGAAGATGAAATTGCCGGAATTCAATAAAGTAGCGACAGTGTTATTGGTAGGTTGAGTCGAAGAGTGTAGTGTCATGAGGTTCCCAGCTTGGCCCATAATTATCAATGCTCCTGCTTTGTTCTCCAAACCAAGCACGTTGGAGTCGTTAGCACCTGAAATCCACAAGTAAGTCTTGCTGGGACCAGAAGTACTTGAAATCACCAAAAATGTGCAGTTACGTTCAAATAGACTAGACCACGTGAACGTCAAAGTGAACCTCCCTTCTGAAGAAACTAGCCTACTTGAGGAAGTGAGCATATCGCCAGGTTTGAGAGTATCAGGTACTTGCTGAGCATGAGGAGTCCACAAGGATGAGAAGAAGAGCAGCAGGAACAGAAATTTGAGAAGTTGTACGTTGGTAGCCATGAATGATAACTGAATTCCCCTGTTGCTGAAATGGATGAAATGCAAATAAAAGAGTAATTTTAATATTAAATTTAATTAATTGGCGTTATTCTATGAGGAATTGCTTTATACTTAAGGTTGTATTTATTATACACAAATTGTTATACGCAGTTTTACGCATCAAACTATTTATGAATTGAAACTGTGACTTAAAATTACAATTTCTAATTTGGAAATCATTCAGTTCAAAAATGGAGTGTGTGACAGCTTATGTGCAATAAGAATATAGTCCTACATCAAATTTAATAATACAAAAGAAGAAGAAGAAGAAGCAGCACACAGTCTTTTAGGCCCCGTTTGGTTTAGAGCTAACTCAATTCTCAGTTCTCAATTTTCAATTCTCATATCTTAAACCCAAAACTCATAACTCAATTTTCAAACTCAGTTTCACTCAAAAATTACAAAACACATGTTTGGGTTGAGTTTTCAGCTACATATCTCTACCACTTTTCTCCAAACTCGTGAACCCCACCACTGACACTACACAGAACGGTCATGTGAGTACTTGCGTGTGACATTTTCTCTCTTCATTTTACTGCTCTTCCTCCCATCACAAAACCCAACAACTAATTTCACGCTTCTGTACACTAGAAAACTCATTTCACATAACCCAGCAAGAGACTGGTTCCCTCCCACTTCCGGCATCGTTTCTCCTTGATTTTTTTCTCTACTCATAGCACATATTTTCCCTCTTCCCTATTCCAAATTTCATATTTTTTTTTTCTCTTACCCACAGACCGAAAACCACATATACAATGGCAAACTTAGAACCCACCACTGTCAACACCACCAACGGCCACACAAACCCACCTCGATCACAGGCCAAGCTTCAAACCACAACTACAAACACAGAAAACCCAAACACACCAACACAAAATCTTCAGATCGGTGATCCAAAATTGCCAAATCCAAACCTAGAAATCCTTAGATCGAAGACCAAAATCATGAAAATGAGAAGTGGGTTTCTGTTTCTGGGTATACATTTATGTGTGGATGAACATGGTGAATGGGTCTAAAGAAGAAAAGAAAGAAAGACAAAACCAGGAAGAAGAGGAGGAAAAAAAAACCCCGTTGGTGGTGGAGTGGGTCTGATGAAGAAGAAGAAAAAAAAAATGTTGATGGTGGTGGAATGGGTATGAAGAAGAAAGAAAGAAGAAGTAGAGAAAAAGCAAAAAAAAAAAAAAAAAAAAAAAGAAAGAAAAAGAAAAGAAAGGGAAGCCGGTGGAACTCAGTAGAAGAAGAAAGAAAGAATGAAGAAGAAGAGGACGAAAAAGTGGTTGGTGCTGAAGTGGGTATGAAAAAGAAAGAAAGAAATAGAGAAAAGAAAAAAGAAAAGAGGAAGCTGGTGGAGTTGACAGCACAAAAGCTGTGGGCTCCACAGAGTCTGAAATTTTACATATATGCAACTGAGTTATGTAACTCAGAAACTGAAAACACCAATTTGGTGTTTTCAGTTTTCTACACTGTAGCTTAATTCAAACTGAGTTTAAGTGATGAAAATAAAGAGAGAAAATCAAGCCAAACACAAGGTTTTCAGTGGGTCCTATGCCAATTCTCAGTTTGAGTGATGAGAACTCAGTTTGAGTGATGAGAATTGACTAATCCAAATAGGCCCTTATTGTCGCCTTCATTGGTAAAGACAAAGGGTGAAAAAGAACACTTCTCATTGGTGTAACAAAAGTAAACATAAAAGTGTGAAACATAGATAAAGTGTAAACAGACAGATAAAAACCAGTGAATCAGATTTGTTGTGCGTTTGGCAAGTTAGTAAAAACGCAAATATGGAAGAGAAAAGCCCGTTTGTGAATTTGAACCAGGGAGTTACAACACCAAGACGCAGAAACAATCGAACCTCCTTAAAATTTTACGTCTTCTTCATAAAATAACCTTACTTTTATTTTAAAAACCCAATCTTATCCCTCTTCAATATAAAGCAAAATTCAGCAATGGTTACCTGTAGAGAGCGGCGGAGAAGCAGTGGACTTCAGCAACGGTGCAGATTAAACCCACCACAAGTATACATGAGGAGAAAGGAGTACTGGAGGGTGAAGCTTGACAATTTCATGAGGTTTATTGCACTTCAGCGTCACTACTGATATTTTACATATGTGCATAACAGAGGGGAGAGAGCTTAAAAAAAATAATAAAAAAAAGTGAGTGGTTGAGTTGAGGGAGGGTGGGTGTGGGTGTGGGTGCGTATTTATCGTAAATTGCTAAAGAGTTTTGCAAAAAGAAAAAAAAAAAAAAGTTATGGTAGCCACGTAGGATAAATCAAGTGTAAACTAATAACTATATTATCACTTAAGAATATAGAGTTATAGAATGCAACTGATAATAGTATTTTTGGCAAGCAAAGCCTATAAAGGTTGATGATAGCAACAGTACCGTCAGTCCCATAAAAGCCGACGGAGCTTTCAAACGATGATACAACCATAAAAGCCAATGGAAGCGTCTCCCCCATATTGACGGAAGATTCTTGAGCGACGGGTGACCATAGACCGACGGAGTGAAAAAGCCAACGGGTCCTACGTGGCCTTACTTAGTCCTCACAAATACTCATATATGGAAACATTTTGCTTATCACGTACAAAAAACCTACTACTCACCCATATCTTCCTCATATGGAAAGATACTTTAAACTCTAGAAAACTCTAATACCAGATTTTCCCTACAAGGAAAAATCCTCATTCTTGAGGGATCTAGATTCGCTACTCTCCACCATTTAAGTGTTAGGACATATGTGAATTATGTTAGGAACATTTGTCATTTAGAATTGGCTAGTCATTTGACAAAACGCGTTTTACTTGTAATTGAGTAGATCTATGATGTATTTAATATTTCAAGAAACAGAAGTTCAAGTCCAAGTGTTAAAACCATGCAAATCTGTCCAAGAATCAAGTGAGGAAGTGTTGTATTTTAAAGCTCGACAGTTAGCTTGATAGATAGCATCTATCGAGATTTAAAAGGCAGTTTTAGCCCAATACTTGACAACTTCTCGACAAATAACCTATTTATCGAGATTTTAGAAAATCAGTTTTTCATATCTGATTTCACACCAATCTATGTATACATGTTTATGCTTTCTTTTCTCACAATCCTAAACATATATAAAGATTATTTTAAGGGCTGTCACAGTAGATACAAGTCTGTGAAACTTGATGCAAAGGTTTTTCACAAGCATATTGTGACCAGAGACATATGCCCTAATTCATATTTCTCTTCAAGAAGCTGCTGCGTTTGTACGCCGTAGGGTTTTGTAACCAAGGAATTTCATAATCTTCATTGTGTTGATGAACTGAAGAACTTTACAACCAACATCCTTTTCAAGTTGGTGTGTTAGTCACATACTTAGATCTGTGTATTGATTGGTTAGTCACGTATCGAGAGTTGTGCATTGAAAATGAGAGATTGTCACTATAGAACAAGTCCAATTGTGTATTGGGATAAGGGTTCAACTATAAGTTGGTATAAGGTACTGAAATTCCTTTACTTGTAACTGCTTGTTATGATAATAATGGATTTTCGGGAATGATGACCTTAAATTTACCCAATGAAATTTTGCCTTAGAGGTTTTCCTCATTTGTAAACAAATTACCATGTCAACTTTATTTTTTCGCCGCATTTAACTTAGTTAGTGATTTGTTTGTTCTATCACGTGTATTGCATGTTAATTAACTTAATTAATTCACTTGGCTAATTAATTGGTTAATTTATCACAAGGGGTCAATATATTCTTGGCCTATCAATAAGCACCAAGCCTCCTCTTTTCTCAGGTATGCAGAAAATCTCTAGCTCTCTCATTATAGAGTTCTTAGAGATTTCTCATTCACTAACTTGACTTTCGGAGAGTTTTTAGTTGGTACCACACTAGTGCCTTTTGTTTGATCCTTGTGTTCTTACTCTGCAGGTACCCATTAGTGTAATTTGTAGCCAACAACTCACTGATGATTTCACTGCATCATTAGCAATGATTATATAAATAAATCATAAATTTAAAATATATATATATATATATATATATATATGATAAATCATCTACACATTCACATTAAGCATTTCAAATTTTTAATTAAACTCGATCAATTGAAAGTAATGCAGATTGTTTTTTTGTAGAATTTTCAACTCAGCCCTAAGCCTATATGACGTGTAAGGTTTTATGTTTTGCCCTAGGTATAAAAGGAAAACCCTATCCACGTTTTTGGGGTTGCTCTACTTGCTGTATGTGTGAATCTTTTGTGAAATCTGAGAGGTGGTTGCCTTCACACATGCTTAGGATTATCAGGAAGGAAATTATGTCGAGAGCTTGATGATTAATTCAGTTGCTGCAATAAGAGCTTAAGGATACACAAGCGGGAGTATATATGTCTACTATCAAAATACCCTATATTTATAATAGAATTTATTTACTTAAACCGATAACACATTACAAAATAGCCTATATTTATAATAGAATTTGCATAAATTAAAAATATATATGTCTACTATCAATTTATTACTACGTACTACATGTATTACATTCCTTGATTTTGTCTTTAATTTATTTAAAGTAAATCATACTCTCCAACTTCGGCATTCATGTTTTATTATTACAAATCTTAGATACTCACTCGAACAATGATTTGCCTTCTCGAAGTTCACATTTTGCAAAACTTTTCGTTTATGGATTTTGTTAATGACTACCCTAAGGGTCTCTCTAATTGGAGAATAAAAAAATGGGAGGATAAAAGAGATTTTCGTTTTCATGATTTGTATTTGGTTGGGGGTGAAAAAGTGTTGTGATGGAAAAAAAAAAATTTTGTTTGGTTGAGAAGATAAATTGGAGGATAGAAAATCAAGTTTGTATGAATTTAAACTTTACACACACACACACACACACACACACACACACACACACACACATATATATATATATATATATTTTTTTTTTGAGATAGCACTAGTTATTTTAATGTATATAAAATAGATACACACAATTTATAATGCAATTTCCGGATAAAAACTCACAATATATGTAAAGTTGTAATTTACAACTATGTGTTTTGTTAGCTTTAATTCCGTGCCAAATTTGATTGTAATTATGTTTAATCTTTTGTACCCTATATTTACTGTGGGATTTAATTGTAAGGGTTGTGAGAGAGAGAGAGTGTGTGAAGACTCAAGGCAAATTGATGATTGAAGTGTTTTCGCAAGTAGCTCGCGACTAAGGATCCCGCGTAATGATGCATGTGCCATGCACATGACTGGAATACAAAGAGTCAGGACAGGATGGAGATAGCTGTGTTTCGCGAATAGCTCGAGGGTAAGGCCTTCCCGTGAGACACCCAAGAAACATTCTGTTTTGCTAGATTGTCATTTCTGATACAAACTATCTGTACCTACACTATATATATCCACATTACCCACAAATGTTGAGGAGTGCTTCTGAGAGAAAACCCTAACCACAAATCTTGAGAGTTAGACACAATTGCTTGTGGATTTTCCTCAACTCCTACCTCTTCATTTCTATACCATTGAGAGGTTGATAGTCCAAACACTTACCACACCCTTTCAAAGTGTCAAGTGAGGTTTTGGTACTGCTGAGAAGCATTGGAAGAAGCTAGGTTTTGGCAGATGCAATTGGGCGTATTGCAGGATTTGGAGAGTTAGACAAGACACGGTTCCGAGAAGCCTTGTTGGAGTAGGAGCTTGGAGGGCTTAGGTACATCGGGTAGATTAGGCTTGGAGGGTCTCTTGCTAACCCATGTATCCCAACTGATTGTCTAGTGGATCGATTACCGCTTGGAGGGCGGCGGAGAGGTTTTTGCCAAGTTCTTCGGTTTCCTCTTCGATAACACGTTGGCGTGTTATCTTGTGTTTGCATTCTTTCTTCCCTTATATCTTTTGTGTTTTCAACACATTTTTGAGCTTTCAATACACACACACACACATATATATATATATATATATAATGTCAAAAAAAAAAAAAAAAACACAATGAAGAAGAATATATAAAAAGATAAGTATGACTATCAAATATTAATTAACCACAACCATGTCCCAAAAACCTCAAACATATCCTTGAATTCAAAAAATGAAAAGGAAAAAAAAAAAAAGAAAACATAGATAGAATTGATGAAAGAAAGCAGGAGTGAGTAAAAAAATAAAGAAAAGAAAAAGAGTCAGAAGTGAAAAGAGGAAGCAAGAATGAAGAGAGAGAGAGAGATAGAGAGAGAGAGAAGAAAAAAGAGGAAGAATGAAAAAGGAAGCAAAGGCAAAGAACCAACCAATGACCAAATAGTCTTTTCACAATACACAAGTTTTCTCTCTTGTGTTCTCTCTATTTTGGATACAATGTGATTTGGTGGGCCCAAAGGGAAAATAACCGGCCTCCACCCATTTTCTCTCCCCCTGCCCTCCCAACCAAACGCCTTGCAACCATTTTCTCTCATATTTTCCTCTCCCCTTTTTCAAACCTCCCCAAAATCATCCCAACCAAACATACCATAAGAGTATTTGTTGGTGAATTAATTTACAAAAAAAATTATGTGAATACAAAAAAAGCAACTAATTTTTTAACAGTTTTTTTTTCTCTCCCATAAAAATGATATCAAAATTTTTCCTAAAATAGTCAATTAATAAATGCTTTAAATGCACTTTAAGCATAGATAAAACATATAAATTCCTGGATAAAATTTAGTTACAAAATTAGTTGTAGCGATAGGATACAACCTTACTCAATATCATTTTATTGGAGGTGAATTTTGACAAATCCACTGTTGGATTATATCTTCTTCTTATATCCTACATGTTTGCAAAATTTCTAGAAAAATATAGATCAATATTCATGTCATCAATAAATTGTTTAAATTGCAAGTTTTTGTAGTTTAAAATTATGCATAAAATATAAGCTTATAGATCATATAGTATATAATATCCGATTGACACAAAATTTAACATATGTATTATGAGAATGAAGAACGGTTAGATTTTCAAAATATGTAGTAATATTTATTATATTAAGTAAGGTTGTAGTTTTAGGCTCTAACCAATTTTGTAGCTAAACTTAGTCCTAAATTCCTTTGGTGAAGGATTTTTAGGGAGAATATTGTCATCTTTTAGTACTTTAGATTCTATTATGAAAATTTCCTGGTTTGAGTCAATGAGAGAAAGAATTTTTAAACTTTAGTAAAAAAAAGTATGGTTTAATAATTTTACCGTGTGTTTGGTGGAGAAGTAATAGGTAGGAATTGGTCATTTATGAGATTTTAATTCTAACATGTAGGACTATAGATTCTATTATGAAAATTTCCTGGTTTGGGTCAATGAGAGAGAATTTTTAAACTTTAGTCAAAAAAAGTATGGTTTAATAATTTTACCGTGTGTTTGGTGGAGAATTAGTAGGTAGGAATTGGTCATTTATGGGATTTTAATTCTAACATGGAAGACTCTTGGTTTAGATGAACATAAAAAAAATGTTTTAGATCTTGTACAGGATATATGGGCTCCATATCCTAACCAAAAATTACGCCAAATGAGATGTCATTATCATAAATTTTTATTAAACAATTATATCTCTTAATAATTTTCTATTAGATTAATATTTTGATAATCTCATTGATAGATTATATGTTCTTTATATTTTTAAAATGCATACTAGGTTTTGTGCCAATATAATTTTATCTAATGTTCAATCTAGAAGTCCATCATTTTTGCATAATTTTAAATATAAAAACTTGAAATGTAAACATTTAGTCGATAACATAGTTCTTGATCTCAGATTATCATGAAAATTTACAAGCATAAAGAGTATAGGATGAAAATCAAATCCAATAGTAGATTTGTTAACATTTTTATCCAATAAAAAAATTAAGTGGTGTAACATAGTTTAGAGTTACACTAAGTATAACTTGAACTTATATAAAAATATTAGTAATGTAATATAACTTAGAATTAAATTAAGTATAACTTGAACCCATATTCCTCAGGAATTCTTTGCATTTAGCCTTTCACATCATCAAAACTTTGCATTTATGTCAGTATATTATTTCATCATTTTCATGTGTTAGTGGATATATGCATTTATTTATATGAATTAATAATCTATATATAGATGTTGCACAAAACATATTTGTCTAAAGAAGTTACATGGTTCTCTCTCCCTCTATGATTGCATGAGAAGATACTAAATTTTTTTTCCTCTCTCTAAAATTTTGTTATTTTGAAGGGGAGAAAGACTCACTCAAAATGCAAAAAGCCTTGTAACTCAATTAACATCTCTTGATATTTTCAACGGAAATATTTACGGTTCAAATCTTACCTCTCCAAGTTTGAAATTATATATATATATATATATATATATATAAAATCAATATTTGTTGTAAAATCTCTTCGAACTCTATGGTTTTTATTAATCTTTTTTTTTAAGAAGAGAGCTATGACAAAGTTACACTCGACGTAATTTTAAGCATTATTAAAACCACTTAATATTTTTTTATTGGATAAGAATTAAAACAAATTTATTGTTGAACTACATCTTCTTCTTATATTCTTAATGCTTGTAAAATTTCAAAATAATCAAAGATTAATAGTTGTGTTATCAATCAAATATATTTAAATTTCAAGTTTTTTTAATCAAATAGTATGCAATATCTGAATTTTAAGATGTATGTTAAAAATAGAAAATATGTAATCTTACAGTGAGATTACATATTACTTAGAGTTATTAAGTAATGTAATATTACTTAAAGTTACACAAGATGTAATTTGAACTCAAATATATATAACGAATCAAATATATATAGATGTAATTTTTTGTTACTATTACACTACTCAATATATATATATATATATATTTTCGGTTTAATATATTCAAAATTGCACCATTAGATTATACATATTTATTTTCCTTAACATACAAGCTGAATATTGTGTTAATTGAATGTAATTTATTATCGCATCAAATATTTACAAATAAAATAAGTATTGATCCCAGATAATTTTTATAAAAATATAAAAGACAATGTAATATCTGATAAATATTTTACATTTTAAACTCATTTTGGTGATCTGTAATAAATAATTGAAATTAATTTCTTAAGTATAATTGATAACACAAAATAGAATCAAAATTAATTTCACAAATATTATAACACATAATAGGTATTGTTCATAAATTATAAATAAAAATTTCTTATCAATATTTTCAAAATAAACTAATAGCGTACGCGACAATCACTATCGAGTAGTTTAAATATAACTTTCAAAGACAACGAGTCTCTCCTCAATTGACCCAATTTTCCACAAATACTACCTTTTATTTTCTTTAATCGAATTATTTACATTACATCCTAGAGCCTTGAAGCACTCACTTCGACAAATCATATGTAAGGAAGGAAGGAAGAAAAATGAGGCACCGTTATGTAATATTATAATTCAACTTTTAAAACCGAATTCAATGTTAAATTGAACCTTCGACCAATGATATCATTCCTTATATTTTATTATAAAGTAAAGCTAGTGATACAACATGTTCACAATAATTTTACAATAAATTTTAGATGGTAAACTATTAGTTATAGGTAAAAAAAGTAATGAGCTTAGATGATAACCAATAATAGATCCTTAATTACCTAAAATTTGTTGTGAAAATATTGTAAATGTAACAATTTTCTTTGATATTTTATTAAGAGATTAAATTCTATAAGGGCGTGGTGTAAAACCCATGTTTTACCCCTCCAATCCCAACATGCCATATCATCTTATCACATATTTAAAAATAAACACAATCACACTCAATCAATTCTAATACCCATATATAAATCCAACCAAATTGGGAATTTATCGAGATGTTATTAGGTGTGGTAGGATGTATTAAATTTTAATAAATTTTAAGTAAAATACTAATGTGGCAATCACTTATTGAATGGTGTAAAACATAGATTTTACACCCCATCTTTATAGAATTTAATCTCTTTTATTAATCATAAGAGTAAGATATGCATATCTAGTGGTAGTTGAGTCACGTTAATGTATATCTCACAGAACATGACAAGTCCCAACAACTTTGACATTAGCAATTTTCCTTTCTCATTTTCATATCATGCTACATTGGCCTAGCTGCACCAGTCCAGGGATTAAGAATTTAAGATCCTTAGAGCATCCACATCAGTGAATGCAAACTTATCATCTATTTTGCACCCCAAAAAAAAAAAAAAAAAAAACTAAAACTATTTTATTTATTTATTTTACACACCCATTTTTATTTTACACACCCATTCTACACATTTATTCAATAGAATATTAATTCTTTTATAATATTTTATTATTCCCTCCCTCATTGCGCCTCTCTTTCTCATAGACCCAACACTACAAACGATCACTCCACACGTAGCCACCATCATCACCATCACAGACCCAACACTACCAACGATCACTCCACACCCAGCCACCATTATCACCACCCAACCAACATCATCAAGGAAAACCAACCCACAAAACAATAAACACAAGATTTCGTCATTTCCTAAGCCATACACACAAAACCAAACAAAACAAACAAAAACCAAATGAAAATTACAGAACCCAAAAGAGAGAAAGAGAGAGAGAGAGGGAAAGAGAGCTTCACCGTGAAACTCAAACCAACGCCGCCGTTGCACCACCACAACAAACCCACACCGCCAACAACAAACCTAAATCCAAAAACAAACCACCGTGAAACTCATACCCATCAAACCCAAGACCCATGACGAGTTGCTACCCACAACCCCACGATTACCCATGGCCCCACAAACCCAATACCACCCACATCCCCACCCACCCAAAGTCGATCTTGAGAGAGAGAGAGAGAGAGAGAGAGAGAGATTCATTTGATGATCGGCGTGGCGTGGTTTGATGATCAACGTGGTTTGATCAAATGAGGAAAGGGAGAGTGACCGAAACCCAAAGACAAAATGAGGAAAGGGAAAATGAGGTGAGAAAAAAAAATAAGGAAAGGGAAATGGAGAGTGACCGAAACCCAGAGACAAGGAGAGAGAAAAAATCAATAAAATATTAAATGTAAGTGCTACAGTAACTGTGCATATATGCGCGATTACTGTAGCAATTGTGCATTTATGCACAATTTTACACCCACTGATGTGAGTGTTTTTTTAGTCAAAATGTGCAAAATGATGCACTTTTTGTATTATGCGAGATTTTGCATTCATTGATGTGGATGCTCTAATGATGTTTTAAGGTACTATATCACATAAAGTTTTGTAAATCCTGGATTTCCTTAGGAAAAATAAATAAATAAATAAATAAAATAGTCTAGCGCGATTTTGATATGTCAACTTTTCACTAACAAAACTTTTATAATCATAACCTCATAAATTTTTTTTTTCCATAGATAAAAAGCCTGAAGAAGCACTCAACGCCAAAGTACAGACATTTTAAAAAATAAATATCCCTCCTTTCCTCCACCTCTAGGTAGTCCAATGACATTGTGTTTCTTTTTTTCACATTCATTTTGGATTTTATTAATTAAATTTAGAGTAAGGTCCATCATAAATATTAGAGGAGAGAGTAATAATAATAATTTCCCCTCATCTGCGAAGGTTAACCAAATGACGTAGCTTTCTTCCCAATGTCCGCAGTGGTGATGAATGCTTCTCCCTCTCCAGCAAACTGTGCTATTAACCAAAAAAAAAAAAAGGATGAAAAATATTAATTAATACAGAAAGAATATAAAATTAGCAAGAAAAAAGTCTAGGATTGACCAGAAATCCTAGTTTTTGGCCTTTGCCTATTCGGATCCAAGAATTGGAAATTAGCAACAAACCACCACACTTATGCAATTGGAAATTTATTAAGCAACACTTACCAATAAGCTAAATGGCACCATCGCATCTATACTCCCTAGCATAAAAATTCCCAGTTTAAGTATTCTTCACCAACCCGTTCCAATCAGTCGTCACATCTGCACAAAAATGCGCCAGTTCTTGAAGCAACGTTAGCCAATCACCGGAGAGGGAGAAGCGTTCATCAATGGTGCCGTCACCAAGAAGCAAGTGGCGACATTTTAGCGGAGGCAGATATCAGATCACCATGGAGGGGGAAGGGAGGTTGACATTAAGGTTTTTTTTTTTTTTTTTTTTCCTTAAAGAAAAAAAAAATGACTATTTTAAAGGTTTTTATTAATGGAAAGTTGAAATGTCAAAATCTTGACCATTTATTCTAAAATAAATGGTTAAGATTTAGAGAATTCTATGTAGAAAGTACCTTAAGAATTTTTTTCATTTTTTTCCTTTATAATAAAAAGTTATCTTAAGAATTCTAAGGATATATACTAATCTGACGATTTGTATTTGCATTTAACCAGACATGCATCCCTTGATTTGGCAACAATTTTTATTTTTAAACTTTCAGCTTTCTTTTTTTGGTTAAATGCATGAAATGTGTGTAGTTTTTATTTTTAATCATTTTGCATAGTAAATTTAAAAGAATTTGGTTTTTCCCCCCCCCCCCTTCATCTACATTTATATGAGATTAAATTTTATAAGGATGTAATGTAAAACCCAAGTTTTATCTCTCAAATCCCAATATGCCATATCATCATATTACATATTAAAAAATAGGCACAATCACATTCAATCAATTCTAATACCAATTTGAAAATTCAACTTAACCGTGAGTTTATTGAGATGTTATTATGTATGGTAAGATATATAGAGTTTTAAGTGAAAAATTAATATTACAATCTCTTAATCATCATATTACATATTAAATAATAGGTCTAAACATACTCAATCAATTCTAATAACCTTGGTTATAGTGGTTTTTCACAGTGCCCAATCATATTTTGTATTCGAACTTTTTACATTAGGAATGCACCTACTCCACAGTCTCCACCACGATGTACACTGCCAATGCAATTACTTTACTTTTCAAAATTAATAAAGTTTCTGTCTTTTTCTTTTCCAAAAAAAAAGTTTCTCTTCCAAAAAAAAAGTTTCTCTTCCAAAAAAAAAGTTTCTCTCTTTTACCTCCAAAATTTTACCTCAAAAAATTTTGGAATATATTAAAAGCAATAAATCTTAAGATTAATGTCATGGGGGCACTGTCATTTAATTAAATTGAAATTGTTTTCAATGGTAAGTTCAAATAATTAAAATGTGACAGGTTGTGATTGGTGAAGTATAAAATAGAATACTCAAAATAAAATAAAAGATTAATATTAGTTGTGATGTATTATTGTTGTGAAATCTTGATTTTGTGGATCACCACTTTGCTAGGCCTATGTATGTCTACTTGTTATTAGTGAATCCCCTTCTACTTAAAAATTGAAATAAATATAATCTTTTTTCAATGTCAATGACTTCTCTTTACAGCATAATAGTTCGTAGTTGTGCAATGCACTAAAATGTTTTACAAAATATAATCTTTTCTTTTTGTTTTATTTTTTTCTTAAAATGAAATTTGATAATTTTGATAGTTATTAATAATATTTACTATGACTATATGTTCTCATTTGGAATGATCTATACCACCATTTAACTTTGTGTAAAATTCTTTTATGAATGATATGTAGTTAACTTACTATGTACTAACAAGTCTATTAGTATTTGCTTCCAGATCATTTTGTTTGAAAATTCTCGCCATGCCAAAATTAGAAATCTTTGGATTCATACTTACATCAAGGAGTATGATACTGATTTTTAAATCACTATGAATTATTTATTTATTTATTTATTTTTTTGATACACACTATGAATTATTTTCAATCTTGAATGTTTATGGAGCTAGATCATTCCTTGAACAATTCCTTCAATTATGTTGAAATGTTTCTTCCATTCCAGTAGCTTACTTCTATTTGAATTTGGCAATATAAAAGTTATACCCAATCATTAATCTACTTTATATAATGTAATCCTGATAAGTATATAAATTCCCTATAGAAAAACAAATGAAGCCTAAAGATAAATAACTGAATGTTTTCCAAACCAAAGAGAAAGTAGTCCAAGTTTTTGTTGGGCATGTATTTATAGATTAACATCCTTTCTTCTCCAAAAATGCAACAACCTAGAAGCTTAACAAAATTCATGTGTTGGAGATTAGATATGAGTATCAACTCATTCTTGAACTCAATTACTCCTTGCCCTGAAATTTTTGATAATCATTTTACAGCTATTTTTTGAACTGTTAGCAGTTTTCCCTATTGTGATGATCAAAATAAGGTTTTACCAGTATTAGTCATAATTTAATTTAAATATCTCTTCTTAGAAATTTTTTAGAGGCTATCATGTAAATAGTTCCAAAGCTCCCTTCTCCAAGCTTTCTTTCCAATGAGAAGTTATTTGTGGCTACTATGATAGATTCATAGCTAAATACACTTATATCCCGCCTCTTCTTTCTATCACTTAGGACCTCATTCTCATCGATAGGTCTATATGAAATCACTAAATTAAGCAATTCTTTTTCTTCATCTGTTTCATTATTTCCGGTATAAATTTACAAAAAGTCATATTGTACATTTAACCCAAAAAAAAAAAAAAAAAATGCAAAATGCAAAAATTAGTCCGATGAGTTCAATATTGTTGGGGAGATAAACACCTTGGAGAGCTTCCTTGAGTAATTAATATAACATATAGATACACATTTTAATCCAAAAGGCCTGAGCCCAATGAGTATGTGCTCAATTATGTTATATTAGCCACTCATTTTTCTCACCTTTATTCAATGTGGGACTTCACTCACACCCAACAATCTCCCCATCACGTGTGAGTCTCTGCCTCTCTGTGACCTTCAAGACCTCTATGTAGGCCATGAACAAGTACTACTCACTCCCCTTTGTCTAATGGCTTTTTCACTTCATCAACACATCATCCATGGGTCTTTTGTTCACCATCCATGGGAACCACATGTCAACCGTGCATGCACATCCATGAGAACTCCACACGTCCATGTCCATGGGAACCTTGCACCACACCATTATTCAGCTCCATTAGTAATATTCCTTTTTTTTTTCTTTCTCCAGGATCTTTGTGTGTGGGCCGTTTAGGCTTTCTCTGTCCTCGTTGGGTAGGGACCATGAACTCCTCACAAACAAGAACAACAAGAAATTATGTGGAAAACCCTTTAGTGTAGAGGGAAAAATCACAGGGCAAATCAACCAACAAGAAATTACATGGAAAACCCTTTAGTGTAGAGGGAAAAACCACGGGGCAAATCTGATCAATCCACTATAATAAAATAGAGATTACAACACTTAAATAATACCCAAAACCTGAGTTCATTGTAAATTGGGAAAATACAATAATACCTCTAGGAACAAATACAACCTCACCACAAAATCCGGTAGTATGATCTTCCACTCTGAATACTTCAAATCTCTGTGGTTTTAGCACCCAAATAATTGTCTTAGAAAAAACTCCAATTTATGTTCCTTGTGTGTTTTGAGCAAAAGAAAAATTACCTTTTCTTTTTTCCCTTAGTGCTACACAACACACTAATCTTTTTCTTTTAGTTGGCTTCAAATCCATGTTTCAGTCTTCAGTCTCTCTCTTTCTGCCATGGCATGGAATTTCTTGAAGTGCTCAAATACTTGGTCTTTAGTTTTCAAAAACCTTTTGTGAAGAATCATCAATAAAAGTAACAAAATACTTATTATCACTTAAGGACTCCACATCAATGGGACCACATACATCAGAATAAACGAGATCTAACACATTGGGCTTTCTAATAGAGGGAATGCGAAATGACACTCTATGTTGTTTTCCAAATAAACAATAATCACAATGTTTGAGTGACATACCTTTTGCAAAAGGAATGAGAGATTTCTTTGCCAAAATATACTGCCTTTTTTCACTCATGGGAGATAGCTGCCTATGTCACAAGTTAGGCGAAAAATTTTCCCGAGTTGCACTAATAACATCTTTGCATACCTTTACTTGTGTCTTATAAAGTGTACAACAAATCTTCTTTCTAGCAAGCACCAATGATCCTCTGGAGAGTCTCCATTTACCATCTCCAAAATAGTTGTCATAGCCTTCTTTATCTAGAATATGAGTAGAAATCAGATTCAAGCGCATATGAGGCACATGTCACACATTTTTCAAAGTCAAGGTGTGAAAGCTTGAAAAAGTGTTGAAAACACAAGAGCTGTTTAGACCCCCAATTAAAAGATTACGGCTCGATTGATTTTACTCTAACTTATCTAAGTGCGGAAACAAGAGTAAATGAAGCGCAAACAACCAATACTACTCTAGTGCATAAACATGAACAACCAATAATAAAAGTAAAGCACAAGAGTAAGGGAAGAAAGAATGCAAACACAAGATAACATGCCGATGTGTTATCGAAGAGCAAACCAAAGAACTCGGCGAAAAACCTCTTCGTTGCCCTCCAAGTGGTAATCGATCCACTAGACAATCAGTTGGGATACATGGGTTAGCAAGAGACCCTCCAAGCCTAATCTACCCAATGTACCTAAGCCCTCCAAGCTCCTAGTCCAACATGGCTTCTCGGAACCGTGTCTTGTCTAACTTTTCGGATCCCGCAATAGGCCTAATTGCATCTACCAAGCCTCACCGGCTTCTTTTGACAAATCCCCAAAACTTCCTAAGCTCCAAAACACTCTCTACACTCTGAATAGGTGTGAGTTGTGTTTGAGTACAAATCTTCTCTTAAGGTATGACAATGGGAGAGGGATGGAGAAGAGGCTACAATGATTTCTTACTAAGGATGAGCAGCTCTCTCTCTAAAAGATGGGTGTGTGTGTTGTAGAAAACCTATCTAGGATTTTTCTCTCTGAATGACCTCCTTTAAATTTGTGGGTAATAAGGGTATATATAGTATGGGTGAAGGGTAAGAAAGTCACTCTTAAAAATCCTCCAAACAGAATGTTTCGCGACTGCCTCGAGGGAAGGCCTTACGCACGAGACACTCGCGAAAATGACAGCCTGGCACGACTCTTCAGCTTCCAGTCATATGCTTCTCACACGGCTCTTTCGAGGGTTAGCTTCTAGCGAGACACTCGCGAGATCCATTGATTCTTCATTTAAGTTTAAGTCTTCACCAACTTGATACTAAACCCAATACAATAAAATCCCACAAAATACAAGGAACAAAATTAAAACAAATACAATACTTTTTGTCATGGAATAAATCCAACATAAAACATAGTTGTAAATTACAACTTTACAATCTCCCCCTTTGGTTATTCCGTGACAAAATACCCTATAACAAACTCTAGACTTAAACATGAGTTTGAGAACAATGGCAAAACTCACTCACACCTAAATCTAAAATCTTTGATGCACTTGGAACATATATACTTGTAACTTGAAACACTTGCACAAAATACATTAGACCCTTAAGGTAAATCAAGTGATAAAAGGACAAGTATAATGTAACAAGTAAAATGCGATCAAGTAAACATGTTGTGAAACAAATGAGCAACTTGATCAAACACATGACAGTCATATGGAAATGACCAAAATGATCATATAGCAAAGCAAATGATCATCCGAACATGCAACCAAAAAAGCACAATAGCATAAGGATAAATACATGTCCAACACATAAGCACGATGTAATGAGAGCAATAAAGCATATCAAAGCACCATAAACCAACGAGAAAACAAGCATAAAATCAATCAAGGTTTTCTCAAAAAAATGTCTTCTCCCCCTTGATATATGCATTTCCCCTATAACTTTCTCCCCTTACGAATGTGCACGAGGTAGAATTTCTCCCCCTAAGAGTGTGCACATGAGTCATATAGAAATGATGATAAACTCCCCATTTTTGTCATGAATAGACAAATTAATCAAGAGGAAGGAGGGAAAGAAAAGAAGATATGAACAAGGGTAAAAAATGATGCATGAGGAGTGCAAGATGTATGAGAAAATGAAGCTCAAATGCAAAATAAAACATCTTTAAAAAAAGCTATAAAGCATAAAGAACATGACATGCTAAGGATGATGAAACATGATATAAACCTAGGCATGACAAAGACACAAGAACATGTTATATGTGCTAAAAGGTCTAAAAAGACTTAACTAGCATGAGTGAATGCAAAAACATGTCAAGTGTTCAAGTGTGTGCAGCAAATGTGCATCTAGTGTGCATGTGAGATGCATAATCAATGTATGAATAAGCACTCACAGGGCAAAGTGTATAAAACACACCACCAAAGATAAAAAAATGATAAACATGAATAATTATGGTGATTCCCAAAGTTTGGTACTCAATGGAGTCCAAAACAATGAGAAAATGTCATTTGAGCATTTTATCAAACACTTATGGCTTGTTTGGAAGTTTAGAGAGGGAGGAGAGTAGAGGAGAGTAAAGGGAAGGGGAGTAGTGAGGAGGAGAGTAGAGGAGAATGATTCACTTCTACCTTATTTGGATGTTTTTAAAATTAGTAAGGGGGAAGGGAGTAATTAGCCATTCCCCTTGTGTAATTTTGTTAATATAATAAGGGTAAATTAGGTAATTTACTTAGTCAATAGTTTACGTACTCTACTCCCCCTCCAAATCTCTCCAATTTGGGGGAATTAAAATTGGGGGGCTAGAGGGAGTCCAAACCCCTCCAAACTCCTCCAAACCCCTCCCCCTCATTCTTTAAAAAACTTCCAAACAAGATAATTGCATTACTCTCCCTCCCTCTACTCTACTCCCCCTCCTTTTTTAAACATCCAAACATGCCATTAGAGTGCACACACTACACATGTATGATGAATAATACAAGAACATATGAAAATCTTGCCTAAATACATGTTATTTTTGCCACAAGGGGCCAACATATAAAGCAAATCATCAATTAAAATAAAGCCCAATAAAAAAGATTGACAAAAATTAAGTTTTCTAACTCCCATTTGAGAAAATTCCAACTATGAACATAAAACCCCCAAAACATAATTTAAGGATCAAAATCAATGAAAAAGAGTTAAAAATTACTTTAGAAATGTTTATGGAATGTAAAAAACTTGAAATTAGTTGGGTTTTGATGTTGAAGTGTTAAAACAGGGGTTTGGGAGAAGATGTGAGAAGTTCAAAACAAAAGACCCATGAAATGCCCTTTAAAAAGCTGATCTGGAAATTTTAACGGGAAGCTTACTCGCGAAGTTACTCGTGAGACAGTCATGAAACAGTCACGAAAGTCTCCGTCCAAAGCTGAAAAAACTTTAAAATTGGACCATTTAACTCCCAGTTGAGCTTATACATGAAATAGGTCACAAAAACACCCAGAAAACATATTTTTCACACAAAAACACTTTAAAAACTTTGAAAAACATAGGTGATACAAATCACTTTCAAAAGCAAACAAAAAGAACAAAAATATTTTTGGTTTGAACCACATATTATTGAGCACACACACATCACATTTGAACATGTACAATCACACAAATGAAATAGACATTCATTCAACAAAAGTTTTGTGTGTTGTGGGAGAGTATTAAGTGTGAAATAGTCCTTAGACTAGAGTGAAACTTCAATGATCAATTCAATTAAGTCATACACAACTGGTACTAAATCAAGTGGTCTATCTCAATTATAGAAATGAACATATATGATCTCCTACAAATTGATTACAAATCTTAGAAGTTTTTCATTTGGTTTTTGCATAAATCATAACATTTGATCATTTTTGGATAAAACATCTCTTTTTGTGTGTTGTGGGAGAGTATCAAGTGTGACATAGTCCTTAGACTAGAGTGAAACTTCAATAATCAATTCAATTAAGTCATACACAACTGGTACTAAATCAAGTGGTCTATCTCAATTATAGAAATGAACATATATGATCTCCCACAAATTGATTACAAATCTTAGAAGCTTTTCATTTGGTTTTTGCATAAATCATAACATTTGATCATTTTTGGATAAAACATCTCTTTTTGAGATCGGTGCTTGAAATTTTTGATATTTCAACATTTAGAATTAGCTTTTAGCTTTTTGAGCACCATACATTTCAAAACAAAAGTCGCTTTCCCTTTTTCCTAGTCAAATACTAGTATGTGCGACAGACTTTTGCAACTCAAGATCTCTTTTTCATTTTGAGATTTACATTTGGTGAGCTCTTTTGCAAAAATATAAAAATAAAGTGGGAAGAGATATAGACACAAGTCTATGCAAGTATCAAGACCATCAAGACTATTGATCAATCATTCATTACAACAATCACACATAGTTTTCAAGATTTATTCCACACAGATAAATGTGCATACATAATAAGCTAAGCTCGTAAATGCACTACGCCATTAGTACGAAGGTACTAGGCCAAACTCACATGTGATATGTGTTCAAATATATACGATCAAACTTTTTGAATTTTTCACTTTTTATGTGTTTTTGGATTTTTACTCACACAAAAACAAAGTATAAAAGTAAGATCAACAACAAAAACAATGCATACAAATAAATGCAAGAAAAAATGCATGAAGATATGACAATCAATGCATGAAGGGTCCAACACAGATCGAAAGAATTAGATCAAGAACCAAAAGAGCAAAAACTCAACCATAGGAACCCTTCCTCATCCAAACAGAATGATTGTTTAGAATGAGTGTTTCATGAGAAGTGAGACGAGGGTTAGAAGAATGAGAATCGGAGATGCACATAGTCAAGGAGTTAAGAGCATTAAACACTTTCTTTAACAACATGTTATTTTTACTCAAATTCGGCTTACCCTTTTTAGCACAACTTCCAAGAAGTTCAAGTTTTTTTTTTTTAAATTCTTTTAAAAACTTGAAACTTAGAGCAATGAGATCTAAGATGACCAAAGGCACCACAATGGTGACAAACAATGTGTTTAGGTCCATTAAGCTTTTTGGGAATGGATCTAGCAACATGGTTTTACTCTTTCTTCAACTTATGACATTGAGGTCTTATATGACCAAACACACCACAATGGTGACAAATTGGAACAAATTTAGATCCATCCAAAATCTTAGGTTGAGACCTAAACAGAGGTTGTGGCTTAAGAGCCTTTCTCTCCACTTTTTGATTTCTTTTGTGTAGCAGAATGTACACCGATTTGTCATTTAAGGTAGAACATACAATAGACACAAAATCAGGTACCACAACATAATTGCAACAAATATTTTCATCATTTTTAACAGTAGGTTCAGCAATCAAACACTTGGCATGCATCTTAAGAGATTCATTTTCACATTTAAGATCATCAACAAGTTTAGCATCTAAGTCCATATTTAAATATTCAAACTCTTTTTGCTTTTCAAGAGAATATTCAGCAAGTTTCATATATTTCTCAACAAATTGTTGGATTCATTGAGCTTAGCAATCAACCCATCCTTTTTACAAAATAACTTGCTCAAATTCTTTTGAGACTTCTTAACATTTTTCTTCAAGAGTTTGTCATTTGGAATATCAACAACAGCAAATGATTCAAGTAACATGTCATCACAATCATGAGGATAAACACTTATAGAGGCATGTTCACAAACACATGGCATGTTACACTCACAAACATCCATAGAAGCATACAAAGCACTATCCATGGCAAAACACATACACTAGGTCGAGGATCACACTTAGGTAATGAAACCAAAACAAGTGTACCCGCTCTGATACCAATTGAAAGCTCGAAAAAGTGTAGAAAACACAAGAGCTATTTAGACCCCCAATTAAAAGATTATGGCTCGATTGATTTTACTCTAACTTTTCTAAGTGTGGAAACAAGAGTAAATGAAGCGCAAACAACTAATACTACTTTAGTGCATAAACATGAACAACCAACAATAAAAGTAAAGCACAAGAGTAAAGGAAGAGATAATGCAAACACAAGATAACATGTCGATGTGTTATCGAAGAGGAAACTAAAGAACTTGGCGAAAAACCTCTTCGCTGCCCTCTAAGCGGTGATCGGTCCACTAGATAATCAGTTATGATACATGGGTTAGCAAGAAACCCTCCAAGCCTAATCTACCCGATGTACCTAAGCCCTCTAAGCTCCTACTCTAACAAGGCTTCTCGGAATCGTGTCTTGTCTAGCTTTCCGGATCCCGCAATACGCCCGATTGCATCCACCAAGCCTTAACGGCTTCTTTTGGCAAATTCCCAAAACTTTCCAAGCTCCAAAACACTCATTACACTCTGAATAGGTGTGGGTTGTGTTTGGGTACAAATCTCCTCTCAAGGTATGACAATGGGAGAAGGATGGAGAAGAGCCTACAATGATTTCTCTCTAAAAGATGGGTGTGTGTGTTGTAAAAAACCTATCTAGGGTTTTTCCCTCTGAATGGCCTCCTTTATATTTGTGGGTAATGAGGGTATATATAGTATGGGTGAAGGGTAAGAAAGTCACTTTTAAAAATCCTCCAAGCAGAATGTTTCGCGACTACCTCGCGGGAAGGCTATACCTGCGAGACACTCGCGAAAACGACAACTTGGCACGACTCTTCAGCTTCCAGTCATGTGCTTCTCACATGGCTCTTTCGCGAGTTAGCTTCCAGTGAGACACTTGCGAGATCCACTGATTCTTCATTTATGCTTGAGTCTTCACTAACTTGATACTAAACCTAATACAATAAAATCCCACAAAATACAAGGAACAAAATTAAAGAAAATACAATACTTTTGTCATGAAATAAAGCCAACATAAAACATAGTTCTAAATCACAACTTTACAAGGTGTATCCAATGTTAGTCTCAATACAAACATCTCCAATTCCTACAATGTCAGCATAACTATTATTGCCTATCTTCACTCTCCCAAAGTCTCCTACTTTTTATGAAGTAAAGAGCTCCTTTCTTGGAGTGACATGATAAGAAGCAGCTGAGTCAATCACCAATTCAACATAAGGATGTGAAACATTGCAACATTCATCCTCCCCTACACAAGACAATCATGCTCAACAACCAATGCTCTCATACCATTTGTTGGGGGCTTAAATACGTTGGGGAGCTTCCTTGAATAATTAATATAACATATAAAGACACACATTAATCCAAAAAGCCTAAACTCAATGGGTATGTGCTCAATTATGTTATATTAACCACTCATTTTTCTCATCTTTATTCAATATGGGATTTCACTCACGTGTAACCCGACAATTTTATATATATATATATATATATATTATTTGTATGTATGTATGGATGTAATCTACCTTGAAGTATGGATTTTCTCCTTAATTAGTAGATAACATTCTATACTAGAAAAGGCTAAAAAACCGCAACTAAAATGCCAATCCATATCTACTTATTTATTCCTGCATGTCGTCATAAATGGCCAAGGTTAGTAATCATTTTAGAAATTCTCTCTCTCTCTCTCTCTCTCTTTTGAAGAAAATTATATATTAAAGGGTAAACTATATGTTTTTGATCCCTATCTTATACACCATATTACAATTTGATTCCTAACCTTTCAATTGTGTCAATTTCGTCCTTAACCTTTTAGTATTGTGCCAAATTAGTCATTGTCATATTATCTCTTGGATGAAAATTAATGGCGTGCCTAATGGCCAAAATAAAAAATTAGTTTCCATTGATGTAAGAATAAACTAAAATTTTATTTTGGCCGTTTGCTATGTCTGCAATTTTCATTTAGGATATAACGGCATGGACTAAATTAATATAATACTGAAAGATTAAGGATCAAATTGATATAATTGAAAGGTTAGAGATCAAATTGAAATATGATATATAGGATAGGAACCATATATGGTGTAATGGATAATAAACGTTTTGTCAATTTTCTTCTCTAGTGAATTCCAGTTTTATCACCTTATAGATTCAAGGAACCCTTCGCAGATTCGAGTTTACTATCCAAAAACTAATAGTTTAGATTCTGTACATCAAAGAGAGAATCATGTGTGCTTTCTCTAGACTTCCGCGACTTCATTTCTCCACCTAGCTTCCTGGAGAGACCTCCATTAAGCGCTAATGGAAAACCACCAATAAGATTGAATTTTTAGGTGGCTTTCTAAGTTTCCACAACTTCACTCATACGCCATTAGATCATCTTGCTATGTTCATAAGCACAGAATATTTGTGTGGGAAAAATCAAAATGGAGAGAAAAAAGATTAGAAATAGTGAACACTGATCATGCAGTTTGGGACATTGTTGCGATCAAGCAAGTCGTGAAATGGCTACGACTTGCCTAGTCACCACTCTGATCTGATTCATTTGCCACATGTCACTCATTGGCTGTGCAGGTCACCTAAGGTCACGGGTTGTCCTTGAAGGCAGCTTTCACAAGTGTAGAGAGCTCAAGTGGTCTCTATCCCAAATACAATTAAGCCGGAAAGATAAATTTAATTAGAATAAAAAAACATATAAATTTGCCACTGAATATAACCAATAAAAATAAGGAGTTTTTGTGAGGAGTTTACAAAAAGTATTTTCGTCTCATGCTAATTGCTTTCTGCAGTTGCCAACCTGTACCAACAGATGTTAGCCTCACGGTATATGTGTTCAATAGAGACTTGCCAAGGTCTCTCTAGTAAGTGCCTCAATCAGTAATCAACTTAGTTAAATCCGGTGGGAATAATGAAAACGAATTTCTTAGCAATTTGGTTGCTAATAATGACTTTCTTACTAGGATTATTTATTTATATTCTAATTTAATTAAATTTAATCCATATATAATCGCCCACAGTACTACATTAATTCTCCACCTGCAGGGTTCCAAAAAAAAAAAAAAAAAAAAAAAAAAAATCTCTACCTGCACCTGTTGGGCCTGTCATTTCTTTTGCTCTATCATCAGTGTTTAGTTTTATCATTTGGGTAGCCTGAAAATTAGTCTCTTAGGACAAGTACTAGCCTGATGGTATTTTATAGTGCATACATTTCCAAATAAAAAAGTTGGATTTTTGATGGGCACCAAATCTTCCAAATCCATTTCTGGCCCTGTGTGTTTGGGCTCAGTTCCCTTGTATTTAATGATGGATCTAAAAGTAGACTAAACAAAACAAAATTCCAAGTTGAAAGGCCCACTACAAAAGACAATTTGTTGGGTAAAGTAAGATGGTAAATTAGAAGATAAGTGTTGTCTGTTTGATACATATGTTTAAATACATATATTTAATTTTTAAACAACATTACATATATTTTCACACACTTTTTTATCCACACATATTTTAAAAAAATATAAATAACATTACTAGAACAATATTATTAAACAGTCCTTTAAAGTCCCTTAAAGTGCCATGTTTTGTAACTAAGTCAGTAAGTGTTTCTTTGAGGGGGCCTTGAATGAAAGATCTCAAAGGCCCACAGTTGATTTAACATTGTTGCTTTAGCATTTATTTAAAAGTCACATCAGAGTCATTGGACAATGACTTGGAGAAGTAAATTTACTAAAAGAAAGATTTTTAAAAAGTAGATTCAAGAAAAATAATCGGAAGAAAATTTTATAATTGCAATCAAGTCTACACTTGAGGTACTAGAACAAGTTTGAGTCCCGTGATAAGAGCTAGCTTACATTTATGGAAGGAAATTCAATGGAATAAAACATTTGATGAACTTATTCTTACCAACTACACATGCAAGACAACAAAACAAAATTATACCTGGCCTCTATCGAGTATCAATATCAGAAATGAACAAGCTATTCAAGTATTCATGGTATAAACTTCAGGCTCTTTATTAATAATATTTGCCTCAATTGCTTTTCTTCAGAGAGAAAATGCTGATTTTTTAGGCAAAGGTAATGGTGTACTTTCATTAGTCAATGTAAAGTTGTGATTTACAACTATGTGTTTTGTTGGTTTTTATTCCGTGTCAAATTTGATTGTAATTACTATCAATTGTTTATACCCTGTATTTGTTGTGGGAATTGTTGTAAGGGGTGTGTGATAGAGAGTGTGTGAAGACTCAAGCAATTTGGAAGCTGATGGAATCTTGCGGGTATCTCGCGACTAAACTTCCCGCGAAGTGAAGCATGTGCCCTGCACATGCTGGAATGCGAAGAGTCATGACAGATGGAGACAGCTGTCTCTCACGAGTATCTCGCGGGTAAGGCCTTCCCGCGAGACACCCGCGAGACATGCTGTTCTGCCAGCCTGTACTGACTGACTCACACATTTTGCACCTATCCTATATAAACCCTCATTACCCACAAATGTTGAGGAATGCTTCAGAGAGAAAACCCTAGCCAAACACATTTGTAATTAGAGATTGTCTTCCCCACCTTTCTCTATACACTGGCTTGTGGTATCTCCTCAACCCTTCCCTCTCCATTTCTACACCATTGAGAGGTTGATAGCCCAAACACTTACCACACCTTTTGAGAGTGTTGTGTGACGTTTTGGTGCTGCTGGGAAGCATTGGAAGAAGCCTGGAATGGCAGATACAACATGGAGCTTGTTGCGGGATTCGGATAACTAAGACAAGACACGGTTCCGAGAAGCCTTGTTGGAGTAGGAGCTTGGAGGGCTTAGGTACATCGGGTAGATTAGGCTTGGAGGGTCTCTTGCTTACTCATGTATCCCAACTGATTGTCTAGTGGATCGATTTCCGCTTGGAGGGCGGCGGAGAGGTTTTTCGTCGAGTTCTTCGGTTTCCTCTTCGAGAACACGTCTCGGTGTTTTCTGTGTTTGCATCCTTCTTCCCTACTCTTTTATATTCCATTACACTGCTGTGTTGTTTAGTTTATGGATTAGAGTAGCTATATTGTTCATCCGCTCGCTTTTACACTATTGCGCACTTTATATAAAAGTTGTGTAAAATCTATCGAGCCGTAATTTTAATCGGGGGTCTAAACAGCTCTTGTGTTTTTCAACATGTTTTCGAGCTTTCAATTGGTATCAGAGCGGGTACACTTGCTTGGTTTAAATACCTTAGTGTGATCCTTGACCCTATTTGAGATGGATCGGTCTCAATCGCTCAATGTTCCACCATTTTTTGATGGGAACAATTACGCATTCTGGAAAGTTAGAATGAGAGCATTTTTATGCTCTATAGAAGATACCGTTTGGGATGCGGTAGAGCTCGGCTGGACTAAGCCGGAAGCTCCTAAGGCAAATTGGGATAAGGCAGCTCTCGCAGCAGCCAATGCAAATAGTAAAGCTTTAAACGCTATATTTTGTGCTGTGTCACCTGATGAATTCCACAGGATCTCTCATATGACAGTTGCTAAGGAAGCTTGGGAGATTTTGGAGACCACTTATGAGGGTACAAAGAAAGTTAAGGACACAAAACTTCAGATGCTTACCACCAAATTTGAAGAGCTCAAGATGGGTGATGATGAACCATTTGATTCATTCTATGGGAAGCTCAATGAAATTGTAATTGCTAAACTCAATCTTGGGGAGAAGATTGAAGCTAAGGTGGTGAGAAAAGTATTGAGGTCCTTGCCTGAAAGTTTTAGAGCAAAAGTTACAGCTATAGAGGAAAGCAAGGATTTGGATGAGATTAAGATTCAAGAATTAGTTGGGTCTCTCCAAACATATTAGATAGGACTGCCTTCCCATAAGATGAGTAAATCACTTGCTCTTAAAACCATCACCGAAAGGATGGGTGATTCCTCCGAAGAAGATGGGATGGAGAAGGAGGTAGCATTTCTTGCGAAAAACTTCCGCAAATTTCTGAAGATGAAGAACAGTGGGAAACCATTCAACAGAAGAAAATTTTCATCTTCAAGAGGTGATATGAAAGAGTTTACAAAGAAAGAAGGGAGGGAGTTTCAACCTTCTCCAGAAATTATATGCTATGAGTGCAATGGCCATGGACATCTAAAGAAGGAGTGTCCAAATTTTCTGAGGGGAAAAGGCAAAGCTTATGCCACGACACTCAGTGATTCAGACTCCTCTGATTCTGACTCGGAAGAGAGTTGTGACGGAGAGGGAAACTACTCCGCATTCATGACCATTGCTCATGTGGAGTCATCGGATGATTTGGGTGCACTTGTGAAGGAGCTTGGTGAGCATTCTGATTCAGAGTCTATTGGGAATGTGGAAGAATCAGATGTTGAAGAAGAAGAAGAGAATACAGCTAATCTTCAAGAAAATTACTCCTTATTACTTGAGAAGTCAGGAGAGTATACCAGAGTAGCCAAGGCGGTTGTAAGGAAAATGAAGAAAGCTGAGGAAGATTATAGAAGTCTCTTGATAAGATATAAAGAGGCTAAGTGTGAGATTGAGACACTAAATGACGAGTTGTCTGAAGCCTATACAAAGGTGAGGTTTCTTGAGCAAGAGGTAGTGCAAGCTCATGCCAAGATAGAAAGAGTCTCCTCCCAGAAGTTAGATGATGTTATCTCATCTCAAAAACCTTCTTCAGACAAGTCCGGGTTAGGATACACCGGAGGAAGCAGCTCATCAGCCAAAGCCACAAAAGAAGTGAAATTTGTAAAGGCCATAGAGCCTATTGTAGAAGAGCCCACTCTTGAGAATGTTAAGGCTGAGAAGAAGAATGTGAGTGAGCAACGGATGATGAATAAGCCCCGAAATCATTCCATAGGTAGACATGAAACCAGAGGAAGATCTCTCCCAAGATTTCAACGGGGTCCCAGAACGGACTATGTGTGTCACTACTGCGGAGTGCAAGGACATACCAGGCCTAACTGTCAGAAGCTGAGATCAGACAACAACTCAAGCGCACCTCGGTCACGAGGAAGGAGAAATGACATGAGGTCTTGGGGTGGTAAACAACCGAGAAGTCAGAATCGTGACCCTGGCATGATGGACGTGATGAAAATGATTGGTGCCTTCACCACTTGCTTGGAGAGTTTCACCAGAAGGTTTGACAGTCCAAATTCTCGTACCCAATCCGTTAAGGATATCACCCCAAACGCACGTGACGTGTGGGTGAAGAGGGGTACTCATGCATAAGCATTATAACATGTCCACGCATAAATTCTTTCAATGTTTAGGGACTTTTGCTGTTGCATCGTTTCATGCATTGCTCTATTTTTACTGTTGGTGTTTTGTACCATTTGTTTTTGTTTATCTTTATTCTCTTGTTCTGTTTTTGGGTGTGTTCCAAAAAATTCAAAAACTCATAAAAAATAGAAAATCCAAAAAGTTTGATCACTTTGTTGAGTTTTGTCTCAAAGCATGTTTTGCCTTGTACCTTTGTACTTATGGCTTTGTGCATTTAACGAGCTTAGCTTGTCTCTCATGCACTCATATCATTGTGGAAGAAATTCTGAAATCTATGTGACTGTTGTAAATAGATCTTCAACCTTGTCATGAATGATTAGTGAATGTTTTTGTTGATCTTGAGACATGCATAGACTCATGCCTATATATCTTCCCACTTTTATTTTCTGCTTTAAAAGAGCTCTCTAATTGTAAATCTCCAAAAGAAAAGAGATATAGAGCTGCAAAAGCCTGTCGCACAAACTAGTATTCGACTAGGAAAAAGGGAAAACGACCAAAATAAAATGTATGATACCCAGCAAGCCAAAGGCTATCTCATAAAATGAAATATAAAAAATTTCAGGCATCTTTCTCTAAATGAGATTCTCTTTGCTCAAAAGTTGCAAATGATATGTTAAATATGGAGCCAAATGAAAAGCTTCAATGAATTGTTATCAAGTACGTGTGGGAGGTCATATATGCATGTTTCTATAATTGAGATAGGTCACATAATCTAGTGCTAGTTGTGTATGCCTTGATTGAATTGATCATTGAAGCTTCACATTGGACTAAGGACTATCTCATTTTTGATATCCACACACAACACACAAGTCTATGTTCAATGAATGCCTTATTCATTTGTATGATTGTACTTGTTTAAATGTGTTTTTCACATGCTCAATCTTTGTTGATCAAACCCAAAAAGATTTTTGAGTGTTTTATTTGTTTTTGAAAGTGTTTTTATACTCTCTTGTCTTTTGTTTTTGATTAAAATGCATGTTTTTGTGTTTCTTCAAAAAACTGGTTCAGGGGTAGTTTCGCGAGAAGCTCGCGACTCAGAGCTTCCCGCGAAAAGGAGTTGAGGGAAATTTTTATTTTATCATGTCACACAGAAACTTTCGCGACTGTCTCGCGACCAACGGCTTCTCGCGAAATGCTGTTTGGCTAAAAATTGGATTTTTCCAATTTCAGACAGAAGCTACCGCGACTGTCTCGCGACTGTTTCGCGACCTAATGCTTCTCGCGAAATATTTTGTGCTTCAGTGGCACTTCTCGCGACTATCTCGCCCCTCTCTAACTCGCGAAAAACGCGTGTTTTCAGTTTTTATATAGCTGATGTGACAGTTTTTCAAACTATCAAACTTCCCTCGCTCAACCTCTCTCAAACTTTCTCAACCCAAAATCACTATTCCATTCATTTCCCTTCAATCCAAGCATTTTTTATGCATTTTCCTCTTCAAGGTATGTTTATTAACCATTTCTTTTTAAGTTTTTACTTAGATTATGCAGAATTTTTGTTAGGGTTTTTCAAAATTGGGGATTTTCGAAACTTTGGGTTGGTGTTCAAAATTGAGTGAATTTTTCTCATTTCTTTTTATTGGGTTGTGTCCCATTTGTTGTTTCTGCATTTATGTTGGCCCCTTGTGGCATTTCATCATGTATTGAGGGTAGATTTTCACATGTTCATGCATTATTCATACAATTTATGCATTTGTGCACGCTAAGTGTTTGTCAAAATGTTCAAGTGACATTTTTGTGATAAAATGGAATCAAGTGAGTTCGATCCATAGTTTTTCACTTGTTAGACCTTATTTTACTTAGGTTTGGTCATTGATTATGTGTTTCACTCACTTTGTTCATGTTGCACACTCTTGGCACACAACTAGGCACACTTAGGCACCCTCATGCATCTCATGCCGCACACACTCATTAGCACATGCACACAGACACCCTCTCTTGCATTTTTTTAATTTGGTGCAATGTAGTTATGCTTTATAAGTTGGAGTATTTTAGCATGATGTTTAGTGTCTACCATGCTCTGTTTTTAGTTAGTTTAAGTCTGATTTGGAACTAACTTGAATCTAATGAAGTTTGTCTTCTGGTTTGTACTTGTGCATCTTCTTTTATTTGCTTGTGCAGATGTCTCCCACCAAGCATGCTGCTAAGAAGAAATCGTCTTCAAAACGAGCCCGAACTGATTCTGATCATTTCCGGTCTATAGAAGCTGATATGAAGTACAATGACTGCTACAAGGACAAGACAATCATCATGGAAAGGGTAGTCCAGTTAGACACTCTTGAGGACACTTTCATCCCTGAAGTGTTCAAAGATAGAACTTGGACCAAGTTGCTGAACCCAACTGGAGTGGTCTATTCAGAGATCATCAAAGAGTTCTTCTCCAATGCCACTGTCAACGGAGACTGTATTGAGTGCTGGGTAAGACACAAGGAGTTTGTGATTACAAGAGAGAGCATTCAAGATTTTCTGGAAACTCGTCCACCATCTCAGCCAATCACTGTTGCTTATGAGGACAAAATAGGTTCCACTGATGAGATGATTAAACTCCTTGGTGGTGAACCAAAGAAATCATCCATGAACACCATCAAGTTCTCTCCAGAAATGAGGACCCTAAGCTATGTGATGATTCACAATCTTTATCCGGTCACCAATCTCACCACTCTCTCTGCTCCAAGAACCAGATTTCTGTATGATCTCTTCACACATAAGGAGATTGACATTTGTGGCCATATCATGCATGTCCTGAAGAAGAGCATCACAAAACAGAATTCACGGACTGTGATGCCGTTCCCCTCTTTGATCATGGGATTGATTGCCAAGGCAAAGCTCAAGCTACCTAGTGGCCTCATGGTTGTTCAGAGGGACTATCCCATTGGTGGTCATACACTGACTAGAAGCACTGCACACATCAAGGGATCGAAGACCGGTGTGCATACCATTCCACCACCACGACAGGTTCAGCAGGATGAAGGCGAAGATACAGAGGAAGAGATTGACAGGTTCACCTCGGCTCCTGAGCCCTCTACACAGCCATCATCTTCGGCTCCTCCACAAGGGTTAAGCAAACTGGATCAGTTGCTTGCTAAGATGGATCAGATGTCTACAGTGCTTGACTCCCATGTGCAGTACACCGCGGACCGGTTTGCATACCTTCAAGGACAGATCACCGCGCTCTCTTCTCAAGTACAAGACTTATCTATGGAGCACGGCTCAGATTCAGAGTCAAATCAGTTTTGACCCTTTGGCCATTCCGGTCAAAAAGGGGGAGAAAATTCTGAGGGGGAGCTAGAGAAGAGCTTGCACAGTGTTAGGGGGAGCATAGTCTAGCATCTTAGTAACATTGGTTATTGGTTTTCAGACGGTTTTTATTCAGTACTTTTTAGTTTTTATAAATGTTTTACGGCTTTTGGTTTAAAGCTTTGATACTATGCTTTATTTAAGTATTTATTTTCAGATGTTTATTTTGTGTTATTCTCTATGCTTTGTAGTGTACTTTGCATGTACCCATGTTGCTTGTGTAAGCTTTAAGGGTTGTTTTGTTTCATTGCATGTATTTGTAGGCTTTTATGGTTTGTGCCCTGTATTTGCAATGCTTTGCGTATGCAGCCTTTATGCTTGTGCTATTGAAGTTTAATGTCATACATTTACTTCACTGCATCACTCTTGTGCCCGTGTAGGATTGTTCCTAGATGCATATACGTTCTATGCATTGGTTGAGTGATGAACACTCTTGTGCCCTAGTAGGATTGTTCCTAGATGCAAATTCTTCAAGTATTTTGCATTGGTTGAGTGTTGGATGTGCAAATGGTACTCTTCATATGAGCTTATCATCTTGCATATCTAGAAGTTCATTCCTTGAGTGAATGAGCATAATAATTGCTTGTGTATAGTTATTACTCGTTTGATCTTGCCATGATTTAGTGTTTCTATTTCATTCTGCTTGATCATGTGCTTATTGCTCCATATGCTTTTCAAGTTTTCTGCATACAATGATAATATTTTGTTGTTGTGTTTCAGGAGTTACTTGTTCATATGTTTCAAGAGCTTATCAGAATCTAGAATTAGGTGTGAGTGAGTTTTGCCTGTGTTCCCAAACTCACGTTTAAGTCTAGAGTCTGTTTTAGGGTTTTGTCACGGAATAGCCAAAGGGGGAGATTGTAAAGTTGTGATTTACAACTATGTGTTTTGTTGGCTTTTATTCCGTGCCAAATTTGATTGTAATTACTATCAATTGTTTATACCCTGTATTTGTTGTGGGAATTGTTGTAAGGGGTGTGTGATAGATAGTGTGTGAAGACTCAAGCAATTTGGAAGCTGATGGAATCTCGCGGGTATCTCGCGACTAAGCTTCCCGCGAAGTGAAGCATGTGCCCTGCACATGCTGGAATGCGAAGAGTCATGACAGATGGAGACAGCTGTCTCTCGCGAGTATCTCGCGGGTAAGGCCTTCCCGCGAGACACCCGCGAGACATGCTGTTTTGCCAGCCTGTATTGACTGACTCACACATTTTGCACCTATCCTATATAAACCCCCATTACCCACAAATGTTGAGGAATGCTTCAGAGAGAAAACCCTAGCCAAACACATTTGTAATTAGAGATTGTCTTCCCCACCTTTCTTTATACACTTGCTTGTGGTATCTCCTCAACCCTTCCCTCTCCATTTCTACACCATTGAGAGGTTGATAGCCCAAACACTTACCACACCTTTTGAGAGTGTTGTGTGACGTTTTGGTGCTGCTGGGAAGCATTGGAAGAAGCCTGGAATGGCAGATGCAACATGGAGCTTGTTGCGGGATCCGGATAACTAAGACAAGACACGGTTCCGAGAAGCCTTGTTGGAGTAGGAGATTGGAGGGCTTAGGTACATCGGGTAGATTAGGCTTGGAGGGTCTCTTGCTTACTCATGTATTCCAACTGATTGTCTAGTGGATCGATTTCCGCTTGGAGGGCGGCGGAGAGGTTTTTCGCCGAGTTCTTCGGTTTCCTCTTCGAGAACACGTCTCGGTGTTTTCTGTGTTTGCATCCTTCTTCCCTACTCTTTTATATTCCATTACACTGCTGTGTTGTTTAGTTTATGGATTAGAGTAGCTATATTGTTCATCCGCTCGCTTTTACACTATTCCGCACTTTATATAAAAGTTGTGTAAAATCTATCGAGCCGTAATTTTAATCGGAGGTCTAAACAGCTCTTGTATTTTTCAACACGTTTTCGAGCTTTCGGTCAACATATTTAGCATTTCTAACATGGTAGGACGATCAATTGCAGCATCTTCCACACATAAGAGACTGGCACGAATGCATCTCAGCACTTGATATTCGACACATGAATCCCTTATTATTGGATCAACTAATTGTAGCCCTTTACTTTCTTGCCATAAATCCCATGCCTAAAAAATAAAGTAGGTATTTAATATGTTGACAACACAAAACTATCAAAATATATGATCCTAAGTTTATATAGTGTGTTACATACATATCCTACTAGATTGAGCACATGATTAGCATCATAAAAGCTGTTGTTTCTTCTACCACTCACAATTTCAAGCATTAAGACCTCAAAGCTATAGATATCAAATTTTATAGAGAATAAACCCTCCATAACATATTCAGGAGACATGTAACCGCTACACCAAAACACAAGACAAACATTTTCATATGAAAAAGAATGATGTGCTTATAAGAGTAGAAATGTTTAGCATTATTAATTATATATATATATATATATGTGTGTGTGTGTGTGTGTAGTTAACTTACTATGTCCCAACAATTTGATTAATATTTGTTTCTAGTTCATTTTGTTTGAAAATTCTTGCCATGCCAAAATCAAAAATCTTCGGGTTCATACTTTCATCAAGGAGTATGTTACTAGTTTTTAAATCTCTATGAATTATTTTCAATCTTGAATATTTATGGAGATAGATCATTCCTTGAGCAATTCCTTCAATTATGTTGAAATGTTTCCTCCAATCTAGTAGCTTGCTTCTATTTGAATCTAGCAAATATAAAAGTTATATATGATCATTAATCTACTTTGTATAAAGTAATGCTAACAAATATACTAAAGAAGATAAATGAAGCTTGAAGGTAAACAATTGAATGTTTTCCATATCAAATAGGAAGTAGTCCAAGCTTTTGTTGGGCATGTATTCATAAATTAACATCCTTTCTTCTCCAAAAATGCATCAACCTTGAAGCTTAACAAGATTCACGTGTTGGAGCTTAGATATGATTATCAATTCATTTTTGAACTCAATTATTCCTTGCCTTGAATTTTTTGATAATTTTTTTACAGCTATTTTTTGTCCAGATAGTTCCCTGTTGTAATGATCAAATAAGGTTTAGCCTCAGTTAGTCATAAGTTAATTTAAACATATATCTTTTAAATTTTTTAGTGTTTACCATGTAAACAGGTCCAAAGCCCCCTTTTCCAAGCTGTCTTTCCACTGAGAAGTTATTTGTGGCTACTATGATAGATTCATAGCTAAATGTACTTACTTTAGGCCTCTTCTTTCTATCACTTGGAACCTAATTCTCATCAGTTACACTATCTGAAATAGCTAAATTATGCAATTCTTTTTCTTCCTCTGTTTCTTTATTTCCTGTATTAATTTGCTTAAAATCATAATTTTTATTTAAAAAAAAAAACCACAAATAATCAAGAAAGTACAAAAATTAATCAAATGTGTTCAATACGTACCTTGGAGTACGTCTTTTCTCCTTAGTAGATAACACACTATAATAGAAAAAGTTAGAAACATAGCAACTGCGATTAAAATGCCAATCCATATCCACTTTTTAGTTCCTGCATGTTGTCATAAGAAGCCCATGTTAGTAATCATTTGAGAAATCCTCACTCTCTGTGTGCTTTTAAAGAAAATTACATATTAATTGCATATCGAAATTCTTCCAGTCAGAGAATTAATTATATTCATGTTTTAAATAGAATTGTCAAGTTTGAGTAAGAAACGCTTATAATTGACTTGTTTGAGAAAGTTTGGGAAATTTGTGTATTGTTCATTGGATAAAAAACTAGTAAACATACCGCTCTGAGAAGGCTTTGTCGATATAGCATAAAAATGATATGAACTTGTCGATTTGCCTGGATAGTAGCTCGAAATATTTGTCCAAAATTTGCACCCTGTTGCATTTTCGTATAGAAAATAAAAAGCCACACAGCTACAGTTGCTCCAGCAAGAAGCTTTACGGTCACTAAAGGAAAATTTTGGATTTGGAATGTATCTGGATTCTTCCATGAAAAGCTACTTTTAAGTTCAACTGTGTCACCATAATGCCTACACTCTGGCTGTATGATTTCAACCTTTGACATCCTCCATCGTTGTTATTGCCGTAACAATTATCTGCTCGGGCAATGGTCTGTTCACCTGCATCGCTATTATCCAATAATTGCCCCATAAACGTTAAACCCCACGTCCCTTGCTGACTTTGATTTTTATAGTTGAAACAGAAGAATTGTTCATCCTCGTTTGAAACAACGTTGAAATCATACCTTGATGTTATATCTGGAGAAACATTCTCAAATTGGTTGACTCTCAAGACCCCAGTTTTCCAAATATACGCTCCTCGTCGCTGAATGATCAATTGGCGTCCCTTTGGTTCCCATTTAAGACTAAAAGCCCCTGGAACTCCGAAGAAGTCGCCCAGCTAACCATGATGAGAGTGACCATGTTTGACCATTTTTGTGGTTCACTCCTAATTTCATACCCGGCAAAAGCCTTTGTCGGGGATGATCGGAAGTTTGCCATATCACCCGTCTTTGTAGATCCATTGGGGTACACTTCATGGAAGATGAAATTTCCGGAATCCGATAAAGTAGCCAGTGTTATTGGTAGGTTGAGTAGAAGAGCATAGCACGATAGGTTCCGCACCTGGGCGCCTAATTTTCAATGCTCCTGCGTCGTTGGCCAAAGTAATCATGTTGGAGTCGTTAGCAGCAGTAATGACAGAACTTGCAAACCAAACAGTATAACTACTGCCTGTGCCGAAACCCATATGCTCCGTGCATAAGTATGTGCCGTTAGTTAATACAAAAGTAGTACTCCACCGCAAAACGAACATCCCATTTGGAAAAACTAGCCTACTTGAGGAATTGAGCGTCTCGCCAGGTTTGAGACTATTACGCGTCTCTACATGTTGAGCATGAGGAGTCCACAAGAATGAGAAGAAGAGCAACAACAGAAATTTGAGAAGGTGTACGTTCATGATTTCTGAAATGGTAATGCAAAAAGAAAAGTATTTCTACTTTCAAATATAATTTGGGTGATTCTACGAGAGAATCATTGTGCGGTTGGACTAGTTGTTTATTTGTTAAAGGTAGGCGAAAGTATACCCCAATAAATAAACCAAAAAAAGTTTTAAAAAAAATTAAAAAAACGAAGAAGAAAAATGCAAAATCAAATGCGGCAAGTGAACAAATCAGTACAAAAACATAATTCTAATGGAAATTAAAAATATTATGATGTCAATGTCAAACCACTTGCTAGCATTATTGAATCTTGATATACCCATTCAAACATGCCGACAACTGATCTTATGTTTTTAAAAGAAAAATGTAAGAAAGTTATGCATGGCTGTAGCTAGTGAAGTCATCGTGGACTTGGTAAGAATCGTTCTGTGATATGGTGAAAGGGACCAAAAACTAGTAAAAGAAGTTAAAATTATAAGTAAATGCTTTTTTTTAGAAGAAAATAAAAAGTAAATGCTGATTTGTGGTAGTCAACAACCTTAAAAACAATTTAAAATAAATTTATTTCATAATTAAAGTTAAATAATACAAATTTAAAATTGAATAAAGTGTCATTTCATTTTTAAAATTTTAAATAATGTGACACTCTTTATAGTATTAAATATATGAAATAAAATTTTAATGTCTCTCCATTGAGACTTTGAAGTTGCATGTGGATTTATAAAATCCGCGTAGAGAGATGAGAGATAAAGAGGCTTATAAGAAGTTAATCTTTGATGAGTTCGAAAAAGGAAGACATTATTTGTGGTTGAGGTGTTATCGACAGAGATTGTAGTAAGGAGAGCACGGGTTGGAGCCATTAATAAATTCAAGGAGGTCTTTTTGCTTAGTTTGATAGATAAAAAATAGTGAACATTAGACAAGAAATGAAGAGGAGCATTATTTGGGTACGGTGAAATAAGATAAAGGAGACGAGGGAAGAAGAGTTAGAAGCCATGAGACTATGAGAGTTGAATTGCCTCTTATACCAAATTATTATTATTATTATTGTTAGGGTCTAAGACTTTAGGAACTAAATATATTAGAACTTCAATTTGTAATGTATTGGCAAATCATGATCAAAACTTAGAGTCTAGATTTAGGCTACTCAAAGTGTGTTTAGTTTGTAAAATTAGAATCGAGTAATTACAGAATTTATTGGACTAAATCTGCAAGGCTTGATCGATCGAAAATTAGACTCGATCGATCGAATCTCGTGCAGATTTATTTTTCTGAAAATTTCCAATTAAGCCCAAGCCCATATGACGTGTAGGGTTTTATGTTTTACTCCAAGTATAAAAAGAAAAACTCTAACTACATTTTAGAAGTCTTCGATGTGTTGTGTGTTAAATCTCTTGTGAGATCTAGAGGTATTTACCTTCATACACACTTAGGATTATCAAGATCAAGATTCATGTCAAAAACTTGTTGATCGCTTCAATTATTGCATAAAGAACTATAAGAAGATCTGAAACCTTTGAGTAGAGTCTCACAGTCACAAGTGAGAGTACTTGTGATTGCAGTGGATCAAAGAAAGAAGTAGTTTGCGGACTCGAAACTGTCACGTGGTCGTGCTAGTAAGTTTTCTATATGAGGTAGCAATAGGATGTTAGTGGTCTAAGTTCTATTATATAAACTTCAATTCTTTCATAGTGGATCTATTTTACCTTGAGGATAACTAGGTTAAACAACTTGTGTTTTAAGGGGTCTAAAAACATACAATTATTATTATTATTTTGTAGAGAATTTCAACTTATAGCGTCTGCTCCTAATGATAGCTCTTTATTATTAGACCAAGACATCAATCAGTTTTTGGTGTAGGCGGGCATTAAACCCCAAATCTTTTATTCAACTATAAAAATTTTTACCAATTGAGCTAATTGGAACCAACTTAAAGTACACACAAATTTTGCATAAATTGTCACTCACGTATAGTTGAGGGTTGTATTCATTATATTTATATTGAAGAATACATGATAAATTGATATGAGATAGATAAAGATTACATGAGTTCAAAAGTACTAGAAACTACTTGTAAAATATACAAAGGACAAGGTAATTATCTCAATAAAATGGAAAAAATATTATTGGGGGAGGGATGAAAGGATATCAAGGGCATTATTATTATTATTATTGTACTTTGAGAGAAAAGAGATTTTTTTTAGTTGAGGGTTTTTTTTTTTTTTTTTTTTGTTAGGTGCAGTACTCAAGTGTTATTCATTAATTAAGTTCTCTTCTTAAAATTCAGTCATGTGGTTACTTAATTAAAAATACACTTCCATCCTATGGAAAAAAAAAAAAACATAACTTAATTTTAAAAAAGATACAAAAAGAACAGCATCCTAAAATACTGTAACTAAGTTTTGTCCTTTTTGTTATGCATAAAATTTAAACAAAACAAAAGTCAGGAACAAAGTTTTATGTGGAAATCCTAACATTTCTTAGTATAGACAAGCAAAAGGTGGAACACATTTCGTAAAGCACTTACCCGGGGATGGAGCCAGAACTTTGAGTTAGGGGGACGGTTTTACAGTTGGTTTTGTGCAGCAATTTCACATTTGACTCTGTTACTTAGCTGCTAATTAAGATTTTTTTTTTTTTTTGTGGGTAAGAATAAAATTATTTTTGTTTAGAATTTTTAAAAAGGTAGGGTTATTTATTTTGGATAAAATTAGTTAATTGAGCTTAATTGTTTTTTAGTTTTACTAGTAATGTTCGTTATTGAGCAATTTTTTTTTTGGGCTTGTATATTTTGTTTTTAGATTTTAGATCTATAAATTTTTTTATGGTCACTAAAATAAGGAAAATTCTAGAGCTACAAGCTTTTTATTTTATTTTATTTTTTTATAAATTAATGATGGGCTAAATAGTTACTGATAAGTAAAAAAATGATATGAGTGATAGACTCATATGCGAACCAATAAGAATTTTCTACCAAAATGGTTTGTAAAAATGTTATAAAAAAATTTGTGAGTATAATATTACTATTAAAAGAATCAATGATAGCGCTAAAGGAAGAGAAAATTTAATTTTATAACAAAAATTACTAAAATTAGTATACATATATATATAACAATATCTAAAAAAAAAAAAAAAAATAGGGGGGCCATTGGCCCCTAGTCCAAGTCCAATGGTTGTTCTGTCCATGCACTTACTGCACCTTTTTTTTTTTTTTTTTTTTCTTTTTGAGAGGACTTTCCGCACTTGTTGATTAACTTCCTATTAGTCAAAAGATTAATAATAAATAATAAATAAGAGTCGTCTTTTGGAAACAATTGCGGAATCTGTTTCCGCCCAAGCATAGAAAATCATTTTGCCAAGTGCAAGAAAACACCGCATAAAAACTATTACCCCATTCTAAGTTACCGATCTCCTAAATTTATATCTAATTAATTAAATGTTCTCATTTATTTCATCTCTCCTTTAAAAGTTACCTGAACATTTAAGTCATGTTTATGATGCGTTTTTTGTTAGAACCATTGTCTCTCTTTTTTGTGTGTGTATGTTTCTCGAAACAATTAAACATTTTCCTTTGCTTTCATTGGATTCTCTTTCGAGCTACTGTCAATGTTTGATCAACAAAAGTGTGAAAGGATGAGATCCAAGGCAGTGGAGGGTAAATGGGATTCCTAGTGGGCCTAAGAGGTTTGTCACTAGGTTAAAAAATTTTCCGTTGCATGTGTTACTGATAGATGGAGTAGGATTTCATTTATATTTCCAAAAAAAAAAAAAAAATCTAATAAATAAATAAATAAGAAGATTGCAGGGTTATCCGGATTGTCCAAATAGAAATAAGATAAAGATAATTGTCCAGGAATGTATTATCTACATTAAGTTTACCAGGCTATTCGTCATACGAAGACAGCACCGAAAATTCTGAGCCCAACAACAATTTTGGAGGGTATGAATCCGGTTAGCCGTATGATTTATTAGGAGCAGCACTATTCCTTCTCACACAACCTTATTAAAACTTGAAAAAGTATTAAAACTTGAAAAAGTGGAAGGAGATCGGTGATAACATAAAAATAAGACTTTTTTCGTGGAATAATATTTTTTCTCACTTCCTGTTAACAAGGCTATCGGTTGACAATTTTGTGATTGATTCAAAAGTAAAGTATAGGAAAACAATAATGTTAATATCACACACTATGTTACAAATAGGACTCACTCAATATATTTCACAGCCTAAAACGACAGTTATATATATATATATATATATATATATATATAAGGGCATTTTTATATTTAAATATTAATTAAATTATATTTATTTAATTTTATTATTATTAATAATAATGTATTAAACGATTATTTGTCTTCATATTTGAGATGTAAATTTAATAATTAAGTTTTTAATGTGATAAATGAAATGAGATCTTTTACATTTTACTGTAATCTCATACAGTAGCAGTATATCTAGTTATGCTATAAAGATTAGTACACATGTAACGGACATTCTAGCCTTTTGCCCCTAATTGTTTTTTTATTTAGCAATTTGCCCCTATTTCGAAACTATATAGGGGTATGCCCCTGTTTCAATACTCGATTACTCTAAAATCGAGTTTCAATGAAATACTCGATTTGTAGAAAATCGAGTTATGCCCGATCAAACTTAAAAAAAAAAAAAAAAAAAAAAAAAATTTGCATGTAACTCGAGCTTAGGGAAATCGAGTTCCATGCAAAAAAAATTTTACAAGTGTGATCGCCCAATATTCAGGGAGACCTATAGCGGCGTTTTTAAGCCTTATAGTGACGTTTTTAAGTCCTATAGTGGCGTTTTTCTGGAAAATTTTTTTATACCGGGTTTCAGTGGCCCTATAGCGGCGTTTTTTAATCCCTATAGTGGCGTTTTTCTGGAAAATTTTTTTATCCCAGGTTTCAGTGGCTCTATAGCGGCGTTTTTTATCCGTATAGTGACGTTTTTAAGCCCTATAGTGACGTTTTGGAACTCGATTTCCATTTACTCGAGTTTCATGAATTTTTTTTTTTTTTTTTAAAAGTTTGATCGGGCATAACTCGATTTTAAACCAATCAAGTACTTTAAGTAACTCGATTTTAGGGTCATCGAGTATCGAAACAGGGGCACGCACCTATATAGTTTCAAAACAGGGGCATTTTGCCAATTAAAAAAATAAAAGGGGGTAAAATGCCAGAATGTCCCACATGTAACACAACATGCAAAAGAGAGAGACTTAGAAAGCTAATTGACTTAATAACAAAATTATCTTGCTTTTGTACCATACATGGTGGGGAAGCAAAGACTAGCTAATAAAGAAACATAATTGGTAAAAAGAAAGAAAAGCTAAATAAAAAAAAATAAAGTATTGGTAAAATTGGATATGCGTTGAGTGGATGACAATAATAAATAATAATAAAAATATCGTGATAACTTTGATGGTCGAAAGAAAAAGAAGAAGATCAAGAAGTGAGGGAGAGTAAATAAAAGCCCACTTAAAATGCAGTTGAAAAGAGAGCAGTTAACACCAATTTATGAGCAACTCAAAGAGAGAGAGAGAGAGAGAGAGAGAGAGAGAGAGAGAGAGAGAGAGAGAGAGAGAGAGAGAGAGAGAATCAAGATGGAGGGTAACAAGGTAAGCATAGAGAGCCATTCTTATATTGAGAGATGAAACAAGGAAGTTTTTGAGGTGGCGGATAGGAAAACTATATATCTTTGGCATGACCTTTGGCATCTTGCTGGAGTATTGGTTCTAAGATATAGTTTTCATGTCATTTATGATGCTGCAAGTAATTAATTCTAAAGTTAAAGTGAATTATGTGCTGAAAGATAAAACATGGAATTTGAGGCCTGTTAGATCTAAAACTCTTGTAACTATTCATAGTCAACTATTTCTTATTGAACTTAAAAATTGAGGATAAAGCGCTTTGGCAAGCTACTAAATTTCGGAAGTTTTCTTGTGCTACAATATATATTGAAATTAAAAATAAATCTAGTGAAGTTGAGTGGTGGAAGCTGCTTTAGTTCCATTTAACTATCTCGAATCATTCGTTTATTGGTTGGCTAGTTGTAATCAACAAGCTACCCACACAAAGATAGATTCTGATAGAATAACCAAATGGAGGTAATTGGGTGATAGCTTATGTGCTTTTTTTTTTTTTTTTTTGGTTTTTGTGTGGTGTGTGTGGGTAGAAATTGCCTTAAAAATAGAGATTAGTTCTTCTTTGAATGTTCTTTTCTATGTTGCATGGACACGACAATTTTGGCCCAGTACCCATGTCTGACATGTGTTGGACAGAGGTAATAATAAGATGAGCCCAAAATCCATGTCCGTAAAGGTGTTCCTTTTTTTTTTTTTTTTTTTAAGATTTTGACACAACTCCGACATGGCATTGACATGGCTCTATAACAATGGACACAGAAAATCTTTAAAAAAAAATTAAAATAAAATAAAAAGTTCAGGGCACTTACCATTGATCTTGTTTGATTAAAGCCCTTGCTTGCCTCTATTTTGGGATTGAAGCTCACACAGCACACACACTCCCACTCCCTTCTCACTCTGCAGTCCTCAGCCGAGCCCCTATTTGTCCTTCATCTATGCTAAGATCGGCAAATTAGTGACCACCATAGGGCGTAGATCGACGACGACCACAGCTTCTCTGGCGACCCTAAAGCCTCTCTCTGTCTGTCGTTTCTTTCTCTCTCTCTCTCTCTCTCTCTCTCTCTCCTTTAGGTATTGCGCTTCTCTCTCTATCTTTCCATTGTAATTTCTTTTTTCTTCTCTTTTCTTTTCTCTTTTTTTTTTTTTTTTTTTTTTTTTTTGGATTTGGCCATTTGGCTTTGGGTTTACACGTCTATTTTTTTTTTTTTTTTGGGTTGAGATACAAGTCTATTCTTAATTCTTACATATAATAGGTTTAATATATATATATATATATATTTTTTTTTTTTTTGGTTTTATAATTTTAATTTTATATGTGTGTTTTTTTTTCTTGAAATCTACTGCTGCCTCTATGTTGTACTTTAAACATTTTATCCATGGGCTTACAAAAATGTTCTCCCCAAAATAAAAAGGAAACTGAGTGGGGAAGCATTTTTTCTTGATTGATAAAAATGTTCATATGCATGTGCACATGATCTTCGTCCAGTTGCCTCTTTTTTTTTTTTTTTAGGCAGTAACATTTGCCTCTTCTTCTTCTTCTTCTTCTTCTTTTTTCCCTATTTTTTTTTCTTATGATTTTCTAGTTGAATTAAAAAAAAAAAAAAAAAAAACTAGATGTGATTTTTTTTTGGGACATGATTTTTTATATTTTTTTTAATAATTTCTGGTTTTTTTTTTTATGTGGTTATTTGTCACTTTTTTTTTTTTTTAATTGGCATCATTCTTTAACAAGAGTATATGAGTAAATTTATTCAAACTCATTTTTTCCTTCCCTCAACTTTTCCACTCTCAACCAAATAAAAATGAGAAAAAAATTAAAATTTTTTCTATCCTCTCACTTTTCCACCCCTTCAACCAAACGACCCTAACCCCAACTCCTCATAGGTCGAAAGATTAGCACACAAATTTACTTTTATGTGGAAATTCTTAAGCATTATCTTCCATGAAAGCATTAAAAGTGGTGTATATTTGACATCCCGTTTGAAACTACGTACATTTATCTAAAGTACAAGTTTTTTTCTTCAATTTTTCAAATATAAAACTTTTTAAAATAATTAATTTTCAAAAAGTTGAAAAATAATTTGTACGTAAAATAATAAATAAAGAGCGTAATCGACCAGTTTATCGTAATTCAAACCTCCTAGCTGAATATATAATTAAAAAGTTGAATATATAAATTAAAAAGTTTAAAAGTCAAAACGTATAAGATCAGATCCTTATTTTCCCTAGCATTAAGTTTACTCTTGGATTGAATAGAACAGAAGGAGTCAAATGGAAAATATGTCATATGAAGATTGAACCAAATTTGTCGTATGAAGGCCGCATCAGTTAGACTTTTGGCTTAACTACTTTTCTATATAACTTTTTTCTTTTAACAAAGGCTATTGGATGCCAGTATCGTGATTGACACTAAGACAGTTAATTCTTTGTCTTTTTTACGTGGAATTATGACCAAGAGAACATAATGTTTATACCTTCGTGGAAAGTATACGCAAGCTTTTCTAGCACGGGTCCCTTATTTTCCAACCTGTTGCAATGAAATTCCTTTCGTAGAATTTACTAAAAAGGAGAAGTCGTGCCAACTTTAACATAAATCTTTCATATAGAATTCTAAAAAGGAGAATTTATTGTGCATTGAATCACTAATTAAGACACAGTCACTTCATACAAGTATAAGTGTTTGTGGGATGTGGAAGGCAACACAAGTATAAGTGTTTGTAGAGTGTGAAGGGCAAGGGCTGGAATTCAAGTCTTCAGGAAGAAGTTTCACACACATATACACTTGATTAGATTAGAGTAGAATTCTATCTTGTAAAAAAAAAAATGCACATCATTTAATGTCTTATACACGTATAATTTAATGTCTCCCATTTGTGAAAGATAACTTTGATGCAACCACTAGTGAGGAAAAAGCATGCATAGCAAAAGTAATTATAAATCATGAATAGAGTTAAAGGAAGACCAAGACCCTCCTATTGCAAAAGTCAAAAAAGTTGGTAGCAGGCAAAATACGGTGTTTCAAAAGTCAAAACTTGAGTACAATAATTTGGCAAGTAAAATTGTACCACAAGTTGTGTTACTAGACTTATTCAAAGTTGTGGCTTCCAAACAATTTCATTGATGAGGAAAACTATGATGTGTCATACAAGATCACAAAACAAAATCATTCCCTCATCGGGCATCCATATCAGAAACGGACAAGCCGTTCATTGTATGAAGTTCTAATTCATTATTAGGAGTATTCGCCCCAATTGCTTTCTTTCCAATAGAAAATGCTGGTTTTTTAGGTAAAGGCAATTGTGTACTTTCATTTGTCAACATGGATAGCATATCTGACATGGTAGGACGATCAACTGCATCATCTTCCACACATAAGAGACTGACGTGAATGCATCTCAATACTTGATACTCAACACATGAATCCCTTATTGTTAGATCAACTATATCTAGCCCTTTACCTTCTTGCCATAAATCCCACGCCTGAAGAGAAAAAAGAAAAGGTAATAGTCATTTAAAATGTTGGGAACAAACAACCATGAAAGTGTAATGATTTAAGTCTATATATATTACATACATATCCAACCAGATTGAGTGCATGGTCAGCATGAAAGAAGCTATTATTTCTTCTACCACTCAAGATTTCAAGCATTAAGGCTCCAAAGCTATAGACATCAGATTTAATTGAGAACACACCCTCCATAGCATACTCAGGAGACATATATCCGCTACACCAAAACAGAAAATAAACATTATTGTTTCACAAATTAAACATTATAGGAGCACTAATATTGTTCAATTAGCAGCAAATTAAATGGAAGATTATGGATGCACTGTCTACTTCTTTTAGAAGAATGATGTCTAGTTAACTTACTATGTTCCAACAATTCTATTAGTATTTGCTTCCAGTTCATTTTGTTTGAAAATTCTTGCCATGCCAAAATCAGAAATCTTCGGATTCATACTTTCATCAAGGAGTATGTTGCTAGCTTTTAAATCTCTATGAATAACTTTCAACCTCGAATATTTATGGAGATAGATCAATCCTTGAGCAATTCCTTCAATTATACTGAAACGTATCTTCCAATCCAGTAGCTTGCTTCTATTTGAATCTGCCAAAACAAAAATTTACTTCAAAAAATATATAAATTGGTTGAAGAAAACAAATGTATTCATAGGAAAAAAAATTAAGATAACAAAATTGGATGTTTTCAGACCAAATAGAAAGTAATTCAAGCTTTTGTTGGGCATATATTCATAGATCAACATCCTTTCTTCTCCAAAAATGCAACAACCAAGTAACTTTACAAGATTCGTGTGTTGGAGTTTAGATATGAGTATCAACTCATTCTTGAACTCATTTATTCCTTGCCCTGAATTTCTTGATAGTCGCTTTACGGCTATGTTTTGCCCTGTTAGTAGTTTTCCCTGATATGATGACCAGATAATTAATGTTTAAGCTAATGGCATACATAAATCAATTTAAACATCTCTCTTTGGAAATTGTTTAGAGCTTACTCTATAAACAGGTCCAAAACCCCCTTCTCCAAGCTTGCTTTCTAATGAGAAGTTATTTGTGGCGGCCATGATAGATTCATAGCTAAAAACACTTACATCATGCCCCTTCTTTCCATCATTTGGAATTTCATCGATGGTAATTGATTTATCTGATATCACCAAATCAAGCAACTCTTTTTCATCCTTTGATCTACTATTTTCTGTATAAATTTATATAAAATGAGAATTTCCATTAAATTATAACAACAGTTATGAAAATACAAAAAGTTAATTTGTAAATTCTCTACCTTTAACAATAACTTTTTTCCTTCTGTGTAGACAACGCAGTGTATAGATTAAAATCACAAGTAGACCAATGGCGGCGATAACAGTACCAATCCATATCCACTTATTTTTTCCTGTATTTAGTCATAAGTAGCCATGTTAGTAATCATCATTTGAGAATTCATTTCATTTTGTTCTTCTGTTGAAAACTATCTACTCCATATTAATTGAAAAAAAGAAAAAGAAGAATTTGAGAATTCAAGTTTATTTTATTTAAAAATTGTGAGGATTGAGTATGAGCCATTTAAAAACGGAAAATTTATCAAATACTATTTCTTGGAGAGGCCTTATTAGCCAAAGATATCTAAATGGGCCTTGCATGTTTAGTCTTGGAACATGTAAACACAGTAGGCTTTAGCCTAATTTGAAATTTCAAATCGAATTAGATCTAAATATATAGGACCGTATAATTTATCCAAAAAAAAAACTATATAAAATGGCACTTTAGCCCAATCGAACTTCTCTTTAGTGACAAAAGTTATCTCATGCGCTTACTTTGTGGAGTGGACTTCTACCTTTTCTAAAGAGATTATTTTCTCCCTTTGTGTGGAGAAAATCTATCCTGTATTCATCATCTTACATGAGGTTTATTACCATCTCTTTAGTAAAGGGATACTTGTGGCCTAAGGTTTCCTGACTATTCTACCTAGAAAACACAAGATTTGTGTTGACTTGTATTAGCTAGTTGAATCATTTGTTGTAATGGGTTGAAAAGTCACCCTAAATTTGTAAGGCATTATTATAAAATGTTTGTTCTCTGTTTTTGTGACACAACCACGTGGTTATTATTATTTTTATGAAGTGAAATATTGAAAGAATGCTATTAGAATTTTGATTTTTTTTTTTTACAATTTATTAGGGCAGTAATTAATTATGATTAGAGTAACATTATTTTTATATAAATTCTTTGCAAATAACAAATTACTTGAACAATTATTAAAAAAATAAATAAATAAATAAAAGAATGAAAGAAAGAAAGTTTGTCTCATACTAATGAAATTGAAAACTTCGTGCATTTGTTCATGTCAAAAACAAAACAAGCAAACTCACCTTTTCGAGAAGGCTTTGATGATAGCATATGTATAGAAGTTGAACCAACCGAGTTGCTCTGAAGGAACATCGACATATCTGTCCAAAACCGGCACCCAGTACCATTTTCATAGAGAGAAGCAAAAGCCACATAGCTACAGTTACTCAAGCAAGTAGCTCTACAATCACTGAAGTCAAGCCTTGGACTTGACAAGTTAATTGAATGATCTCCATCTTCAACAAAATAACCAGATCTAACATCAAATGGGTCACTAGACTCAATCTCCCGCTTACACTCCCATCTCTTGCATCCCCCATTAGTGTTATAGCCATCACAAGCATCCACTCGTGCAATAACAGGTCCTTCCAAATCCTTCAATTGCCCTATAGGAGTTAGCACCCATTTGGACAATTTGCTTTTGTTTGTATTTATGAAAGAAAAATATTCCTCATCCTCATTTGAAACAGTAACAAAATCATACATGGACCTTGTTTCATCTGGTAAATTATTTTGATATGTTGTGCCTCTCAACACCCCACTTTCCCAATAAACCACACCTTCTTTTTGAATGACTAATTGACGTCCATTAGGGTCACATCTAAGAGAAAAAGGACCAGGAACTGGGTAGTTGTCACTTAACCATGATGTAAGTGACCAAGTTAGATTATTTCTATGGCTGATACCTAATTTCATACCTGGTAAAAGGGTGTTTGTAGGATAATCAAAACTTTGCCACAACACTTGCTTTATAGTTCCATTAGAGTGCAATTCTCTCAAGACAAAATTGCCAGAATCCAATAGAATAGCAATAGTGTTATTGGTAGGTTGAGAAGAAGAGTGTAACACTATTGGATCACTACCTAGCTGTGTGATTTTAAGTGTTCCTGTGTTATCTAAGGTAAGTACTCCGGAGTTGTTGGCGATAGGGTTGCTTGGACTAGCGGACCATACTATAAAATTTGTAGCAAAGTCTGATATTCCCAACGACGAGGAGTTAGTAGTATTGCCCCATGGGAAGAACCACAAACAGAAAGTGTTATTTGGAGAAGTTAGGTAAGACGAGGAATTGAGGGTGTCACCTGGTTTGAGACTATCACCTGCCCATGTTAAGTTCCCCCATTTTCCTGCAGCATGAGGAGTACTCCATAAGCATGAGAAGAGGATCATGAAAAGAAGTTTGAGAAGGTGTACGGTTGTAGACATGATTATTGAGCTATGAATTGCTCTGGTTGTTGAAATAGAAATATATGGAACTCTACCTGCTGTAAGTTATGTTGAAATAATGTTACTACCCAATTGTTAGGACTTGCGCAAAGAAATGTATGCAATTTCTTTCGTAGAATGGCGACCAGCAGAATAGTAAATGATGCAACATAAAGTTTTCTATTACATTTTGAGATGCGGCTCTCTTTGAAAAAATAATATGTAAATTTCCCAAAAACTTAATTTGCACTAAAGTTTAAATTAAGCAAGGTAGATTTGGAAATTTATACTTTAAAAAAAAAAGTTATTAATTAATCTTCCTTAAAAAGTTGATTTTCTAAATGGGTCAAATAATATGGGACAGAGTAAGTAACATAAATATTGTGAGTTTTAGTTAGACTAATAACTAAATTCTCTTATGGTTGAATAAGTTATTTAGAATTGAATCTTGCCTACAAAAAATTGAAATCTAGTAATATCTTAGCGTGATGTTAAAGTTGTAGGATTCATATTTTATCAATAATTGGAAAAATATAAGAAGTAAATGATAAAGTGATGAATTGACTCTTCAAGGAAGAATATATATAAGAAGGTGTGCTTAATTTTTTAATGCACTTGATCAAATATTAAACACGATTTTTTTTTTTAAGGACGACAAATTATAATAAAATTGAAAATAAAATTGGTTTGGAAAGTGTTTATTAATTATATAAGGAACTAGTTTTTTTTTAATAATATTTTTATGGGACTATATGGATAGGTTGTAATCTAGGCAAAACACCAAAAAATTTAAAGAAGTTCAAAAATTAATAGTCGTGTCATCAATTTAATGTTTAAATTTTAAGTTTTTGTTGTCTAAAATTATATATATGAAATAAGTTTATGAATCGAATAGTAAACAACATCAATTAACTAGAAAATTTGACATGTGTGTTAAGAACATAAAGAACTTGCAATTCAACGGTTAGATTTTCAAAATACGCAATCATGTTAATTTTTTTTTAATGGGAATTGTAGTCAAAATTTCTCTAATTTCTCCTAAAAGAACTACCATTTCTTGAGGGCGGCGTCTGAATATTCATGTGTGAGTAACGAGGTTAGTTAATTTGTGAAAGTCTAACAGTAAATATTACTCTCTCCATCCTAAATTGTTTGACCTGTATTCCATTTTGGGATGTCCCAAAATTATGTCATATTTGAAAAGCCAAACACCATTAATTTATTAGCATTCCCTTTACGCCCTTAATTTATTTGTGGGAGCATTTTTTTAATTTAAAAAAAATTAAAAACCTATATTTTGAAATCCACTATACATGTCATCTTTATTCAAATTTTTTTAAAAAAAAAAATGTTTTAAAATAATTTTTTGACAAATTTGTTTAAGGGTAATTTAGGAAATTTTTAACTTTTTTGTAAAAAGATAAGACAGTTAATGATGTTTGTCTAACTAATTGAGTTTTTTTAACTAAGCCAAACAATTTGGGAAGGATGGAGTAATAACAAAAATGAGTGGTTAATAAAAACATGATTAGACTCAAATTCATTGGCTTAACCCCCAACTACAGACTACAGTCTCCACAAGTTCCAATAGAATTTTTACAATTTTTGGAATAGTACACATTGAGACTTGAGGTTATAGTAGGTTGGAAGAATTTCCTTACAAACCGGTTTAATGGAAAACATCTTTCAATATGTATCCCCCAAAGTCGATTAGGTCAATGAACTCGTAAATCAATTAGCTAGAACTTCACCAACCAAAACCAGGCCCAGTCGTGCACGGAAGGGATTCAAGTCAACTCAACATAATCAAATATGCCGGCTTATGGTTGAAAATTTATTGTCGTCTATGCTTGTGTTTTGAGTAGAAAAGTACTAAAATATGAATAATTGATGACCAATCAAGTTTCGCAGCTTATAGTTGAAAATTTGCAATCGTTTATTATCGGGGAGAGAGAGAGAATATAAATTAGGTGAGACTTGAGACTTGAGACTATGTTGGGATTTAAACCAAAAAAATAAAAAAATAAAAAACAAACAAGAGTATCTAGACCTCTTGAAATATCTAAATATTCCATATATAACATTTGCATCAGAAAAGAAAATCAACAAAGCCTGTGATATGATATAAACAATCATTGTTTGATTTACAAATTTTATAAATAATCTAAACTGAACCATTCAAAATATTGCTCTTAAGCAGCTTGGTTTTTCGAAAGCTTAAAATTGACTCAAGACTCAAGCTAGGTAGCTGGTTGATGGGAAATGTTTTCGTAGAATAATTTAATTTCTTTTCTAGTTTTGCCCCCACTATTTACCATAACGGAAAATTTTTAATTTAGATATATCTTTTGTTGTTTTACTGAAGGAAAGATACATTAGAAGAATAACATAAAATAGAGAACAGCAAAAACAGAGCTTGAGAGTGTCAAGTTTGTATTACAGTAGGAAATACTGTTTTAATTTAGAGCTTTAGCTTGATAAAGTGCCTTTGGAAATTGAACAGGGTTTTAGGCTTTTAGCAATTCGACTGTTTGGAAAATCATAGGGTTAAAGACTTATAAGTTATAAGTGCTTTCAAAATTTCAAATCGTTTGGGTGATTGACATGTACAACATTTACCAATTATCTTGACGATGTCTCTCTACTTCCTTAACGCATGGTCTTGTCATATAGGAAATAGCTCATTGAGGTTCATAAGATGCATAGGTTGTTGGCCTTGAATAGATAATTAGATATCCATCTTAAAGAATGTAGTTATCTTTGACAGGGTGCGATGCACTATATAGGGCACGATAGATCTCTTAAACAATAGATAATGGTGCTACTTTGATTAGGCCTTAGGCCCAACCTAACTGGTAACAGAATCCATCCATTAGACCACTGACTCTTGCCTCTATATTCGTCTTGTATCTTTGTCACTTGGACAATTGTGGCATGTGTTATGTCATTTTATATGATTAAATTTTTTTTTTCTCGTATCGTGTGAATATATACCATATAATAATGGAACTTTTACAATACTTTTGTTACTTCCGTCATCAACAATTTTTTTTTTTTTTAATTTTCATTTTATTTGACCTTTCATCTTCTTCAACTATTGCGTTCTTATTTCAGCATTTCATCTCCTCAAATTGTTGTTTACTTAAATTTTCCATTTGATTTCTTTTATGAATTTTTAAATTTTACTATTTCACTTTGTTCAACCTTCAATCTAATTTAACCATTCCTCTTTTATCTTATTTTTCATAAAAAAGTTTTATTACTTCATTTCCATCTCTCTCCCCTATTTCTTTAAAGTATTGTAGCCAACAAAAAAACTCAATATTCTCCCTCTTTCTTTGATTTTGTTTCTCTGTTGGAGGATTTATTTTTATTGTTTCTACCATTTTTTCCCACTAATAGTTCAATTAGTGCCAATACAGATTACTTTTACCCACAAGAAAACTACAAATTTGTTCACCCAAAAAAGATCAAAAAATTAATAAAACTTAGTAAAGTCTCATAATTCAACATTTAATGGATCACGAAAAAAACCCTCAAATTCTCACTTAAATAATAACAAATTAGTAACCTAAACTCAATTCAAATTAAAATGGTAAAGAGAGAAAACTTGTGATTGTGAATTGAAACACCAAAACACCTAATTGCATAGACCAAAATATAATTTGCCAAAAAGAGAAAGAAATATGATGTTGCAATTATTATAAAAAAAAAATTAGTGGGGAAACAAAAACATGGTAGAAACAATAAATAAAATCCTTCAAAATAGGAACAAAGCTGAAGAAATAAAAAGAGTAATGTCATTATTTTTTGTAGACAAAACTTGGAATGAATTGGGAATTTGAATTTGAGTTAGTAATTTGATGTGTTACAATTTAGAATTTTTTTATTGGTGATTTGTTTAGATGTTATATTATGAGAATTTGCTAAGTTTTATTTTTATTTTTATTTTTAATCCTTTTAGGTGGAAAAATTAGCAATTTCTATGGAAAAAGTAATTTCGAGAGGTTATCAACAAGAAGTTTTTTTCCCTAATCGATTCAATTAATCATTACTAATCAACAATTACTGATATGATATTTTGTGTTTAGTTCGCAAAGAATCTTCATATTAGTATGCTTCAATTCAATTGATATTTACGAATATATTTAAATAATCAATGTATTCAATAAAAGAGATCATGATTGTACTTTTGTTATATATATTTTGAAAGAGATAGAACTATAATATTTTATGATAATGTAGTGGTTTGGGACTAAATAAAACATTGAAATAGAGAACTACAAGTTGAAGTTTAATAAATAGTAGGAAACTGTATTTTTCACTTTCCTTTCAAACTATCATGATTAAGAAATATGCGTCCATTTGTATGCAGTCTTTAAATGTTGAAAAATAGGCACCATGCTTTTTCTTAAATAATAAAAAAATAAAAATAAAAATAAAGAGAGAGAGAGAGAGAAAAAAAAAAAGCTAAAATATAGGTTTGCACTCCAAAACATTAAAAAGTTCTTTTTTGTTTCTAAACTTTTTTGCACTGTTCTATTTTTTGCCATTCCATCTATACCCGTTACTTTGGTCCCGTTTGGTACACCCACTCAAACACATGTTTTTAGTTTTTAAACAACATTACACGTATTTTTATACACTTTTTTACCAACACATATTTCCACACATATTTTCAAATACATGTTTTCAGTTTTTAAGTGCATGTACCAAATACCCCCTTAGTTTCTACATGACCTAACAGAAAGATGATGCGGTATATATTAATTCCAATTTGCAATTACTTGGATCAATTTTATTTTATTTTATTTTTTTATAGATTTTTTATAACATAAAGGAAGAACATGTGGCATCCAATGGTGAATCACACGTGGAAAGAAAAAAATTAACCTCCGTAAACAAAAAATCTCAAATCATGATTTGTTGTAATTTCATGCAATTTAATTATGTTGTGTAAAACTACCCACTTCTTGGTGAGACCAAAGTCTCCCCCAATATTATCAACCAAAAATGTGAATTTACTAACACAGAGGTACATAGTGGAGGCAAGCCACAGTGAATACCAAGGCTAAGCTTGCAAGATATGCAATATGGAACCCAAGAAAAATCAAACACCTAGAGGGAATATACAGTGCATAGTTGCGCACTCAAGAATTACATAGTTTGACACTAAACTTACATGCACGATTTTAAATTACCGATTCCTCAAAAACTTTATCATTTAACCTTATAATTCTAACAATCCCCTCATGCGTGGGCTCAAACTACCTTTTAATAGTTGAGTTCCAACATTTGGGATTATAAATGAGAGGAAGATTGAAGGAAATAAGGATTAAACATAGAACCTGTTGCTTTAATATCATGTTAAATTACCAATTGTCCTAAAAGTTTAAACTATTAAAAAATGGTAAATTTAATTATCTAACCACATAATTCTAACACACAATGACACAAGTCAAGCTCCGAATAATCCACTATAAACAACAAGTTACGATGGTCTTATGCTTGACTCCACCACAATGAAGCCATCTAAACACCTTTCGAGACACTTGCTTTAATAGGTTTCAATGGCCATGGGCCCATGGTAGGAGGAAGGAAAAACACACACAAAACCTTGCATATTTCTCTCTTTTGTGTGTTTTTCTCTCTATGTGTTGCTACTGAAAGGCTTGAGAACATGGGCTTGGACACAAAACCTTGCCTGTTTCTCTCTTTTGTGTGTGGAATTTCCAGCTCGTTAGCCTTTAAAAGGCTTGAGAACATGGGCCTGGACCCAAATGGGCCCAACAATTTACTAATTCAATAATTTGGAAAATTTTCACTATGATTGATTTCACTCTTGGATTTGGGATTTTTCATCCATTGAGGCTAATTTCTTCTTTGAAAATGTTCCCCACTTTTAACTAATTTGGATGCTAAGTTTTTTTTCCTTTATTTTAAAAAAGAAAACAAAAAAAGAATTAGTCCAAGTCAATTCACCTAATTTTAAGAAATATAGCACCTCAATTTTTTTGTGGCCCATATAAGATAAGAACTAATGGACATAGAAGGGAAGATAAAAAGTAGAACAGTTGCAAAGATTTAAGAAAATTTTAGTGATACAAACAATATTTTTCATCAAAATATAAAATTATTTCACTTTACAACCACACCCCCCCCCCCCTCTCATGTCAACCTATTTTTCCACCACGTAACCCTTATCTTATTCTCCCTTACATTCTCACCTATGCACCCAAAACCATCACGTTGATACCATATTTTGTCCGGCCTCGGTATCCATGACAAAATGCCAATTTAAGTCCTAATAAGCTAAAATCATGTTTTCAAAACTAAGAAAATAGAAAAATACGTGAAAGAATCTTGTTTATCTTGACCGGATGACGGAACAAACCATCTAAGATTTCAAAATGCTAAACTTGCCATTTTTTCAAAGTTTGACCAATGTTGACTAAACCCTAACTAGGATTGGTTAAAATGTTGAGTTTTGATATGACTGTCAACCATTCTAAAGATCATAAAATTCCTTTCGAAACGAAAATTCATGGCCATAGTCGGAGTTAAAATGGATGAAAAATATCATGAAAATACCAAAATCCTGATTAAATGTACTATTTTTTAGGTAAAATGGCTATTCTTGGGGCGTATTCATGTAATAATCTATACCAATCCAACCACAATTGTTGCGAATTAGCTGAACCAGATTGAAGCAAAATGGGATAACTACCTTCTATAAAAATGGCTCGACGATATCTTCTCTGGATTGGGAGAAATGAATTTTTAAAGAATAGTGCTGTTAAATTTTCTACATTACGTCACCTCTCTTTCCAATGCAATATCTCAACAACTATAACTCCAACTCACGTGAGGTCAGAGCCTATGGAAACTAGAAATCCATAAATTTCCAGGAACACCAAGTTTGAAAAAATCCAAGCTCTTAAATACCTCCAAAAAATAGCCCGAAAAAAGAGTTGAAAAGAGGAAAAAACAGTAAATAAAAAATGTGAAGATAAGTGAATAAGATTGGGTGATGTGGAGGTACCACACTCCCCACCACCCGTTAAGAGGGGCGGCTAAGGGTGTGTGTCACCAAAATACCCCAAGCTCCTATAAATATCCCCCCACTCCCTTTAGGCAAAATATGAACAAAAATGTACACAAATTCCCAAAAATTCCATTTGGTCACTTTTTCTTTAGGCTTTTCTCTAGATTTACTTTCTCTCTCTTAGAAAACCTTCCTAAAAGCTGAAAATCCGGTCCCCTTTTCTTCCATTTTTCTGCCATCAAGAGCCCATAGGTGAGCTTCTAAAGCTTTTGTAAAAGTGAGAGGGTGTGGCTTCTTTGATAGTTACGCCATTATCCTTCTTATGTGTAAAACTCCTTATGTGTAAAATACCATGAAAAGAGGAAATCCTGAGACCTTGTTTTCCCAACATGGAAGAGAACCCAAAAGCTTGGCTCTTACAAGTTTAGGTATTATTTAAGAGAATTTTCCATTTTAAAAGAAAAAAAAAAGTTTTGAATCATGTCTTTAAATTGTGTTCTTGCTTATAAATTGCTTTTACTTTCAAGTCTTTAAATTTTTTTCTTGTTCATAAATTGCTCTTACATTCAAGTCTTTAAATTATTATTACTATTATTATTATAAATTGCTTTTACATCTAAGTTCTTTAAATTATGTTCTTGCTTGCTTTTAATCCATGACTTTAAGTTCTCTTTATTTCCCTTGTTATCATTCTCATGGGAATAAGAATTCAAAGGTGCTAGGTCTCTAGTTAGTACCATGAATCCTAGATTACCAAACAACTAGGAGCTTGGGTAATCAAACGTCCAAAAAATGTGTTTTCCAAAAGATGAAAAAGGCTCCAATGGCCATTCTTTTTCTTAGAATGAATCTTTTCAAAGAAAGTTTCTTTCTGAATTCAAAAAAGCCTTCCAATGGGGCACTTTTTCAAAATCCCTCAATCAATGAAATTTTCAAAACCCTTATCCAAAAAGAGGTCAAGTTTGGTTCTTTATTTTTTCACAAAAATGAATAAAAACCACGGTTTTCACTAAGACCATGGAAACCATTTTCTCAAAATCCCTTTTTTTTCTTATATGGTTTTGATCTAAGTTTGGGTATTTTCTTTCTAAAAAAATGTTAGGAACCTAGAGGTTCCTAATGGGGATGTGTATGAATTGTAGGGGGATTGGTGGGAATTGTAGGGAAATTGACTTAATTCGAGGTAATCAACCTTCATAGAGAAATAGAGAGATTAAAAGAGAGAGAGAGAGAGAGAGAGAGAGAGAGAGAGAGAGAGAGAGAGAGAGAAATGCACTAATGCACTAAGAAATTGGTTTATTCTTCATTGATATCTTATGTTGAATTACAATCATGTATTTATAGGAGACTAGCTCTATGCTCATTGGCCCACATGGCCGTATTCTATTGGTTCTATTATTCCCCATGTGTATTTATAATTCCAACATATGCTAAATGTGATTAACATGCTTGGAATTGTAACTAACTAACTAACTAACTAAATCTCAATACAACAATTATTATCCATATGCTTATAGTATTCCTAACATTTCCCTCTCCTTGAAAACACCTTGCCCATAAGGTGTTGTTGTAGTAATCTTCATGAGGGGTGATCGGCCACTACACCAATATCTCTAGGCATCTTGACCGTTGAACACGCCAACAACTCCAAAGCGATTAATCACAGCCCAAAATTTGAGTAAACAGATTTCATTTCGAATTATACCAGCAAACTAAATTAGACCAGCAAATGAACACTCCTAGTAGAACCTTGACCTTTGATTTGTTGGATGATTGAAGCCATGCACAACAATCCCCACAAGAAAGTTTACTAGAACACCATCACATATGAGAGTGTGTCCCTCTGGACCAATAAGACTGAATTCTATCATTCTTTGTTGTCCGTAGTATACACCATCTTCTTGTTTTGCGTAGACCATAGCCAAAGCACTAAGGAACTTGAAACATTTTATACCTTTCCACGTAGCCAATATTTCCTTGTCCTTTGAAACAAATTCACCACTCCATTTTGTAATTACAAAAGCCAACTTCTCAGAAACTTCATACCCACACATCATTCTCAATGCCTAGGGGTGTTCAAATGAATGGTTGGTGAATGGGAAGTACATATCAATCCAAAACATTTCCATAGTACCAACTATATCGCAAGATTTAGATTTTCTCACCTTTGGACAAATCTCCTTCCCATGCAATGGACCACAAGCACCCGGTGTGATTTTGATCTCTAAGTGATCCGCATTGACGAAGAATGTTGGAGTTATACCAAAATGATAACCCATGAAGGAACTATTATTCAATTTTCTCTATTCACTAAACGCAGTTGGTTTACTATTCTCAAGAACCACTGTTTGTTCTTTGAGCTTCTCAGGACTTTTGCTTAATGAACAAGAAAGATTATCACATGGATCTTCAAAATTATTGGCAAGTTCAGTTGATTCACGAAGCTTTAACTTGTCGCTTATACCTTCAAGAAGCTGTATCTCTTCTTCGAGCATATTCTCAAGATCCTCTTGCACACTTGAAAGTTCTTCCTTCATGACCATATTAGATTCAGCCAAGGCCTTCATCTTCTTTGAAATATTCTTGACTTCTTCTAAGGCTTTGTTCAACATTTGCTGTATTTCTTTCAAAAGTTTTCTTTGATCACAATTGCTTGTCTTCGGATCAACGACTCTGATACCACTTGTTAAGAACCTAGAGGTTCCTAATGGGGATGTGTATGAATTGTAGGGGGATTGGTGGGAATTGTAGGGAAATTAACTTAATTCGAGGTAATCACCTTCCATAGAGAAATAGAGAGATTAAAAGAGAGAGAGAGATAAATCTACTAATGCACTAAGAAATTGGTTTATTTTTCATCGATATCTTATGTTGAATTACAATCATGTATTTATAGGAGACTATCTCTAAGCTCATTGGCCCACATGGCCATATCCTATTGGTTCTATTATTCCCCATGTGTATTTATAATTCCAACATATGCTAAATGCGATTAACATGCTTGGAATTGTAACTAACTAACTAACTAACTAACTAAATCTCAATACAATAATTATTATCCATATGCTTATAGTATTCCTAACAAAAAATATGGAATTTCTTTTTTCCTAAAATAAGATGGTTTTAATCATAAACTTCTGTTATTCTAAAACCCCTTTTAAATTAAGTTTTCTACCTTAAAAGATGATAAAAACATGGATTTTATCTCAAAACCCTCCTTTTTTTTTTTTTAGAAAACCATGGAAACTAGTTTCTTGAAACCAAATTCTTTTTCTTAAATAACTTTAGTTCCAACTTAGGGTTCTAAATTTTTTTTTCTTAAACTTGAGTTTGTTCTTCCTTTGTTTTGAATTCCCTTTACAAATGGTTTTCAATCTTAGACCATGTTTTTATGAAAACACTTTTCAAAAGCAAACCATTTTTCCTAAAGGATCTAAAATTTTACTTTTGGTTATGTTCTTTCGAAAAGGTTTGGGAAATCCATTTTTCTTTCTAAAAATGAAATTCCGTAAAAGGGTTTAAATCTTAAAGTTTTGTGTCTTTAAAGTTTTATTCATAAAAGTTCTTCTACTTTCCAAAATACCTCTCCTTAAAATTTGCACACTTCACCCCCACAACCCCCCCCCCCCACCCTCCCCCCCCCCCCCCCCCCCCCCCCCCCCCCAATCAAAGAAAGCCTCTTTTCATGTAAAACCAAGAGAAGTGCTTTTGGGTCATTTTCCAACAAAGCCTTACAAACCCTTTTCCCAAAAGTGATGAGCTTTTCTCAAGGGAAAAACATTTATCTTTTCAAAAGAAAATTAAAAGTTTCTTTTTATGAGCATTGTTTTGAATCTTTTGAATTTTACATTTTTGTTGTTGAGGTTTGTGTCTATGATTCACTTCCATTGAATCAATAGATTCATATCAAGTTGATATATCCCCCCTCCCTTTTGCACTAATTATTTTGAGTTCATTGTGTTTATGCTTGAGAATGAAACTTGGAGAATAAAGTGGACCTAAATGCAAAAAGATGACATCCTTCCTCTCCTCTCTTTTTTTTTTTTTTTAAAATTTTTTTATGTTGTAAAATATTCATATTCACATGATAAATATGTAGTAAATATATAATTTTCATGTATACGTTTAAATCCTTGCAAATTTGTAATATGGTTTTCACATGATCTGTATATATTTTATATAAAATATATATAAGCTAGATCATGTGAATATATTCACATGCTCTTGCTTGTATATATGTCTTTGCAAAAAATATTCGTATGACACTTTATAAATACATAAAATACTAACATGAAATGTATATATATTTGTTTGTACAAAACCTTTTCAAAAATAAAAATGCCTAGTATTTAATTTGTTTTCCTAAATGTGTATGTTGTCGTTAAATTAAAATGAGGTACTGTTGTTTGGATAAGTGGTATGAGGTGTCTAACACCTTCCCTACTCGTAACCGAACTTCTAAATCCAAAATCTTTGGTTTGAGACATTGGTTTACCTTAATTAATCTAAGAACCTTTGAATTTTATTTAGTTAATTAGGTAAAACAAATTAGACTAATAGAAAGACTAATCACACCTAATACAAAACCAATAGTTGGTGGCAACTCCTAAAGATAAAAATAAGAAAAAAGACTTACATACGCATCTCACCCTAGAAACACATGCACACGTAAGTCACGTCGCCAAAGCACCCAAAATGTGACAACTCCAGGGGAAAATCCTCCTCCCAAGGTCACCGACGCATCTTTTCTACACTTCTCCTTCACAAGACCACTACACCGGTAGTGATTGTTCTAATAGCATTAACTGAAGAGTCCTCAAGGAGACCTCTACCCTCAATTGTTCCAATTTTTAAAGATGAAATTCTAATTTAAAAAAAAAAAAAAATTATTGTTACTTTCTCTTCCAGATCTAAGCAACGTGTTTAAGGGATGTACATGTGATTATGAATATGAGTTTTTATTTGGTGAATTATATGATGAATAATTAAGGGTATTTAAAAAAAAATACTGGCCATTATTTGAGGTTTTTCTATAGTCAACATTTAGGGGATTTGGGTCTCTAACATGTTGAAGTTGTAAAATCCATTCTTTTGTTTCCCATTGAGTGCATTTGGGTCAATTTGAGAGTTTAGTTAGCTTATTGTTTTGGTTGATGCTGTGATAAAAATTAAATTTTCTAAAATATTGTTAAGAGGGAGATTAAGAAAAATGATGAAGACATTGAAAGGCTTCCAATTAAAAAATTGGAGTTTTTATTTTGTAAATGATTTCATTGTAATTATGTATGTCAAACAGATTTACATATGGGGTTAAAAACTTTGTAAATGAGTAAGTGAAATTTTACATAACGGTCACTTTTACGGATCTATTGAAAACACTTTCAAAGGACCGAAATTCTTAATACTCTAAGAAATATCGGGGATTTAGGAAAAACTAGTTTATGGTCTAGTCTTAGTAATATAATTTCATTGTTTAATTGTGTAGGGAACGATTTTCATTTTAATGAGATTGATTTAAATTGGGTTTTATAAAATTGAGGATAAATTTTGATTGAAGTTGGTGGTTGTGGGTTTCAGTTAGCTCAACTGGTAAAGTCTTTGATGGTTGAATAAGAGATCTGGGGTTCAATCCCCGCCTACACTAAAAAATGATTGGTGTCTTGGTTTGGTAACAAAGAGCACTCATCAGGAGCGGACCCCATAAGTTGAAACTCTCTCCAAAAAAAAAAAAAAAAAAGTTTGTGGTTACCTTATCTTGTTATTGATTTTAGAAAAATAATCAAAACTTACATATGAGCATTTTAAGATTAAATGTGTTTTGAAACATTATTCAAGGTTTTTTTAAAATGAATTATGTATGTGCATTATTTTTTCTACGTGATGATTTGTGGTTTTAAAATGACTAATGATCATTTGAAAATTTCTGGCTAAAATACCATTTTGCTGGTCCCTACATTTTAGGGTCATTTTCAATTTAGCATTTATTATTTCCAACTTTAATCTACTTAGTTCGTACATTTTGGCAGTAATTAAATTGTACATTGTTATTTTTAACTTATATTCAATTTTGCCCCTATTATTTTCAATTTGCAATTATTTTGGATCCAAATATGGATTTGCTTTAGTTGCTAAGTTAATATGTATTTACCATAGTAGGATATTGGTAAATTTGATTTGTGTTTTTGCATTTGGTTGTCAAGAAAATGCAAGTAAAGTTGACCAAATCAATGGCTACCAAATATAGAAATCAAATTGACAACAATCCATAAATGTTGGGACAGAACTAATATTTTTCCTAATTTTTTTTTAAATGAAACAAATTTTAAGAATAATAAACAAAAATTCTCAACAACTAATTGACTTATTGGATGAATTTGTGGTGGGGACTTTGGACAGTGCTCATTAGGTGGGTCCATGATTGAACAAATAAAATTCTCTTCCTTATCCAGAAAATTTTGCGCTTAACAAGCGGGCCATTGTTGATTATGAAATGATCATATTACAAAGAATATGGTGGCGCATGATAGAGCGCTTACTTGCTTCTCAGAACTAAATCAGATTATATTTAAAAGATGTTTAAGATTATTAAAAGATGTTTGTAATGGTCAATGGTCATAATTGAATATAGTTTTGCAGCAACGGAAAGGGAATCTATGTTTTAAACAAAATTGTAATAATTTACATGTAAGTATGTATAACAGTAACCACCGTGCACCCTTGGTGTGATGGTTACTCTATAAGTATAAATGTTTGTGGAATGTGGGGGGTAAGGGCCGGGGTTCAAGTCTCCAGGAAAAAACTTTACACACATATACACTTAGATTAGGTTAGAGTAAAAGTTCTATCTTGTTTCAAAAAAAGTATGTATAACAGTAAATATCTAAGTGAAAACATTCAATTCTTGGGAAGTATTTGTTGGTTAACCACGTTAAACCAACATTAACACACTCAAGCGTATGAAGTGATACTAAAAACATGCCTCTATCTTGGTACCATATTAGAAATTGACGCCCAATTTATCGAATTACATTCTGATTCTCTGTCATATATATGTGCCTCAATTGCTTGTCTTGCAAGAGAAAATGCAGGTTTCTTAGGTGACGGCAATGGCAAATTGTCATTTGTCAACATAGCTAAGACATCTGACATTGCTGGCCGATCAATTGCACTATCTTCAACGCATAGGAGACCAACATGAACGCAACGAAGCATCTGATCCATATATGAACCATCAAGTGCTGGGTCCATTAGGTCCAAGGCAGCACCTTCATTCCATAACTCCCATGCCTGAAAAAGGATTATACATGATCAGAAACACACATTGATTATCATAGAATCATCCGAAGCTCATAGTTTTTTGACATACATATCCCACTAGATTGAACAAGTGCTCTGTCTTGAAAAAACTGTTGTTCTTCCTTCCACTCAAGATCTCAAGCATAAGAACTCCAAAACTGTAAACATCAGATTTTATAGAGAAAACTCCCTCCATGGCATACTCAGGAGACATGTATCCACTGCATCAAATTAGAAAAAAAAAATTAAGTTTATAACTTCATTAATCATGTGAAAGCAATAGTGTTTAACATTCAAAATGAAACAAATATAGCAATGTATGTAATATAATTAATTTACTTACTATGTCCCGACAACCCTTTTAGTATTTGCTTCCAATTCATTTTGTTGAAAGATTCTTGCCATACCAAAATCAGAGATTTTGGGGTTCATATTTTCATCAAGGAGAATATTACTCGCTTTCAAGTCTCTATGAATTACTCTCAATCTAGAGTACTTATGGAGGTAAAGCAATCCTTGAGCAACTCCTTCAATTATACCAAAACGTTTTTGCCAATCTAGTAGCTTGCTCTTATTTGCATCTGTTGAATATAAAAGTTAAATATGATTAATAATCTACTTTCAGCAAACTTATATAGATAAATATATAAATTTGTTGACGAAATCAAAGGAAGTGTTAAAATAAAAGGAGAATGTTTTTCAAACCAAATAAAAATGAGTCCAAGCTTTTGTTCGGCATGTATTCGTAGATTAACATCCTCTCTTCTCCATGTAGGCAAAAACCCAAAAGTTTAACAAGATTCATGTGTTGAAGTTTAGATATGAGTATTAACTCATTCTTGAATTCAAGTATTCCTTGTCCTGAATTTCTCGACAATCTCTTTATGGCTATTTTTTGCCCCGTCAACAATTCTCCCTGATATTTTGATCAAATAAGGTTTAGGCTAAGGTAAGACATAAATTAATTAAAACTTGTATCTTTTGTATGTTATTTAGAGCTTACCATATAAACTTCTCCAAAGCCCCCTTCTCCAAGCTTGTTTTGCGGTGCGAAGTTGTTTGTGGCTGTCATGACATATGCATAATTAAATACGCCTAAATCATGCCCCTTCTTCCCATCATTAGGAATTTGATTGACAATAGGAGATTGATCCAAACTCACTAAATCAAGTAAATCATTTTCATCTTTTGTTACATTATTCCCTGTCATAATTTACAAAAAATAAAAATATTTTTATCAGTATTTCCGAAAAAAAGAAAAAAAGAAAAAAAAGAAAGAGCAACAAATATTCAAGTTGCTAAATTTAAACTAACAAGTTCATTCTTCATGTAAACTATACCTCTGGATGCAACTTTTCTCCTTCTCTGTATATAACACAATATGCTGAAAAATATTACAAGCAAAGCAGCGACGATAACAGTGCCAATCCATATCCACTTCTTTGCTCCTACATTTGATCATAAGTAGCCGTATTAATAGTCATCATATGTGATTTATTTATCTATTCTTTTTCTTTTTTGTTCAAAATTATATATTGCATATCAAAATTAATAGTCAGAAGTGAGATTTTCATGAGCCAAAAAAAAAAAAAAAAAAAAAAAAAACTGTCAAGATTGTGTAAGAGCCACTTGTAAAGGGGTAATAAGTTTGGTGCACCTTGAGAGGCCTAATTAGCTCAAGAGATGCAAGTGGGTCTAATCCCTAAAGTTAAATAACATTTAAAAAATCAGGCCTTGGTAGTAATGTGAGCCGTCAAAGCCTAAAACATTAAACTAATAGTCAAAGAGATCCAACTAAACCAATATGAAGCTTCACATGTAACCCATACATAAAGTCAGATACTCAGATGCAAGCCATCAAATCCACACAGCCAGCCAGAGAGAGGGAGTGAATTAAAAAAGCAAATTTATGTTCACACTTCAACTACGTTGGTTGTAAATTTACAATCTTACTTTATCTGCGTGGAAAAAGTTTTTAGATATATCAACCCTGATGTCAGTGGTTTTGTGCATATATAGAGTAATAATTTGAGGGACTTTGCGCCCTTTAATGCTAATGCTCTAAAGCTGTAATAATGATTTTCACAAACTGTATGTTTGCAATTTGATGGATTGAAGGTCAACAATGTTCGTATCACCCAAAAAAAAAAAAAAAAAAACCTAGCAAGTTAAGACTAACCTTTGTGGGAAGGACTTGATGATAGAAGGTAAAGAGATACAAAATCACTAGCGTGGTCGGATTGGACCGCTGTCTCTCCTGTCCAAAATCGGCATCCAGTTTCATTAGCAAACTGAGAAGTAAAAGCGACACAGCTACAGTTGCTCCAGCAAATAGCTTTACAGTCACTGATGCCGAGACTGTAATTATTGTGCGACAGACTATCTCCGGTTACATAGTACCTAGTTGTGAGATCAAATTTGTCACCACGTTCCCTACACACTGGCTGCTCCCAACCTTGACATCCTCCATTAGTATCATAGCTATAGCAATTATCAGCACTGCCAATATCAGGTCCTCTCAAATCCTTAAATTGCCCCAAAAAAGTGATAATCCATTCAGACATCAACACACTATGATTTTTGTTACTGAAAGAGAAGTATTCTTCATCCTCGTTTGAAACAACTTTGAAATCATAAATAGATGTTATATCTGGTGAAATGTTCTCAAATTGGTTGTTTCTCAAGACCCCACTTTTCCAATGAACCACCCCTCTTTGCTTAATGACCAATTCAAGTCCCTTGGGGTCCCATTCAAGGCTGAAAGCTCCATAATCTGGAAGATCTGTAGTTAACCATGATGTGAGTGCCCAAGTATGGCCAGTTTTGTGATTGATCCCTAGCTTCATTTCAGGCAAAAGGGTGTCCATAAGATAATCAAAACTTTGCCATAACACACTTTTGGTAGACCCATCAAAGTTAACTTCTTTCAACACAAAATTGCCATTATCATACAAAGTAGCAACAGTGTTATTAGTACCAGAGGAGTATAAGATTATAGGACTCTCACCTTGGCGTACAATCTTCAATGTTCCATTGTTGTCCAAGGTAAGCGAACCCGTTTTGTCTTTGACAAAAGGATGACCACGATTGCCAAACCATACATAAAGATTGAAAGGACTCTTTGGATCAGCCATGTCTGATATTCCAACATAGCTGTCGTTAGAATTGATGTCAATCCTCCTAAAGAACCCCAAAGCGAAAGCCCCTTTTTGAGATACAAGGTAACTCGTGGAATTGAGTGTGTCACCAGGTTTGAGTGTGTCACCAATTGATGACAGGTTGCCAGATGTCACGTATACCCAGTCTGCAACATGAGGTGTCCACAAGGATGAGAAGAAGAGCAAGAAAACCAATGTGAGAAGGTATACAAGTACAATGTTGGTGGTAGCCATGGTTGAGCACTGAAATTTGCTCACTTGGCAATTCATTCACGGTTCAGCATCCAATGGAATAATATAATCAATTGCTAAGTCTAAAAGTCTTTGGGAGTATTGTATGAACGTGTGAGATATTCATCCTTGTGACCCAACTGGGTGGGTAGCCTAACAGATAGAGAGGTAGGTGGGCCAGTGTAGCTTGATATAATGGACTAATTATTGCTAATGTCAAAGTCGTTGGGACTTGTCATGTTCTGTTAGATATACACCAAGTGGCTCAACTTGCACCAGAGTATGCATGTATCTTAGACTTCGAATCAATAAAATACTACAAAAGAAAGTTCTCATTAATTTGCGATGTTAATATAGAGAAGATAATAAAATATATGTGGGTTTGACTCAATCTGTCCGAGTTTCAACGGTTTTACATTGGATTGGATTGCTAAAAGTTTAATTATAATGCCTACTTGTGCCTCAATTTTGTTGCTTCCTTCCTACAATTTCTCCAAACAATTGTGGGTGGTTCAAGGCTCATTCAAGTATATAATTCAATCAAATTTAAAATATAAAAAAACTGTAGTATTTGTGGAAAAAGTGTCAATCAGAAAGATTTATTTTCTTCGCAAATTATTAGATAATCAATTAAATTAGTATGATATTAATTGATTAATTCTCTAAAAAATTATATTAATTAATTAAATAAAAGGAGAGACTTCTATGAAGAAAAAAAAGGCTTTACAATATGTTTGAAAGTCTATAAACCAGCGACATAAAATAGAACAGAATATAAAATATTTTATTTATCTATTTGAGTATTTATAAACGAAATAAAAGAATATTTAAATCTACTAGTATACATTAAATTTTTACATGTCCTTCTTCATAATTGGATTAAATTGATATTTTTATGTTCAATTCATTAAAATAATGAATTTTTTCTTATTTTTGGAATAAACATGCATGTAGCCGCGAATAGACTAGATTAGTCATTGCGATTATTCAATTCATTTTTAAAAAATTTTCAAATAATGAAATAGATAAAATATTTATTTATTTTCGTTACATTCTTTTTCATTCGTTATTATGTTCTACGTACGTACTTAAACGGGCTTTTAATTATGATACCAATTACATGCATTTTTTTTTTCTTCTTTCTTAAATTGCTTGATGAGGCGAACTACAAGTGATGCCATTAGTATTTTGACTTTGAATTTTGTGTCAAACTTCAATTCCAAGTAATTTTGGATTTTATTAACTCAAATTTTTTTTTTGGATTTTTCAATTTAGCATGATTTTTTTTAAAATTCCTGCCTTTTTACCCTCCTTTTTTTTTTTTTTTTTTTTTTTTGAGAAGGAAAGTAAACAGACAACAATTATTGATGTTCTAAAAAAAAAAAAAAAAAACAATTGTTGATCATGTGGCAGATCCTTTATCTTTTATATATATATATATATATATAATTTTTTTTTAATAATGCTGAAATGGTATATAAGGTCACGTACTAATATAACAAAATAAGAACATATAGGTTTCAAAAAAAAAAAAAAAAAAAAAAAAAGAACATATAGGGCTGCATTGTAAAGACATTAAGAACCATGTCAAGAACTAAAAAAAACCATGCTTAGAGTGTTGAAATTCAATTAGCATTTTCTTATGTGTCTAATAAAGAGGTTCAAGATTCAATCTCTTTCTCTTTTTTTCTAAATATTATGTTAATATGTGTCCATAAATTATAAATATTGATTTCGTGAGACTAGCATGTGGCTCATAAGTCAGGTTAACAACGTAAGGATGCGTACCGATTCTACCGAAAGGCCTGTCACACCAGCAATTTTCTTTGACTAGGGTGCGAAAGCAAAGTAAACGCAATATTGAGACATTTTTAGATCTTCACCATCTATATCAATACAATTCATAGCTTAAAGACAAATTGGAATATAACGTATTAACTAGAAACCAAAACTATATTTTGACAACAAGAATGAAAAGTGTTACAGGCATTTAGAATTGACATGAGATAGAAAAATTCCATCCATTGATTTTTTGGATATCTTAATTTTACGCATCATTATGTTAATCAATTTTTTTAACTAATTTTAAATTTTATTCTATATCTAAATATTTTTTTGGGTTTTTTAGACTATAATTGTATATTATGCAACACATTATATCAATTGAGTCCAATTGGGACATCAAACCTTTGAGTCAAAAAAAAAAAAAAATAAAAAAAAATCCAATTAAGACAAATAATCAATTAAGTTTTAAGCAATTAAAGTAATATGAGCATGCATATGTTGTCACTAATCCCAAAGCAAACAATCACAGTAAATATAAGGCCGCAATGTAGTGGAAAACCCAAAGAAAATTATTCAAGGTAAAACTAATACAAGGAAATCTTTTCCAAAAAGCAATTTATACTAATCGAGCAAACAAAAAATTACAATCTAAGCAAAACTGTTACTTAGACTTTACAATCTTAGAGTCTGTTTGGGATCTGCTTATTTTGCTGAAACTGAAAACTTTTTGCTAAGAGTATTGTAGATAAAGGTAAAAGTTAGCTGAAATAGTATAGTGCGACCTATAAATAGTATCAAAAAGTGTAGTGAAACCTATGAATAGTAGCAAAAATAAGCTGAATAATAAAATAAATTGGCAAAATTAATCATACCAAACGGACATTTAGTAGATCAACGTACACAAGAAACCTTTTACCATTTCAAAACTTCTAAATTCTTTATCTAGATACTTCACTGATGACATACTTGGATGTCACGAACAGAACCTCTAATCGACTCCAAAATCCTGTTAAAGATTTACTTCACAACAGTAGCACTAGGATAATATTATGACTTCAGCTTTGCATCAACAATCTTGAAAAACAACATCTTCATATTAGCTTCTAGCTAGAACTCTAGTATTGTGGTGATATCATTATCAAGAGATTATGTCTTCTCACTCTATTAGGCATAACAATAGCACGTGCACGCGTGTACACACACACACTCTCTCTCTCTCTCTCTCTCTCTCTCTCTCTCTCTCTCTCTCTCTCTCTCTCTCTCTCTCTCTCTCTCATATTAGTTAGCCCTAACATATTCTTACATAGTTACACGAATAGGCCAGGAATTCCAAGCGGGCAGTCAAGAAAACGGGCTTGATATTATTATAATTATCAAGTTTTATATTTTGACCAAAAAAAAAAAAAAGAAATGTAATATTCTATTTAATTTTCTTGTGCATTGTACACTCATGACTTATTAAAGAAAATTTGAATGACTTTTATTTGTTCCTTTCTTCAAAATTTAAATTACATTATGAGAAAATTTTGGATATAATTCCTTAGGTACACTACATTAAGTTCTCCAATTAATTAAATTTAAACATTTGGCTACTTTGATTAATGAAGTACAAATATTATTGTCTTTGGAAAGAATAATTAAATTAAATGCAATTATATATTTGAATTTAATTGAAAGCCCTAATTAATTGCTCTTAACGAATTGCACTTAAGTTTCACCCTAACATTATTTATTAATTTAGTACAACCCTCATCGAATTATAATATATACGTGACTGCAGGGCAGAAGCCCACAAGAAAAGGAATCAATTATATTTGGAATTTTGTTTATCCATTGACTCCAATTTCGGCCATAATCCATCTAAATGGGTTGGCCACGAATTTGGAGCAAGATTCAATACTGAAATGCTGTCCAAGAAGTAACCTTCGAATGGGGAGACTCTAACAGTACTCTACTCCACTAGAGGAGCCATGGAATGGAATCATTGTCAAAACAGCCTACCAATTATGAAAGTGTTGAAAGATGGCTCATGATCATATGAGTTCACACGGCGCGCGGTGGGGCTTATTTTCCAAAATTCAAAGGTTCTAGAGTGGGGATAATAACTAAGGCAGGTCACAAGTTGACCAAGTGGGACAAAAAAAAAAATATTTTTGAGTCAGCAATGGAATAGGCCTTCAATTCTAAGTCTAATCATTAGCCTATTTTGTAATAATAATGTGCTGTTTAGTGGTACTATAGTATTTCCCATTAAGGGGAGAAAAAAGAAAGTATTTAGAAGTCCATGACAATAGGAATTGTTGGAATAAATTGTACTGACCGCGACAGATGTGTTCGTGTGTTTTGACACCTTCCTAAGTGCCGGGCTATCCATGGATTGCATTTTCTGCTTCTTCTTCTTCCTTTTTTTTTTAATTTTTTTTAATTTTTAATTTTTAATTTTTTATTTATTTTTTTATAATAAAGGATTTTATGTCTTAAAGTCAAAACTTAATTCATATTAATGTCCAGAATTTTTTTTTGTAGTGTACTTATGTTTCACATAGCCAAACAACGATCTACGAGGTTTGTTAAATTTAAGTTGTTAAAACGAAAGTTAATTTCTAGCTTGATTGTGTATTAACTGGAAAAACCAGACATAAAGATCTTTTGCACTATCAGCTAACTTCAATGGAGTCGCAGAAATGAGGTACGGTTTGGGACTTGGACTCTTTGGTTCGAATTCTTCGGAAAGCAACACAGATTTGTAATTCATTTCCTAGAGCTAAATGATAATATTTTTGTTTCTCAACCCTTCTCATTAGTCCAAAGGGAAGAGTGTGAATCAGGAGAATCAGATTAATCCCGTGTACGAATAAGTGAAACATTTGAGTCAGCATTTATTGTCGTAGCTAGCGCTGTTTCTTTGCATTATTCAGTTGGAAATGTCCTTTACTCATTTGGTACGTGCGTTATAATTCCCGTTTTAGTATAATTTACTTTTTGATACAAGTATAATTTACGTAAAAAGGAAAAACCTAATTCTGTCATAATATTTGGTAAAGCTCATAATTTATTTTGGGAGGAAAAAAAATAGTTGTAGCGGCGTCTGTTTCTTAAAAATACAGATACTTAGTACTTACATGTTTCATTCTAAAAATAAAAAATAAAAAATAAAAAACTTTGAGGTATTAATAGGGATTTTTTTTCCCAGATTGGGGTTTTGAAGATAATCTCATATTTCACCAACATAAGTTTTTTAAAGCTCTCTTGAGTTAGAACAAAAAATCATTATTTTGCTTAGATCCTCAATGAACTCCGCTAACTAGTCTAGCTCGACATGTTATTGATAAAAAATTTCATCCTTTCCTATAATAAAAATACTCCACTAACTAAAAGAATTCAAAAGAATACAGGCCACACTAACTGTTGCATGCAGTTTTGGTGTTGGCGTGTGAGTGTATTCCCTTATCTCACCCCCCTTCTCTTATATATAGGTGTGTGTGCGCGCGTTTCTCAAAAAAAAAATATCATATAGTTAAAATATATAAAAATAAACTATTATTTGTAAATTCTAATTAGTTACCCCTAAATTTGTGGAGAACATTAACGTGAACTCAAATGCTAGGCTGCTGGACACGGAGAGTAACATGTTAGTGACTGGACCGAGTGAATTGAAACAAACAAAACTGAAGTCTACTTGGACAAGGATAATGTGGATGGATTATGGGCTTGGTGGGCTTCCTGGAGTCAGTGAGATATCATTGCTGGGAAAGAGAGGCAAACCATGTGAAGCTGATTGTACCAGTAAGCAGGATGTTGAAAGTGTGCAGCATGCTAAACGTGGGAAGGTAGTGGTGAATTCTTTAAATATTGATGATGGATCGGCGGGGGTGGAGTACCACTCTTGCCGGAAGCAATGAGGCTACTAAGTTGGAATTGCCAAAGGCTTGGGAACCCTTGGACAGGTCGTAGCCTTCACAAAATAGTGAGGGAACAAGCTCTCACTGTGTGCTTCTTGATGGAGACTCGGTTAGATAAGGAAGGGTTTGAAAAGCTGTATGGTGAACTACCTTTTCCGAATAAGATTAGTGTTAAACATCCTAATTCAAGAGGTGGATTGGCATTGATATGGAAGAATGAAGTACAACTACAGTTAGTGAATTACATAGAAAATCATATTTTGGTTAAGGTTAGGGAGGATGATGGATTTGAATGGTGGTTAACAGGTTTTTATGGTTGGCCTGAGGCATGTCAACGGTATAAATCTTGGGAGTTACTAGCTCATATTAGGACTTTTGTGGAGGGGCCCTAGCTTTGTATTGGGGACTTTAATGCAATAAGCCAAACTACGGAAAAGCTCAGTAAGCAGCCATCTCAGATGAGTCAAATTGATGCATTCCGTGAAGCATTGGAGAATTGTCAGTTGGAGGACTTGGGTTATAGGGGATATCCATACACTTGGAATAACAAAAGACCGGGGGATGCTAACACAAAAATGAGTTTGGATAGGGCTGTGGCAACAAAACCATGGAGAGATAAATTCTAGCTAAGCACAGTGAACCATCTTGCTCCACATGCATCAGATCATCTCCCTATTGTTCTTCAAACAAAACATTATGGGAGGAATGGTTCAAAGGCAAGATTTGGTTTCAAGTTTGAAGAAAACTGGTTGTTATGGGAAGATTGTGAGACGGTGATTAAAGAAGCATGGAGTGTGGATGTGGGTGGCATGAATGGTATGGCTTGGCTTAAACAGAAAATTGAAGTTTGTGGAGAAGATTTAAGAGCATGGGGTTCTTCAAAGTCTAAGCCGAATGATGAGGAACTGAAGCAACTTCAAAAAAAACTAAGATTCTTAATGCAGTTGAGAGCACTGAGTAGACTAGATTTGAATTTTTGAATGTGAGTAAAAAACTGGATGATCTTCTATTGAAATAGGAAATTTTCTGGGCCCAAAGATCTAGAATTGCTTGGTTGAAGCATGGGGACAAAAATACAAAAATTTTTCATTCTAAAGCATCTCAAAGGAGAAGAAGGAATCATATTCATGGAGTTAAAGATGTGAATGGAGAGTGGGTGGAGGAGGTGGAGAAAATAGCTGAAGTAGCTACTAACTATATTGCTAGTTTGTTTAATGCAGGTGTATGTGACCAGATTCAAGATTGTCTTAATACTGTGGTACATCGGATTACTCTTGACATGCATCAGATATTGTCCAGTAATTTTACGGCTGATGAGATTAAAGTGGCGTTGTTTCAAATGGGACCAACAAAGACTCCTGGACCTGATGGTATGAATGCTCTATTTTACCAAAAGTTTTGGTATGTTGTGGGAGATAATGTTGTTTTTGCTGTGTTGGATTATCTGAATTCTGGTGTTATGCATCTTGATATTAATCACACTAATATTGTGTTAATCCCTAAAGTGAAGAATCCTGAGAAAATGGCTGATTTTAGACCTATTAGTTTATGTAATGTTAGTTACAAAATCATTTCGAAGGTGTTAGCTAATAGACTAAAACAAGTTCTTCCATCCATCATATCTCCTACTCAAAGTGCCTTTGTCCCAGGCCGTCTTATTACAGATAATATTTTGGTGGCATATGAGATTTTGCATACTATGCATGTGAGGAAAAAAGGCAAAAGAGGCTCGATTGCTTTAAAGTTAGACATCAGCAAGGCGTATGATCGAGTTGAATGGCCTTTCCTCCAGGGTATGATGCAAAGGATGGGATTTCCTGACAGGTGGATTGGTTTGGTGATGGGTTGTGTTACCACACCCTCTTTCTCTATTCTCAATAATGGTAAGCCTTATGGGAATATCAACCCCTCTAGAGGTATTCGTCAGGGTGACTCCTTATCACCATATTTGTTCCTCCTGTGTGCAGAGGGGTTGACTTCACTACTATCAAAGGCTGAGAATGATGGACAAATTCATGGGGTATCCGTTTGTAAAAGAGCGCCAAAAATTACAAATTTAATGTTTGCTGATGATTCTTTACTTTTTTGTGGAGCTACACAGGGTGAGGTGGAAGTGATAAATGAGGTTTTGCAGGTCTATCCTCACGCCTCTGGTCAATGCATAAATATGGATAAGTCATCGGTATATTTTAGTAGTAATACTCCTAATCAACAAAGGGAGGAGATTGTGGCAACTTTGGGGGTTGAACAAGTGGAGAAGTTTGAAGCATATTTAGGGTTGCCTACGTTGGTGGGAAAGGCCAAATATCAAACATTTTCCTATCTTAAGGATAGAGTTTGGAAAAAATTACAAGGGTGGAAGGGTAGGATGCTATCAAGGGCTGGGAAGGAAGTGCTTATAAAAGCGGTTGCCCAATCCATACCAACATATACTATGGGGGTATTTCTATTACCGGTGAAACTATGTGATGAGTTGAATGCTATGTGTGCAAAATTTTGGTGGGGTTAGGTTGGTAATGAGAGGAAAATACATTGGAAGAGTTGGAACTTTTTGTCTCGGCCAAAAAATGAAGGTGGGATGGGATTTAGAGATTTAAGATATTTTAACCTTGCCATGCTTGCAAAACAGTGGTGGAGGTTGCTGCATGATAGAAGCTCTCTATTATTTCAATGCTTTAAGGCGAGGTACTTTCCTTGATGTAATTTTTTGGAAGCGACTGAGTCACCAAATTGTTCTTTTGCATGGAAGAGTGTGGTTGCTACATTACCTATTCTTAAGAACGGGTGTTGTTGGCGAGTTGGGAATGGTGAATCCATCAAAGTATATTTGGATAAATGGATACCTAAATGTCTAGCAAATAGAATTCTGCACTGGGGACAAGATGCTGATAGAGAGATGTTAGTGTCAGAGCTTATTGATACTGAATTACATGGGTGGAGACGTGATACTATTCTGGAAAAATTTGGTGTGGAGGAGGCTGCTGCTATTTGCAAAATCCCATTGAGTCGAAGGAACATTGTGGATTCAGTGGTATGGTTGCATACCAAGAATGGGAAGTACTCTGTTAAATCCGGGTATCATCTAGCAAGGAAAGTGATAAGGAATGATGATGGGATTGGAAGCCCGGAAGGTGCTAGTGGTCAGCAAATATGGAAGAAAATTTGGCAGATACATGTGCCAAGCAAAATTAAAATATTTTGGTGGAGAGCTTGCCAAAATATTCTACCAACCCGAGTGAATCTTGCTCAATGGAAAAACATAGCAGAGATGGGATGCTGCTGCTGCACGGGGGTGCCTGAATCAACAATACATGCAATATGGGAGTGTGGGGTTATGCAAGATGTGTGGGCTGGCTATGCTATAAGGTTGCAGAAGTGTCCCACTGATTTCCTTAACATTTTGGCTTTGTTTGAGTATGTTTTGGACAGGTTTTCAGCAGCTGAGATGGAGGTGTTTCTGGTTCAAGCCTGGTTTATTTGGAATCAAAGAAATGCAATTATACATGGAGGACAGATGAGGGACCCGAAGTGGCTAAATCAGAGAGTAGTGGAGTATTTAGATGAGTATCGAAATGTTCAAACTCATATGAATATTCCACACATAGTGCCACAGACCGGACAGAGATGGAAACCACCCCCTTCACAATTGTACAAGCTTAACTTCGATGCTGCGGTTTTTACTGGAATTCAGAAATCGGGATTTGGAGCAGTAATCAAAAATTCTGCAGGTGAATTAATGGCTGCCATGTCTATTAAAGGGCCCTCGATCAGTTGCAGTGAAGAAGTGGAGGCGTTGGCGTGTCAAAAAGCTCTTGAATTCGCTATGGAGTCAGGTTTTTCTGAGCTGATCATTGAGGGTGATAACGTTGCTGTCATGAACACAGTAGCAAGTACTTCAGGCGATCTTTCTTTGCTGGGACATGTGTATGAGGATATCAAATGCAGCACTCGTGGTTTGCAATATGCTGATATAAGTTGTATTAGAAGATGGGGCAACCAGGTGGCCCATATTTTGGCCAAATATGCTAGAAATGTTGATAATGAATTGTACTGGATAGAGGACTCCCCTCCCCTGGTTATAGAAGCCTTGTATCAGGATTGTTTAAGCATGGATGAATGAATGAATATTGATTTTGTTTTCAAAAAAAAAAAGTTATATAATAAAATGTACAAATACACGTTTATTTTTTATTTTTTTATTTTATTTTATTTTATTTTATTTTTGAGCTAAGTAGATAGAATTTTATTCAACTGAAAAAGATCGAATTACAAGTATAAGTCAATCTGAACTAACAAATTGACGTGGGGGAAGCACTAGCTACATGCAGCAGTGCTCCCAAGAAAGCCAATTCCCATGCAAAATATCTTGTGGGCCTATGCTGTCCCTACGTCACTTTAAAGTATTTAAAAACTCTAGAACGAATATAGGCATTGACTTCCCACTAAATGTTTGCTGACATTAACCTTTGGTACTCAGCCAGGAACGCAATTGCTCCATCAAATATAATTTGGGGATGAACCTAGACGTTCTCAAAATAAAATCTGTTTTTTACCTTTGGAGGCACGTTGAGCCTCCAAATCTTCCTCCAGGTTGGTCCGTGGCTTTGAGCCAAGGAATGCTCCGTGTAACTGGGGTTTTTCAACGGCGTTGCCAAGGAATTCTCCGTGTCTCCTCACATGTCTTTTGTGCAAAAGTAGCCAGCACCATTCCCCGGTCCCACTGCCTTGTATCCTCGTCTATGAGTTTGCAGACACGCATATTCAGTGTTGGTTCCTGTAAAAAGATAGGAGCATGGGGCAGCCAAGCATGTGTGGCGACTTCAATCGTGCATCCATCCCCTACCTGCCATCTTGACCCCTCCATGATGATATCCCTTGCCTCCAGTAGTGATCTCCATACAAAGGAAGGGTTGTGGCCTAGTTCCGCTTTTAGGAATGAGCTTCGAGGGAAATATCGTGCCTTATATACTCTGTGGAAAAGGGAGTGTGTATTTTGGATTAACCTCCAGGCCTGTTTTGCAAGCATTGCCAGGTTAAAGGCATTTAGATCCCAGAACCCCATTCCTTCATTACGTTTATGGGAGCACAGTTTAATCCAGTTAATCCAGTGGATTTTCTGCTCCTCATGGTTCTACCCCCACCAATATTTTGCCAAAAGGGAGTTGATGCCATCACAGATAGATTTAGGCAGCCTGAACACACTTATAGAGTATGTGGGAATGGCTTAAACCACCGTCTTAATAAGTACCTCGTGCCCTGCCTTGGTAATGAACTTCTCCTTCCACCCCATTACACGCTTTGATATTTTCTCCTGGATCTCCTTGAACGTATTAACCTTGGACCTACCGCATGTCATGGGCAAGCCTAGGTAACGTTCACAATCATGCATAACTCTTGCCCCTAGCATCTGTTGGATAGTATTTCTTACATCCTGTCTGGTACTCTTGCTGAAGAAAAGAGAAGTCTTTTGCCTGTTTATGGCTTGACCCGATGTAGCTTCATACTTCTCCAATATGGTAAGTAGGTTTTGGCACTCTTCCACAGTTGCTCGGCAAAATAGCAAGCTGTCATCCGCAAACAAGAGGTGAGAAATGAACACTCCTTGTTGGTTGGTCATAATGCTTTTTATGTTGTGGTATGCTTCCGCTTTCCGTAATAAGGCAGACAGCCCCTCCGCACATAGTAAAAACAAGTATGGAGAGAGTGGGTCTCCCTGTTTTATACCCCTTAATGGTTTGATATACCCTTTGGGCTCCCCATTAATCAATACTGAGTAGGAAGCTGTACTAACTGTCTCCATGGCCATATGAACCCATCTTGGGTCCAACCCAATCTTTAGCATTATCATGCGCAAAAAAGTCCACTCCACCAGGTCATATGCCTTGCTAATATCCAGTTTAATTGTCATTTTCCCCTTCTTCCCCTTTCTTCTATTCCTCATCCTGTGTAGTAGCTCATATGCTACCATTGTATTATCTGTGATTAGCCTTCCAGGGACAAAGGCACTCTGTGCATCTGATATAACACTAGGCAACACAATCTTCAACCGGTTAGCTAAAACTTTAGATAAGATTTTGGATACCACGTTCCCAAGACTGATGGATCTGTAGTCTGCCATTGTCTTCGGGTCCTGTTTCTTTGGGATGAGCACAATATGAGTATAATTCATCTTATGCAACATGTGACCGGAGTGTAAGACTGAAATGACAGCTTCACTAATATCATGCCCAACTATATGCCAGTATTTTTGAAAAAAGAAAGGGGACATACCATCGGGGCCGGAAGAAGTTATAGTAGATTTGTAGATGGAAGATCTCATTTTTTATAACCAAACATGAACATCTATATATTTCTTTTTTCTTTTTTTGATTGTAAACTTGACTGGATTTCATTAATTCGGACCAATGTCCATTGAAATTACATCTTTCAAGATTTGAGTTTCAATAATGGGAGGAGTTTCCTCAACCCATATTACACAATCAGATACATTCCTAGCAGATTTAGCTAGCAGGTGAGCGGCTACATTGTTAATTCTTCTTGTGTGCGCAACTGTCCAGGAGTTGAAATTTCTAAGGTACCTCTTCACTCCTTCCACAATCTTCAAAATAGGTAAGGCAGGTGGTGTTGAGCCTTTAAGTGCTTGAGCAACCAACAGAGAGTCCCCTTCCACCTCTATGTCCTTCAGTCCCAAATCCCAAGCCAAACAAACTCCTATCTCAGCTGCTTTAGCTTCTGCCTCTAGGGCCCCCCAAGGGAATTCAACCCGTTTGCTCATGGCACCCATCAGTTGCCCTTTATCATTCCTAATTACAACACCAACCCCACATCAGCCTTGTTCCTTAAACACAGCAGCATCTATGTTAACTTTGTACTTACCAGGGAGGGGAGGAACCCAGCGCTCTGTTCGGGAGGTAGTTGGAGCAGCTTTACCTTGGATTGGTAGGGAGTCACGCACCTCTGTCTCATATTTTCTAGCTTCCCAAGCAATGGACTTCCCACTTTTGCAGCTGCCTCTGTGCCTTACACAGTTTCTATTATTCCACAAAAGCCAAGCCATGATAGCAAACTCCTCCCAATTTTTCTCTCCAGGTGTCCCCATCAACAACCAGACAACATCAATGAACTCCTTTGGAGATCGGCTTGGACTGTCAAGCTTGAGACTTGTTTCGTTCCAGGCTTCCCTTGCAGTGTGACACCCCCACATCTATATATTTCTAAGTGAAAACTCTAGCTAGCAACTATTATATACAATGGAATAAGAGATCTGAGGTTCAATTTCTACTTACACCAAAAACCGATTAATATTTTAGTTTGATAATAAAGAACTATAATTAGGAGCGGGTGTTATAAATCTAAACTCTAAGGAATTTTTTAAAAAAAAAAGAAGAGTTGGTAATTCCGATGATTCCCAACCAAAAGAAAAATGGGACATTCCCAAAACCTAACTACTAACAAATTTTAAAACAATTTGTACGCACAACATCAGGTACGCGTAAAGCCGTAACGGTGGATACGCACGATTTCATGGGTTTTTAGTCTTTTGACCTTTGAAGATACAATGGTTGTTAAAACTTTTATTAATAGCAAGCCACATGCACTACTACACATGATATACAGCACATGGCATGTGATTCGGAAAGATTTTTTTAAAGAAATTTAGGGGATTAAAAAGATAAACTAGTTAGAAGAAAATAAATAATATATATAGGTATTATGTGGCAGAAAATAATGAACACTGAACAGGTTTTTGGGCAGGCAAGTATTTTTTATACTTTATACCACTAGAACATCATGGGTTCGATGTCACACACTTGATGTCATACACTTGAGAAAGTCTTGATTTTTTATTACAAAGGACTTGGAATGATATGTTTTTGGTACATTTTAATTGTTAACCACGAGTCTCGTGCAAGCTCTGCGATCGTGCTTAATTTTTAAATTTTTTTTATATATAAAAATTACTGAGGAATATTATTTCTGATAAAAAAACAAAAAATCAAAAACTCTTTTTGTGAAAGAATTTTGAAAGTTTTGATAGTTACTGTGTACTATTCTTCCTGCTTGATTATTTATGGTTATAAGATGATCATTTATGGTTTTAAAATGACTAATTAATGATCATCTGACAATTTTTCCTACCAATGGTTGCTTAGTCACATCATTACTCATAGAAGAAGTGTTTTTTTTTTTTTTTTTTTAATAATTTATTTATTTTTTATTTGAAGGCATATAAAAGAAGTTTTTTTTTTTTTTTTGAGAATCGGCATATAAAAGAAGTTGATTGCTTATTATGTGTTATAATATTTGGGCAATCAACTTCTTTTATAGGAAAAATTATACTTTACCGCCTTAAACTATGCATCAGATCACACTTTGCACCCTAATTTATTTGAATGCACACTTTGCATTCTAAACTATCACACTCATCACATTTTGCACTCCGGTGTTATTTTTCTTATCATGTTTAACAGAATCTTATTACACATAACAAGCACATGATTCTTGCTTAGGTGGAACAAATTTAAAAAACTGAAACACCCTTCTTCAATCAATTAAAACAAAACCCAATTCTTTCCACATCTCTCTTGGGTGGGTGCCTCTCCCAAATTCAGATTTTGTAAACCCTAAATTTCTTGCATTGCTTCATATTTCAACACTTAAATTTCTCTCATTTCTTCATATTTGGCATTTTCATCTTCCTTCAAAGTTTGATTTGGCTATTAGCACTGCACGAAAAATCCAGATTCTAGACTATAAGATGTAGTAACCAAAAAGGCCAGCTTCCACGTAATAAGATGTAGGTTATAAATCCAATGCTCCATACATCTTCTTGCTTCTAGACTATATGACGTATGTAGGACTTCAGGTGCAACATAGTATGCACTTCTGACAGTATCATTAAGTGTTTCTCAAAAAAAAAAAAAAAACAGTATCATTAAGTCTTTCATCTGCACAAGAATCTGAATTTGGGTCTGGGCAGTGGGTAAGCACGCAAGACAGAGAGATGCAGAAAAAATTGGGTTTTGTTTTAATTGATTTTGAAGAAAGGTGTTTTGGTCTTTTTAAGTTTATTTCACCTAAGCAAAACACATGTGCTTGTCATGTGCAGTAAGATTTCATTAAACATAACAACAAAAATAGCACCAGGGTGCAAAGTGTAATGAGTGTGATAGTTTAGGGTGCAAAGTGTGTGGTCAAATAGTTTAGGGTACAAAGTGTAATCTAATACATAGTTTAGGGTGGTAAAGTGTAATTTTTCCTCTTTTATAATTGTAATGGTAGGACCACCTAAAATTATACAATTTTTGTCATAACTTGTCACATGTTAACTTTTGACCGGTAGAGGTGTGTTCCCACATAGACTCACTATCACACGTCTACCACTTACAACTCGCCACATTGCGAATTGTGGCAAAAATTGTCATTTTTATGTGGTCCTAGCATTACCACATTTATATAACATATCATTAAAAAGTGCACAATCAAGAATATGAACCATTTGTGTGAGTGGATGATTTGACAAATATTTAATTTTTTCCCATGGCTTAAGTGTATAATTATCTTTCATATATTTTAAAAAAATATATCTTGACAATTATTTAAAAAATTAGCCATAATAGCAACAAAGAACATCATGGATGTGTGGAGGACCAACTCCATTCGCATTGAATAACCACTAACATGTCTAGCATGTCTGGCTATGTTATAAGTTATAGTATTAGTTGATCTACAAGCATGGGAAAAAGAGATATTAATAAAGGCATCGAAAGTAGGCATTTACACTATTTTTGTATTGTGTAATTACAGGACACAAATTCAGTATATATATTGCATGTTATTAAATGGAGTTAGGAAAATCTCAATTTTTAAGATTAATATAACTAAAAATATGGACATATTACTTTAGCAAATTTACAAATATTTAATTATCGCATATAATATTGTCGGTGCAGGGTTTGAGCACCTCAACTGTTGAGTGAGTGGACTCAAGTCTAGCCAGCCCAATACAATGAATTTGTAGAGAGCGGGTTCAAGAACTAGACCCTAACAAGCGGACAATGCCCATCGCAGTGTTTTCCATCGCCGAACGCCGGAGAGCCGAAATCGTCCTAAAAAATCTGTCCTCGGCCCGGTCCGAGGAGCTTGTTAGTCATCCTTCTTCCGTGGGGATCCATCCCCCCCTTCTCAATCTGTTTATCCCACTTTATATAGTCCTCCTCCAACAATCCATTTCCTCCACTTGTTGATCATCCATGCCTTCTCCTGACAACCCGTCCCATCAGCCACTTTACCAGACCTCCTGTGAGTCGCAGTAACCGAGGAGGCACTGCCCAGGGGTCATTTCTTCATTAATGCGGCCAAAACATTGGTTGTGCGCATTTAATGTGGAGGCGACAGCTGATCCTGGACTGGCTCCTCCACCATGCTTCCACGGCTGACGTGTTGTACTTGTTCTTCCTCCTTGGATGCCCTGAAAGGCTACTTCAAGTGGCCCGTTACTTCCTAATTCCATGGTCTCAGTTTGCCGAGGACAGGGTTGTCCTCAGCAAGGTTCCTAGACAATTTGGACTTTCGCACTTCGTCCTCGGGTGTTTCCTAATCCTCAACATGGGCCTTGGGATTGATATGAAATGGGCCGGGGATACCGAATCCTCTAGCCCCACAATAGCGCCTTAAAATCCTGCTGTCCGGATGCTCGGACGGGGAGGAGGATTTTGGTATCCTCGGGCCTCTATCGTGGTTTGTCCAATTTGGTCCTAGGTCAGCATTTGGAGTCTTTTCACCTATCTTATGCACATTTCTGGAGCTTCGATATACGGCACGCACCTGCATTAAATTTTGGGCGGCTCCACACTCCCCACGTTCAATGGTGTGATGGTGATCCGACGGTGAGGATTTTTCACCATTATGGGTGGGAAGCCTCACATAGTTGTCTTTGGTGAGGGGGCATATACTGATTTACACCAATTCATCTATCTACTTTCGCATTCAAAAGGTCTCATATACACACCCTGAATTCGGTCAAGTCTTCAACTCAACTCGCGTCTCCTCGCAGCCTAAAAAAGAGCACTCCGAATGCCCTCCCTCGTTTCTGTAAGTTTTCTTCTTGCCCTGTCTGATTTTCTTTTCCCCCATATCTCTCGTCCTTTCGCTCTTCTCTAAGTCTCTTAGCCGTTCTTCCAGATGGGTAGGTTTAAGAAGTTAGTTGAGTCTAAGGAGGCAATGGAGGAATTCGTCACCACTCATAAGATACCCAATAATGTGGGTTTGATGTATTGCGAGAAGGGGGAGTGGTATATAAAGGGGAAGTTGGTGAGGTAATGATTCCTATAATCGCCTTCCTTGAAGGTGGTATGAGGGTCCCTATGGGGCCAGTGATGAGAAACTACCTTAGGCACTTTCGATTAGCCCCTACCCAGTGCGCCACTAACGTGCTCATGATCCTGGGCTGTGTGGACGCCTTGAACGAAAAGATGAGTCTGAGATTAACCCATCACGATGTGAATTAGTGCTACAAACTCCAGCACCTAAAGGGCAAGTCCTACTACATGAAGACGAGGGATGATAGAGTTAGACTCATCCAGTGTCTTCCTGAGTCCAGTAAGGGAGTTGGATAAGGATTTTCTCATCGTGTTGGGGGAGTGGCACGATGGCCTTCACTGCCTGACTGTGGAAGGGGAGCCAGGTAGGGTATTCGGAATATGGGAAGGTTGATCGGTTAGGCTTTTATAGTTCGCATTGCTTGGTTGCTAACAAGAACTAACTTTTTTTGTTGTAGATCCACACGCTTTTGAGCGACACTTCCATTTGGTCAACAAAGGGGAATTAGAAGCTGTACTCAGGGCAGAGGTCTTTGTGAACGTGGTTGACCACTAGGTTAGAGCCGCCCATAATATTCTCGGATACAAGCCGATCTAGAAGTCCTTCTTGGCTCCAAGATACGTGATCAGAGCCAAGGACCCGAGGCTTCGCCAAATCACCGTGGTGGAACGTGGGTTCTCGTTTTCTGAAGGATCCTCCGTCATAGAGGGTGTCTCGTCGACAGCCTCTTCCTCCTTCCATCAAGCCACGGAGGTCGAAGGAGGAAGTTCAGAGAAGACATAGTTGATCTGAGTACGTTTGAGTACGAATTTGGAGCATTCGACCCCATCCATCTGCTTGAGGACCCCCTGGTGACTTGGTGACCCCCATTTATCCGAGGAAGACCTTCTATCATTGAGGACTGGTGCCCCAGCTAAGATGGGCTTCAAGAGACGACCCCAAATCAGCCTGTTCGACTTGCTCGAGGGCCAACAGGGGAAGGACACGCTGAAGAAGTCACAACCAAAGCCTCATCCTCCTTCTCCCAAGCTTCCTCCTTCCCCGCCCAAGTCATTGCCCGTGCAGACCAAGTCGTCTTCCATTCCTCCGACCTCGGACCCTTGGCATAAACCCGTTGATCCAAAGAGGAAGAGGTTTTCTAAGGGTAAAGACCCGGTGGAGGAGGAGAGATCTCGCTCCTCCCAAGAGGAAGATGAAGTCCGTCGACCTTCCAAACAGCTGAGGATCGGCTATCAGTGCAAGGGAAGGAGGTCGTCTGGCAGCCTGAGCCCCAGGTGTGGCTACCTGCTGCCATGCTTCATGGAAAGCTTTTGATGGATGACGCCACCCTTAGGGACTTTCGAGGGGGCGAAGGTGCTCGTGTGGTCGACGCCCTGGAGAGCTCCATACTTCTCCCCGCTGACATGGCCGAACTGGGGGGCTTGAAGAGGCAGGAAGTTGCCCTCAACCTCAAGAGGTATCTGGGCATGGTAAGACTTTCGATACTTGTGCCTTTTTTGGATTTTATTTCTTAGCTCTCGGCTTATGGTTTATTTGTTTTGATTAGCAAGCTGGCCAGGCTACTTTCAGGCTGGAAAAAGAAGCCAATAACCAGAGTAGAGCCCTGGACCAAGAGCGCGACAAGTACTTGTAGGCCACGAATACTCTTAAGAAGTCTGAGGATGATTTCAAGAAGGCGAGGGAGGACCTGGAGGAGATGACGAGGGCCAGAGACAGCGCGGCATCTGACCTAGCCGACGCTAAAAAACAGGCTGAGGACCAGACCGAGTGCTAGGGACGAGGCCTTAAGGGCTAAAGAAATGGTCGAGTTCCCTAGGACATATGTCGAGACCTCCAAAGAGCAAGCGGAGGAGGAGGCCTTTGCTGAAGGAGTGGCTAAGAGCGAGGCAAGCCTCAAGGCTCAAGTGCCCGAGGTGTGCAGACGCTACTGTTCACAGACTTGGAATGAGGCCTTTAATCAAGCTGGGGTTGAAGCCTCGTCTAAGCTTAGGAGGGCCGAGAGGGTGTATTACCCCCCTGCCATTCACGAGGCTGTCTCCACCGACCCTGAAGTTGGCAAAGCCTCTAAAGTGACAGACGAAGGCCTGGTTAGTGCCGCTGATAATCCAATGCCAACTGACAAGCCTGCTGAGAAGATTGGGCACCAAGGGGCGTTAGGGAACGAGGAAACTAGTAACCTAGCGGCGCCCCAGGACGTGGTGGAGCCTCCCGCTGACCCTGAGGCCACCCCTGCAGGCCAGGAGTCCTCCGAAGTAGCACCTCCGAGCTAGGATCTCGTCGGCAGCCTCTTTGCCTTGATTTATCACTGTATATTTTGGTTTAGTTTAAAACACTGTAATGCTATTTTTAAGCTGAATGCATGGGTCTTCTTTTCTTTTTACTTGGCGTTTATTGTCGTTGTGATGAGTTTGGCCACTTATATAACCTATGCTTCAATTATGGGCTTCACAATCTCAGAAACCCAGCACGTTTTTCATTCTAAAACGGCAACCGAAAAACGTAAAGCCCCTAGCAATAATTCCCACTTGGACTTTGATCGATAATTGAACCACCCTAACACCACGACCTATTTTTGCTGGATTGAATGCTGAGGGAATGACTCCACAATATTGGTTCCACACCACATGAATGAGTCACTGTAAACAATGAAAAATGCTTAGGAAAGCCATTAGTTGCTCACTCTACTAAGGGGTTAGGTTCAATGTGCCTCAGAATTCTTTTAGTGATGCTCATGGGCTTGCGTTTGTTTGCTCCTTTGCTGAACGTAGCCAGTCTCTCCAGGGACCTGAGTCCGAGGGCCATGCGAAACCTTGGCTCTGTCTGACACTTAGGTCCTTCTGTGAGTAACTAGCCTCCCCTTAGGTTTGAGTCTAAGGACTATGCAAGACCTTGGTTCAGTCTGGTACCCATGTTTTCCTTGAAGTAGTTAGTTTTTCCATAGGCTTGAGTTCGAGGACCATGTAAGACCTTAGTTCAGTCTAACGCTTATGTTCTTCTGTAAGTAACTAGTTTTCTCATTGGTTTGAGTCCGAAGACCATGCAAGACCTTGGTTCAGTATAGTATCCAGGTATTTTTGGAGTGGTTAGTTTTCCAATAGGCTTGAGTCCAAGGACCATGCAAGACCTTGGTTCAGTCTAACGCTTATGTTCTTCTGTAAGTAACTAGTTTTCCTATAGGTTTGAGTCCGAGGACCATGCAAGACCTTGGTTCAATCTAGTACCCAGCTATTTTTGGAATGGTTAGTTTTCCCATAGGCTTGAGTCCGTGGACCATGCAAGACCTTGGTTTAGTCTAACGCTTATGTTCTTCTGTCCGGGGTGAAGGAATTTGTCCTCAATGTTGGGAAGTTTAGCTTTAGCGTGACGACGGCCTTAGCCTCGCTTCATCGAAAATGGGTTATTCCTCAGACTAGGCCCTTGGCCCTGCGCTGCCCTGGACAGGGGCGACTCGGATTTCCATCCTCAAGTGTGGCAGTAGCCCCTTTGCTCCAAATTTTTGCCGTCTTTGACTACGAGTCGTCTTTTAACTGTGCGAGTTACGCGCCTGACGTTTCGATGTGCAAGCAGCGCCCTCATTAATATCCTCGTGGATTAATGCAAATCTAGCAGTTGGTGGCCTCTTTGAAATTTGATCAGGATTAATGTCATTGATAATTCTTCTTTTGAATTCTGTGCGGGCCAATTCCCGCCAACCTTCGCCCTCTATATAAGGCTTTCTGGGGAATCGTCCTTCCACGCTTTACAAACCTTTTAGTTAAACAAGAAACATGGTCCTCCAACCTTCTAAGCCCTTTCGATAACCTTGCTAGGATTGTGACCAGGACTTGGAGGAATGGGGTGGCTATGGATGAGGGCGAGGGCAAGCAAACCAAAGGTCCTCCTCCCTCGATCGAGAGCCGTAGCGGTTGTAGTTCATGTCAGACTTCCAGCGCGGCAAGGCTTGGGCCTCACCCTGATGGTATCGTGTTTGGCAGCTTGGAGGGGGGTCCATGAAGTACATAATGCTTTTCTCTGGTGCGCGTCCATGCCTGCCCTTCAAGCTGGTAGTGACTCGAGCCCAGCTTACCCGCCGACGAAGGCTCGCAAGATTATGTCACGTTCGGTGCCCGGGTGTTGCCGCCTCCAATGTTTAATCACCGTGAGTCTAGGGGAGCGTCAAGGAAACATCATGGGGTGGGGCCATCAGGTGCTTTTGCATCTATTCCTCTCTTCTCGCCGGCGCCACCCACACCGGCCCGAGGGTTGTTGGTAGCCTTAAAACAAGCCTACCTCAGCCCTCCTTTTTAGGGTTAGCTTTCGAATAGGCCCGTCTGGGCCTCTATTTGTAGAGTTGGCTTGAAAATAAGCCTGTCTGAGCCCCTGTTTGTATAATGTATTTATTTTTTGCTTAATAAAATGCTGCAATGTTTATTCACTTTTCCTTTTCTCTGAATCTTTTACTTTTCTGCAATGATTGTTTCTTGTGCAAATGCGTCGTTGTTTGTTGTTTCTCTCTTTTTTTTTTTTTTTTTTGATGGGATTCAGGATCGGTGTCGTTGGCGGTGACGAAAAACTGTCTAACCCTCTATAAACTAGCCACCTAGGAACGATTGTCCATTGCGCCTGCTAGTGCACAAGTTCTTCCTACAGACGGCACCAATTGTAGGTGTGGGGTTTGAGTACTTATACTGTTGAGTGAGTGGACTCAAGCCCAGCTAGCCCAATACAGTGAATTTGTAGAGAGCGGGTTCAAGAACTAGACCCTAGCAAGCGGACAATGCCCATCGCAGTGTTTTCCACCACTGAATGCCGGAGAGCCGAAATCGTCCTCAAAAATCTATCCTCAGCCCGGTCCGAGGAGCTTGTTAGTTGCCCTTCTTCCGTGCGGATCCATCCCCCCTTCTCAATCTGTTTATCCCACTTTATATAGTCCTACTCCAACAATCCCTTTCCTCCACTTGTTGATCATCCATGCCTTTTCCTGACAACCCGTCCCATCAGCCACTTTACCAGACCTCCTATGAGTCGCAGTAACTGAGGAGGCACTGCCTAGGGGTCATTTCCTCATTAATACGGCCAGAATATTGGTTTTGCGCATTTAATGTGGAGGTGACAGCTCATCCTGGACTGGCTCTTCTACCATGCTTCCACGGCTGACGTGTTGTACTTGTTCTTTCTCCTTGGATGCCCTGAAAGGCTACTTCAAGTGGCCCGTTACTTCCTAATTCCATGGTCTCGATTTGTCGAGGACAGGGTTGTCCTCGGCAAGGTTTCTGGACAATTTGGACTTTCGCACTTCGCCCTCGAGTGTTTCCTCATCCTTGGTATGGGCCTTGGGCTTGATATGAAATGGGCAGGGGATATCGAATCCTCTGGCCCTATAGTAGCCCCTCAAAATCCTGTTGTCCGGATCCTTGGACGGGGTGGAGGATTTTGGTATCCTCGGGCCTCTATCGTGGTTTGTCCAATCTGGTCCTAGGTCAGCATTTGGAGTCTTTTCACCTGTCTGATGCACGTTTCTGGAGCTTCGATATGCGGCACGCACCTGCATTAAATTTTAGGCGGCTCCATACTCCCCACGTTCAACGGTGTGATAGTGATCCGACGGTAAGGATTTTTCACCACTATGGGCAGGAAGCCTCACATGGTTGTCTTTGGTGAGGGGGCACATACTCATTTGGACTGATTTGTCTATCTACTTTCGCATTCAAGAGGTCTCATACACACACCCTGAATCCGGTCAAGTCTTCAACTCAACTCGCGTCTCCTTGCAGCCTAAAAAAGAGCGCTCTGAACGCCCTCCCTCATTTCTGTAAGTTTTCTTCTTGCCCTGTCTTTTGCTTTAAGCTTTCTGACTTTCTTTTCCCCCATATCTCTCGTCCTTTCACTCTTCTCTGAGTCTTTTAGCCGTTCTTCTAGATGGGTAGGTTTAAGAAGTTAGTTGAGTCTGAGGAGGCGATAGAGGAATTCGTCGCCACTCATAGGATACCCAGTGTCGTGGGTTTGAGGTATTGTGAGGAGGGGGAGTGGTATATAAAGAGGGAAGTTGGTGAGGTAGTGATTCCTATAATCGCCTTCCTTGAAGGTGGTATGAGGATCCCTATGGGGCCAGCGATGAGGAACTACCTTAGGCACTTTCAATTAGTCCTTACCCAGTGCGCCACTAACGTGCTCATGATCCTGGGCTGTGTGGACGCCTTGAACGAAAAGATGGGTCTGAGATTAACCCATCATGACGTGAATTAGTACTACAACCTCCAGCACCTAAAGGGCAAGTCCTACTACATGAAGACGAGGGATGATAGAGTTAGACTCATCCATTGTCTTCCCGAGTCCAGCAAGGGAGTTGGATAAGGATTTTCTCATCGTGTCGGGGGAGTGGCACGAAGGCCTTCACTGCTTGACTGTGGAGGGGGAGCCTGGTAAGGTATTCAGAATATGGTAGGGTTGATCGGTTAGGCTTTCATAGTTCGCATTACTTGGTTGCTAACAAGAACTAACTTTTTTCGTTGCAGATCCACACGCCTTTGAGTGACACTTCCATTTGGTCAACAAAGGGGACTTAGAAGCTGTACTCAGGGCAGAAGTCTTTGTGAACGAGGCTGACGACCAAGTTAGAGCCGCCTACAAAATTCTCAGATACAAGCCGATCTAGAAGTCCTTCTCGGCTCCCAGATACGTGATCAGAGCAAAGGACCCGAGGCTTCGCCAAATCACCGTGGTAGAATGAGGGTTCTCATTTTCTGAAGGATCCTCCGTCATAGAGGGTGTCTCGTCAACAGCCTCTTCCTCCTCCTATCAAGCCACAGAGGTCAAAGGAGGAAGTTCGGAGAGTGAGGAAGAAGTAGTTGATTTGAGAATGTCTGAGTACGAATTTGGAGCATTCGACCACGTCCATCTGCTTGAGGACCCCTCTGGTGACTTGGTGACCCCCATTTATCCGAGGAAGACCTTCTGTCATTGAGGACTGGTGCCCCAGCTGAGATGGGCTTCGAGAGACGACCCCAAACCAGCCTGTTTGACCTGCTTGAGGGCCAACTAGGGAAGGACACGCCGGAGAAGTCACAACCCGAGCCTCCTCCTCCTTCTCCCAAGCTTCCTCCTTCCCCACCCAAGTCATTGCCCGCGCAGACCAAGTCGTCTTCCATTCCCCCGACCTCGGACCCTCGGCATGAACCTGTTGATTCGAAGAGGAAGAGGTCTTCCAAGGGTAAAGACCCGGTAGGGGAGGAGAGATCTCGCTCCTTCAAAGAGAAAGATGAAGTCTGCCGACCTTCCATGCAGCTGAGGATCGGCGGTCAGAGCAAGGGAAAGGAGGTCGTCCGGTAGCCCGAGCCCTAGACGTGGCTACTTGCCGCCATGCTTCATGGAAAGCCTTTGATGGATGACGCCACCCTCAGGGACTTTCGAAGGGGCGAAGGTGCTCGTGTGGTCGACGCCCTGAAGAGCTCCCTACTTCTCCCCGCCGACATGGCCGAACTGGGGGGCTTGAAGAGGCAAGAAGTTTCCCTTAACCTCAAGAGGTATCTGGGCATGGTAAGACTTTCGATACTTGTGCCTTTGTTGGATTTTATTTCTTAGCTCTCGGCTTATGGTTTATTTGTTTTGATTGGCAAGCTGTCTAGGCTACTTTTAGGCTGGAAGAAGAAGCCAATAACCAGAGTAGAGCCCTGGACTAGGAGCGCGACAAGTACTTGGAAGCCACGAACACTCTTAAGAAATCTTAGGCTGATCTCAAGAAGGCGAGGGAGGACCTGGTGGAGATGACGAGGGCCAGAGACAGCGCGACATCTGACCTAGCCGACGCTAAAAAACAGGCTGAGGACCAGACCGAGCACTTGTGGGATGTCGAGGGTCAGCTGCAGGTCGCCGCGGAGCATATTGCCGACTTGAAGAAGAAACTGGCTGAGGCCAAGTGGGCCAAAAGTGTTGCTAAGTACACTAGGGACGAGGCCTTAAGGGCTAAAGAACTGGCCGAGTTCGCGAGGACAGATACCGAGACCTCCAAAGAGTAAGCGGAGGAGGAGGCCTTTGCTGAAGGAATGGCTAAGACCGAGGCAAGCCTCAAGGCTCAAGTGCCCGAGGTGTGCAGACGCTACTGTTCCGAGACTTGGAATGAGGCCCTTAATCAAGCTGGGGTTGAAGCCTCGTCTGAGCTTCGGAGGGCCAAGAGCGTGTATTACCCCCCTGCCATTTGCGAGGCTGTCTCCACCGACCCTGAAGTTGGAAAGGCCTCTAAAGTGATGGATGATGCCCGATTAGTGCCGCTGATGATCCAATGCCAACTGACAAGCCTGCTAAGAAGATTGGGCACTAAGGGGCGTTAGGGAACGAGGAAACTGGTAACCTAGCGGCGCCCTGGGACGTGGTGGAGCCTCTTGCAGACCCTGAGGCCACCCCTGCCGACCAGGAGTCCTCCAAAGTAGCACCTCCGAGCCAGGATCTCGTCGGCAGCCTTTTTGCCTTGATTTATCACTTTATATTTTGTTTTAGTTTAAAACATTGTAACGCTATTTTTAAGCTGAATGCATGGGTCTTCTTTTCTTTTTACTTGGTGTTTATTGTCATTGTGATGAGTTTGGCCACGTATATAACCTGTGCTTCAATTATGGGCTTCACAATCTCAGAAACCCAGCACGTTTTTCATTCTAAACCGGCAACCGAAAAACGTAAAGCCCCTAGCAATAGTTCCCACTTGGACTTCGATCGATAATTGAACCACCCTAACACCATGACCAATTTTTGCTGGATTGAATGCTGAGGGAATGACTCCATAATATTGGTTCCACATCACATGAATGAGTCACTGTAAACAGTGAAAAATGCTTAGGAAAGCCATTAGTTACTCACTCTGCTAAGGGGTTAGGTTCAATGTACCTCAAAATGCCTTAAGTGATGCTCATGGGCTTGCGTTTGTTTGCTCCTTTGCTGAACGTAGCCAGTCTCTCCAGGGACCTGAGTCCGAGGGCCACGTGAAACCTTGGCTCTGTCTGACACTTAGGTCCCTCTGTGAGTAACTAGCCTCTCTTTAGGTTTGAGTCTGAGGATTATGCATGACCTTGGTTCAGTCTGGTACCCAGGTTTTTCTTGAAGTGGTTAGTTTTCCCATAGGCTTGAGTCCGAGGACCATGTAAGACCTTGGTTCAGTCTAACGCTTATGTTCTTCTGTAAGTAACTTGTTTTTCCATAGGCTTGAGTCTGAGGACCATGCAAGACCTTGGTTCAGTTTAGTACCCAGGTATTTTTGGAATGGTTAGTTTTCCCATAGGCTTGAGTTCGAGGACCATGCAAGACCTTGGTTCAATCTAACGCTTATGTTCTTCTGTAAGTAACTAGTTTTCCCATAGGTTTGAGTCCGAGGACCACGCAAGACCTTGGTTCAGTCTAGTACCCAGGTATTTTTGGAGTGGTTAGTTTTCCCATAGGCTTGAGTCCGAGGACCATGCAAGACCTTGGTTCAGTATAGTACCCAGCTATTTTTGGAGTGGTTAGTTTTCCCATAAGCTTGAGTCCAAGGACCATGCAAGACCTTGGTTTAGTCTAACGCTTATGTTCTTCTGTCCGGGGTGAAGGAATTTGTCCTCAGTGTTGGGAAGTTTAGCTTTAGCGTGATGACGGCCTCGGCCTCACTTCACCGAAAATGGGTTATTCCTTAGACTAGGCACTTGGCCCCGCGCTGCCCTAGACAGGGGTGGCTCAGGTTTCCATTCTCATGTGCGGCAGTAGCCCCTTCGCTCCAATTTTCCACCGCCTTTGATTACGAGGCGTCTTTTGACTGTTCGAGTTACGCGCCTGACGCTTCGGTGTGCAAGGCGCACCCTCATTAATATCCTCGTGGATTAATGCAAATCTAGCGGTTAGTGGCCTCTTTGAAATTTGGTCAGGATTAATGTCATTGACAATTCTTCTTTCGAATTCTGTGCGGGCCACTTCCCGCCGACCTTCACCCTCTATATAAGGCTTTCTGGGGGAATCGTCCTTCCACACTTCACGAACCCTTTAGTTAAACAGGAAACGTGGTCCTCCAACCTTCTAAACCCCTTTGATAACCTTGCCAGGATTATGACCAGGACTTGGAGGAATGGGGCGGCTCTGGATGAGGGGGAGGGCAAGCAAACCAAAGGTCCTGCTCCCTCGATCGAGAGCCGTAGCGGTTGTAGTTCATGTCAGACATCCAGCGAGGCAAGGCTTGGGCGTCACCCTGATGGTATCATGTCTGGCAGCTAGGAGGGGGGTCCATGAAGTACATAATGCTTTTCTCTGGTGCGCGTCCATGCCTGCCCTTCAAGCTGGTAGTGACTCGCGCCCAGCTTACCTGTCGATGAAGGCTCGCAAGATTACGTCACGTTTGGTGCACGGGTGTTATCGCCTCCAATGTTTAATCATCGTGAGGCTAGGGGAGCGTCAAAGGAACATCATAGGGTAGGGCCATCAGGCGCTTTTGCATCTGCTCCTCTCTTTCCGCTGGTGCCACCCACACCAGCCCGAGGGTTGTTGGTAGCCTTAAAACAAGCCTGCCTCAGCCCTCCTTTTTAGGGTTAGCTTTCGAACAAGCCCGTCTGGGCCTCTGTTTGTAGAGTTGGCTTTAAAATAAGCCTGTCTGAGCCCCTGTTTGTATAATGTATTTATTTTTTGCTTAATAAAATGCTGCAATGTTTATTCACTTTTCCTTTTCTCTGAATCTTTTACTTTTCTGCAATGATTGTTTCTTGTGCAAATGCGTCGTTTGTTGTTTCTCTTTTTTTTTTTTTTTTTTTTTTTATTATTATTATGGGATTCAGGATCGGTGTTGTTGGCGGTGACGAAAAACTGTCTAACCTTCTGTAAACTAGCCACCTAGGAACGACTGTCCATTGCGCCTGCTAATGCACAAGTTCTTCCCACAGACGGGGCCAATTGTAGGTGCGGGGTTTGAGCACTTCTACTGTTGAGTGAGTGGACTCAAGCCCAGCTAGCCCAATACAATGAATTTGTAGAGAGCGGGTTCAAGAACTAGACCCTAGCAAGTGGACAATGCCCATCGCAGTGTTTTCCACCGCCGAATGCCGAAGAGCCGAAATCGTCCTCAAAAATCTGTCCTCGGCCCGGTCTGGGGAGCTTGTTTGTCGTCCTTCTTCCGTGGGGATCCATCCCCCCCCCCCCCCCCCCCCTTATTAATCTGTTTCTCCCACTTTATATAGTCCTCCTCCAACAATCCATTTCCTCCACTTGTTGATCATCTATGTCTTCTCCTAATAACCCGTCCCATCAACCACTTTACCAGACCTCCTGTGAGTCGCAGTAACCGAGGAGGCACTGCCCAGGGTTCATTTCCTCATTAATGCGTTCAGAACATTGGTTGTGTGCATTTAATGTGGAGGTGACAGCTTATCCTGGATTGGCTCCTCCACCATGCTTCCACGGCTGACGTGTTGTACTTGTTCTTTCTCCTTGGATGCCCTGAAAGGTTGCTTCAAGTGGCCCGTTACTTCCTAATTCCATGGTCTCGGTTTGCCGAGGATAGGGTTGTCCTCGGCAAGGTTCCTGGACAATTTAGAGTTTCGCACTTCGTCCTCGAGTGTTTCCTCATCCTCGGCATGGGCCTTGGGCTTGATATGAAATGGGCCGAGGATACCGAATCCTCTGGCCCCACAAATATATTAAAGTTGAAACTCAATTAACAAATCAATTTAGTTTTTATTTCTATATAAAAAAATTAAATTCTAATTGCACTTCAATTTTCTGTCAATTGAGTCAATTTTCATGGCAAGTGTCCTTCCTCAATTCAAGTTATACACTAATTTTATATCAATTATATTGACATGCAAATTCATGCATATAAACTTAGAATATATATAAATTAAAGATAAACTTAGGCTCCAAAAAATGTATGTCGGTAGGGCATATATTAATCATCCATTTTTTAAAATATTTTAAGGGAAGTTGAAAATTTTGTCAAAAAAGTTAATCCCTTTTTCACTTTTCTATTAAAAATTTCTAAAAATTATTTACTAACATATGCTCTAAGAGCATAGATTAGTAAAACCTTATATATATATATATATATATATATTCAATTATTTCTTAGTAGTGGCAGCTCCATAAATATTTTTTAGTTAGGATGCTCATTATAAAACTTAAATTATATAAAATCTAAAACAAAAAGAATTTCAAATATTGACAAAAACATACACACACACGCAAATATATAAAGTCTTACAATTTCTTTCTATGAATTTTCTTAATTTAAAATCATTGCATGGTAGTTTTATTATCAATACTACAAGTTATATCTCTTTTATAATTTCAATTAAATAAAACTTTTCTTGGGTTTTTTCTTTTTGCTCATAAGGACCTAATATATTGTTAAGAGGACCAAAATATAAGGACAAAATTTGATTACAAACTTAGTTGTAGCCTCAGGCTATAGCTTTCACTAAAAAAATTAACACTACTATATATTTTGAAACTATAACCGTTGAATTACATATACTACATGTTCTTAAAACATATGTCAAATTTCATTCCGATTGGATGTTGTTTATTATTCGCTCCATAAAATTATTTTTTATTAATAATTTTAGACTACAACATCTCAAAATTTGAACATTTAATTAGTAACATAGCTATTGATATTTGATTTTCTTGAAATTTTGCAAGAATAGAGGATATAAGAAGAAAATGTAATCAAATGATGAATTTTTTTGTCAAAATTCATATATAGTAAATATATGTGTGTGTATATATATATATATGTGTGTGTGTATGTAAATATTGAGTGGAGTTTAGGCTTTAATCAAGTTTGTTGCCAAACTTTGTTCAAAATTTAATTATGTTGGGCCTAAAAAAATTTAGGTTGGTCACAATTTTTTTTTTTTTTAAAGGTAAAAGAATCATAAATTTTTAAATTTTATATATAATAATTTTTTTTTTTTCTAGGTTAGGGTGGTCCTGCGACCACCTTGAACTCTACGTGGAGCCACCCCTGTTTCTAAGGTAACATGGGAACAAATGTCATATTCCAAATCAATTGTTTTTTTTTTTTTTTCTTTATTTTGGGCAGTAAGTGTCCTCATCTATAATATATTATAAAAGTTGGATTCCTTAAAATTTTTTTTTTTGAGAAACGGATTCCTCAAATTAGTAGATACACAATACTGCCGTAACTGGCACAATATTCTATTTATTTAAAATGATGTGGACAAATCATTCCACGTGTTTGCCCATAATATAAAGCATTTGACATGTATAAATAATTTACTATTTTTTCTATGTTTCAATAATAAATGGGAATTTAAATCTCACCCTTAAATGTTCTCTATTAATTGCACAAAATTTTTTGCAATCAGGGAGGTTAATTTCTAAGTGGAAAAGGCTCTCCAAAGGTTCGTAATTTTGTGTGGTGTGCGTGCTCAAATATCTCACCCACAAAAGACAGCCTGAAGAGGAAAATCAGAGTCGAACCGCTATGCGAATTCTGCAACAAACAAACTGAATCCGTGTGTCATGTCTTATGGGAACGCCCCTTTGCTCGAGATGTATGGGCTTTGGCTAATGGTCGGATTCAATAATGTTCCAACACAGCAGCAAATTTCTTCCTCCTTTTCCAATATATGGTGGACAAACTGGACGTTCAGCAGCTTGAATTTTGGTCTGTCATTGGGTGGGCTGTGTGGAATGCTCGAAACAAAACCCATTTAGACCACATTCAGCTACATCCGAAGGATGTAGCTGAAACACACAATGATCAAAATATACATGATTCACAGTTGATGTTTTCTTGACATACGTACATATCCAATGAGATTGAGCACTTGGTTAGCATGATAGAAGCTATTATTTCTTCTACCACAAACTATTTCAAGCATTAAGACCCCGTAGCTGTAGACATTAGATTTTATTGAGAATAGACCCTCCATAGCATACTCAGGGGCATGTAACCACTACATAAAAAGACAAAACAAACATTTTTATTTCACAAATTGACTATTGAGCTTTTATGAGCAATAATTTGTAATTGGCAGCAGCCAAAAAACACGAGTATTATTATATCGATGCATGGTTAACTATATTTCATAAGATAACTTATGCATCTTTAACTTACTATGTCCCAACAATTCGATTAGTATTTGCCCCTAATTCATTTTGTTTGAACATTCTTGCCATTCCAAAATCTGAAATCTTTGGATTCATACTTTCATCAAGGAGTACGTTACTAGCTTTTAAATCTCTATGAATAACTCTTAGCCTTGAATATTTGTGAATGTTGCTCAAACCAAACAGAAAGTAGTCCAAGCTTTTGTTGGGCATGTATTCATGGATTAGCATCCTTTCTTCTTCATGTATGCAACAACCTAGAAGCTTAACAAGATTCATGTGTTGTAGTTTAGATATGAGTATCAACTCTTTCTTTTTTTTTGAGAAACAAACACACACACACACAAGAGAGAGGGAAGGGGGGTCTAACACAAAGACACACCACAACTCCAATCCACTCAAAAGCCATGGTAACTTTTAAGGAAAGTATCAACTCATTCTTGAACTCATGTATTCCTTGCCTTGAATTTTTGGATAATCGCTTTACAGCTACATTTTGCCCTGTTGGCAAATTTCCCTGTTGTGATGACAAAATAAGCTTAGGCCAGCGTAAAATATGTTTAGTTAAAATATCATTCTTTGAAAAATAATTGGATCTTACCATATATACAGGTCCAAAGTCACCCTCTCCAAGTATGTTTTCTAATGAGAAGTTATGTGTGGCGGCTGTGATGTGTGCATAACTAAATACACGTAAACCATGCCCCTTTTTCCCGTCAATTAAAATATCATTGATATTAGATCTCTCTGATGTCCCTAAATCAATCCATTCATTTTCATCTTCTGTGTTTCATTATTTCCTGTATAAATTGACATAAAACACATAACTTCAGTTTAACAATAACATAAAATCATGAAATTGCCAAACTTTTAATTTAGGGGCACGAGTCTACGGACTTTTAATCTAACAAGTTAATTCTATATGAGAAAGATATACCTTCAAATACAACTTTTCTCCTTTGTAGATAACACAATATGCACAATAATATTATAAGCAGAGTAACGGCAATGGCAATGGAGATACCAATCCATATCTAGTTCTTCGTTCCTACATGTTAACAATATAAAGTGAGAGAGAAAAACTGAATAGTCTGTATATTGATGTGTGAATAATAATGTACAATAGAGAGCCTTATATAGGCTAAGTATGTGTGCAATACAAGTAATATGAGTAAACTACAAGTACAGTATATTGGGCTAAGCCTAATGGGCTAATCTAGTCTAACCTATACACTAACATCCCCCCTCAAACTCGAGGTGGCAAGGAGGAAGCCAACTGGAGTTTGGATATAAGATCTCAAAGACGACCAGGCAGGTGAGTCTTGGTGAAGATATCAGCAGGCTGGTTAGCAGAGAAGATGGAGAACAACTTGAGATCGCCTTTTTCGAGATGCTGGTGACTGATGTGTCAGTTGATCTCAATGTGCTTGGTGCATTCATGGAAGACATCATTATGAGCAATGTAGATAGCACTACAATTGTCACAATAAAGAGGAGTCGCAGTGCGCTGTGGAGCTTCCATGTCAGCCAAGAGCTAGTGAAGCCAGACAAGCTTGCAGGTGGTGTCGGCAAGGGCACGATACTCAGCCTCAGTATTGGAACGGAAAACCACATCCTGCTTCTTGCTACGCCACGAGACAAGAGAAGTACCAAATAAGAAACAGAAACCTATGATAGAGCATCGATCAGTTGGATCACCTGCCCAGTCCGTATCTGAATAAGCATGAAGCTCGAGAGAAGACCAAGAGGAGTAGTGGAGACCATGATAAAGTGTGCCCTTGACATATCGAAGAACCCGAAGAATAGCAGCATAGTGGACAGAACGGGGGGCATCCATGAACTTACTAACCATACCCACGGCATGTGAAATATCCGGACGAGTAATAGTAAGATAGATCAGACTACCAACCAACTGACAATAGTGAGTAGCATTAGATATAGGTTCACAATCCAAAGGTGTGAGCTTTGCATTGTATTCCAAAGGAGTGGAAACAGTCTTGTTGTCAGTGATACTAGCTTTGGAGAGAAGATCAAAAGTATATTTAGCTTGAGAAAGATAATATCCATTAGAGGATAAGGTAACCTTAAGCCTAAGTAAATAGCTGAGAGTGACCAAATCTTTCATCTCATAATGCTGACTAAGTAAGTGCTGAAGGAGAGCGGATACCTGTAGAATCATCTCCAGTAATAATCATATCATCAACATAGAGAAGAATAAGAGTGATACCAGTAAAGGATCTTTGGACGAAGAAAGCAGTGTCATGAGGACTCGAAGTGAAACCCTGCTGAGCAACAAACGAGCTAAACTTTTCAAATCGAGCTAAACTTTCAATAGATCCATCAGCCTTAGTCTTGATCTTGTAAGCCCACCTACAACCTACTACAGACTAACCAGGAGGCAAATCAACCATATCCCAAGTGTGATTCTTATGAAGGGCATTTAGTTCTTCATTCATAGCTTGCTGCCAAAGAGGTTCAGTATGGGCCTCACAATAGGTGTGAGGTTCATAGAGGGTGGCAAGAGCAAAAGAGCAGTGATAATCAGAGAGATAAAGGGGAGGAATGCTTACTCAAGTGGAACGATGAAGTTCAGGACCAACAAGAGACCCAGGAAAGGGTGGTGCCACAGGATCCAAGACAGGCGAGTCATATGCTGGGGATAGAATCGGAGATGAGTCGTCTGGAGAGACAGCTAATGTCGAAGAATCCTCCACAAGTATAGGATAGAGAGGGAGGAAAAGATCAGTAAAAATGGGAGACTCGAAGGAAGAGGACGTAGGAAACTGCTGAAGACTTGTGAAAGGACGATGTTCCCAAAACTTAACATGACGAGAGACACGAAGGTGATGAGAAATGGGATCATAGCAGCGAAACCCTTTTTGAGATACTCCATAACCAAGGAAACAACAGAGACGAGCACGAGGCTGGAGCTTTGTTCGTTCATGAGGAGGAAGAGAGACAAAGCAAACACAACCAAAAACCAGAAGAGAGGAGTAGTCGAGGGTTTGACCATAGAGAAGCTCAAATGGTGATTTGTTGTGTGTAGTTGGTGAAACAATATGATTAATGGTGTATATAGCAGTGAGTGTGGCCTCACCCCAAAAGTGCTCAAGAAGAGAGGCAGAAATGAGAAGGGTGCGGACAACAACAAGAATGTGACGATGTTTTCGTTCTGCACGACCATTTTGTTGAAAGGTGTAAGGACAAGACTGTTGAGTAAAGGTACCATGACTGTCTAAAAAGGATACAAAAGATTTATCATTATATTCTTGAGCATTTTCTGATCAAAAAACTTTGACAGTGCGATTGAACTGTGTTTCAATCATTTTTTGAAATGTTTGGTAAATAGACACAAGTTCAGACCTATGGTGAAGTAGATAAATCCAAGTATATCGAGAAAAATCATCCATAAATATGACAAAATATCTAGATCCCCCTTCAGTGGAAACAAGTGCAGGACCCAAATATCAGAATGTATAAGATCAAAAGGTGCAGAAGAAAAGGAGTCACTATTACTAAAGGGCAATTTTGTTTGTTTGCCAAAATGATAGGAAGTACAATCAAAATTTTCAAACTGAACTGAACCTAAATGACCTTAAGAAGCTAACAATTGAAGATGAGATAAGGATAGATGACCAAGACGAGCATGCCATAGATCAGGTGAAGGGGTAGCAGGGGTAGCAGCTATAGAAACAACTTGTAAAGGAATCTTCAAGTCATGAACCTCAAACATGCGACCAACTTTACGGCCTATCCCAAGCACTTGACTCATTTGGGGATCCTACACATCCACACCATGATTAGTAAATAGAAGATCTATGCCTAATTCACAAAGTTGACCAACATAAAGCAAAATGAGGGATACCTTTGGGATATGAAAAGTGTCACTTAGGTATAAATAAGGAGAAGAGATTGTTCCTTTATGACTAACAGGCATAGGAGTTCCATCAGTAGTGTAAATGGTGATGGGGTGTTTTAAGGGTGCCTTATCAGAAAATTGGGATTCATCAGGAGTCATATGGTTACAACATGCAGTATCAAAAAACCAAGGTTGTTTATCTAAGGTGACAGAAAGGGCAGTGAAAGTTCGGGATAAAATCCGTTGAATTACTGCCTCAATATCAGCTGTAGTAAATGAGGAAGCCAAAGATGGACCTTTAGGAACCGATGGATCTGAAGGACATACAATAGCTGCCTGAGGAAGAGAAGCTTTATTTTGCTCTTGCATAAATTTCTACAGTTTGTGACAAATTGAGATGTCATGGCCTTTGGCACGACAAAACTTGCAGTGAGTACCTTTGGAAGACTAAGAGGTGGGATGCCCAGAGTTTATTCATGGAGGAGCAGCGAATGCAGCAATGGGAGGCTGCGAAGATGGTGTAGCCAATACATGATCAGATGATGACATGTGATGAGTAGGCTGACGGTTCTCCTTAGAAATGAGCTCCTTAACTGCAGCATCAAGAGAAGAAGTAGGAGATTGGCTAAGCAGAGAAGCCCTAGTAGGCTCAAAATCCTCACGTAAACTCATCATGAAGTGCATAAATTTACGGCAATCCTAATATTTGACAAAGAGCTCAATGTCCTTAGAACACACTAGTGGAGGATCTGCAGTAGAAAGTTGTTCCCACATAGTAGAAGTGTGAGAATAAAAATAAGAAATAGACCGACCTAGCTCTTGGGGCATTTGATAAAGCTTTGATTCAATGTGGAACTCCAAGCTTGAATCATTAGTGTAATTATAGCAATCGGCCAGAAATTTCCAAGCAGCCTCAGCAGTCTTAAGACGGGTAAGAAGATTATGAATGGAGGGAATAAAGGTATTGATAAACCAAGACAAGATCTTACTCTGAATACTCTCCCATTCCTCTAGGCGTTCTTCATAATCATTAGTTGTAACAGCAGTCTTGAAGATAGCAGTCTTGAAGGCATCTTCAGTAGCTGTGGCTTTGGACTGAGGTTTTGGTAATGGCTTAGGAATTGAACCAATCACATATCTCCATAGTTTACAACCCTTGAGAAAGAAAGTTATATTCTGAGACCATGCATAATAGCTAGTAGGACCATCCAACATAATGGTGATAGGACGTATGATATCTCGTTCGTTTTGTTGAGCCATAATGAAGAAAATGACCAAAAAGTGGGATTTAGAGACCTAAAATGCAAAAACAAAGCCCAAAATCAGAATCTACGCAAAAAATTGAGCAAGACAAGCCTGTTGAAAATTTTTGACTTTGGTCAGAGTCAATAGTCAATGGCTCTTGTGCTGATATGGTAGTATGACATCACCCTAGGGTTGACGTGGCAGTACATGAAACAGAGCAGGCACGTGTGGCACGTGTAAGCACGTGACGGCGCTGTTCCTAGTGCGTGAGGCACGTGTGAGAGGCTAACGACATATGGTGGCATGTGGTCATGAGGCAAAAACTTCAAACAGCGCATGTGAGGTGGTTTCTAACGGCTCTTTGTTGGATTTTGCTCGAGATCGTAAGATTTGTCAATCTGTGTCTTGACTTTGGCAGTTTGATCAACAAAACTGATGAAATATGAGTGTTCTAGGGGCTGTGGGCTTGATGGCTGTAACTCGCTTCTGACAGTGACTACTGGATGAAGGCAAGGGCAGAGGAAGAACGACGGAGATGTCCACAAGAATGAGAAAGTTAGAGGAATGGCTCTGATACCATGTTAATAATACAAAGTGAGAGAGAAAGAGTGAATAGTCTATTTATTGATGTGTGAATAATAATGTACAATAGAGAGCCTTGTATAGGCTAGGTATGTGTGCAGTATAAGTAATATGAGTAAACTACAAGCACAGTATATTGGGCTAAGCCCAATGGGCTAATCTAGTCTAACCTATACACTAACACTACATTCAGTAATAAGTAGCTGTATTAGTAATCATCATATTTTAATAAAAATTATATTTTGCTTATCGACAATCTACAAGTAGGAGGAAGTGAAATTTTGATGCCTTAAATTCAACTGTGAAGCTTGTGGAAGAGCCACTTATAAAGAGATTAGATGTCTGGTGTGCATCGAGAAGCCTAATTAGCTTAAGAGATTTAAAATTTTAAATGTATCTAGCATTGTGTTGGGTGGAGAGGAGAATAGAGAGAATGGGATTTAGTGGAAGAGAGTTTAATTCACCTAATTTGGATATATATATATATATATATATATTAAGATTTTAATTAAGGAGAGTAATAGAAAATATTCGTTCAAATAACAAAATGTTCAAAATTAAAGAATAAAATATAACATTGCACAAAAAAAGGGGAAGTGGAAGGAGGAAGTAAACAAAGTAGGAAGAAAATGAGTAATGAACTTATAAAGTAGATTTGATACTCGAAATATTTGTGAATTGCAGAAGAGGTTGATGGATAATATTAATAGTATTTTCCTCTAAGATGTAAAAGATCTTAATATAAGTTTAGCATACAAACATACATACTAAGAAATTAAATTTAAATTTTATGATAGCAACTTGGCAAATTGGTCAATTTGGTTTTAGGTTTGACACATGATTTGGGTCAACATCGGGTGCAATTTAGATGAATTTTGATATCTATTATTCATAACTTTTTCTTAAGTACGTTAATGAGTACGTGATTAATTTTGCAATGTTTATTTGCTAGTGACTAATAGGGGTGTGCATGGATCAAAATGGGAGACTGGAGGGCTTTTGCAATCCAGCCTAACCTAAATTCTTAGCCCAACCCAATCCATCACATGTATAGAAACCAACTCAATCTAAACATTGGTTGAATTGGGTTGGTGGGTTTTTTAAGCACTTTTTTCAATAAGTTTTTACAATTTATGTTAGGTTCTAAAGATTTAGGAATAAATGTTTAGAATTCTATTTTGTTTGTGTTGGCAAACTGAGAACAAAATATGTCTAGTCTATGTGTAAGGCATTGCTCAAAGGTGCATGTTTTAAGCTTCAAGTTCGAGCTAACTGCAAAAAAAAAGAGTCAGAATCTGCCAAGCTCGATCGATCAAAAATTAGATTCAACCGATCGAAAATCACAGAAATCAGATTCTACAGAAATTTTAAACAAGGCTTAAGCCCACAAAAGCGTTTAGGGTTTCAATTTAACTTGTCCACATATAAAAGGGAAACCTTAGCTACGTTTTGGAGATTTTTTTGGAAGACTTGTGTGTTACTCTTTGTGAGATCTGAGAGGTATTGTATTTTCTAACTACATATGCGTCTATCGGAGCAAGATCTACAATCAAGTGTTGGTAGAACCTAGTTGCAGCTACAGAGATCAACAAGTGAAGTTGATCTGAAACCTTTAAGTGGGATCTCAAACTCACAAGCGTGGGTGCTTGTGTGGTGCAAATCCAAGAGAGAAGGAGTCCATGGATTTGAAGCTTGCACATAGTCGTGTCAGTAAGTTACTACTTGAGGTAGCAATAGATTTAGGGTTAAATCTAATTGCAAAAATTTCAATTCTCTTATAGTGGATTTGCTTTACCTCGAGGATAACTAGGTCAAATCCTCCATAGGTTTTTACTTTGAAATGGTTCATTTCATTAGTTTTCTTGGGTCATCATATCGTGGTGTTATTTACTTCTCCGCTGCTTTGCATCGTTTCATTGGCTTTCCTGAGTCATCATATCGTGGTATTATTTACTTTTCTGCTGTTTTGCATAATATGATTTATTATTGTTTAACATAGATCTGAATAATTAACCTAAGTAACTACTTGGCTAATATATTATGTTTGTTAACGTGTATTAGGGTATGTGGGCTTTAGGCCCACCTTATTTACTTATATAGCACACTTACTTGTACTGCACACCCTGCCTCCTATATAAAGGTACTCATGTATATTCTATTACTTAAGAAATACAATACACTTATTCAATATTTCTAACCTAGTATCAGAGCCACTACTCTAATTTTCTTGTGTCTTGCAGTCTTGTCTTTGTTGGAATTTCTGTTGCCTCAACTTCTGTGGTCAGTAAACCCTTTCAGTGCCCTCTCCCGACTACTTCGTCGCTAGTAGAGGTCCTCACGGTTGAATCTCCGCCGCCAAAAGCTCCTCCTCCACTGCCATGACCACTGCCATCATCGGATTTGTCACTTCTAACCTCCGATTAGGACATAAGACATATCATCGTGTAGCTTTTCAATCACTCTACATGACGCCGCTGGAAACATCCTCATTTGTCCATCCACACGCTAGTCAAAGTTTCAACAAAAATCTTCCACGCACTTCACGCGCCACAAGGGTTGCTCTGATCTAGTTGCCACCGCCACTATTGGAATCATCTTTCTCCAATCTACATTTTCGAAAAAGAATCGGCTTCATCAAATAGCTCACGCGGCCCCACACGCTGCGGATATATATTGCACCAAGTTCATGCACCTCACGCGCCGTTCTGCTGCCTCACGCACTCCACGCGCCACACGTGCCAAACATCTTTGCCATGTCTGTCCTAGATGATGTTAGCGTCTTGTCATTTGCTGATGTCATCTCCCAGTAAACCTGCTGACGTCATCCGTTGACCTGCCTCTGTTGACCATTGACATGACAGCATTGATCGTTGACAGTGAGATAAACTAAGCTTCCAACCAAGCATCTGTAAAGAGAATGATTAGACAATGGTTTCCCCCCTGAGGGAGTCAGATGCGCATTAAACTTAACTGGAGTGTCAACAGTCTTGCTATCAGTGAGTCTAGCTCGAGACAAGAGTTCAGAGGCATACTTGGCTTGAGTAATATAAATTCCATCTATAGAATGAATGATTTCAAGACCTAAAAAGCAGTTGAAATGTCCAAGATCTTTCATCTCAAATTGCTGACTGAGAAAATCCTTGAGTTCTTAAATGCCACTGAGGTCATCACCAGTTATGATCATATCATCCACATACAGGAGAAGTAAAATAGTGCCTTTATTAATGCGACAAAGAAATAAGGCAAAATTATAATGACTGGCCATGTAACCCAAGCGATAGATAGTAGAGCTGAATTTGGCAAACCAAGCTCGTGGAGCTTATTTAAGGCCATAAAGTGCAGGAATGCATTTTTGACATCCAGGAGGAGGTTGCATATAAACTTATTCACTTAAATCCCCATTAAGGAATGCATTTTTGACATCCATCTAAAAAAAATCCCATTTACTAGCAGCAGCAATAGCTAAGAAGGCACGAACAGATGAGATACGAGCAACCGAAGCAAAGGTCTCTTCATAATCAATCTCATACTCCTATGTAAAAACTTTTGCAATAAGACAAGCTTTGTAGTGCTCAATGGACCCATTAGAGTGAGTCTTAATCTTGTAGATTCACTTACAACCAACCACAGATTTCCTAGGGGCGAGAGTCACCAAATCCCAAGTATGGTTTTTAGATAATGTTTCAAGTTCCTCTTTCATTGCAATCTGCCATAAAGGGTCAATGGAAGCCTCACGATAGATGTGAGGCTCGTGTAGTGTAGCAAAGGCAATGTAACAATGATAGTCAAGTAAATGTGTAGAAATGGATCTTACCCAAGTTGAGTGACAAGGTGGAATGTCTTGTGCAGGATCTTTAGGTGGAGTAGAAGCAGGGGACCCAAGCTCAGGGTTGGGTAGCTCGTCTTCAACCTGTGCATCTTCCACCTGTTCATTAAAGGGTGAACTAGGAAAGGGATTAAAGGGATCTGGTGGTTGGACAAAGAAGTCTATAGAAGAATCAGGAGCAACTACAGGAGGTTCAAGAGCAGGTACAGAAGGAATATGTGCCTCATTTGGAAAAAGATCTAAGACAGAGGAGGAAGATAGGAAGGCACAGAAGTGAGAGAGCTCGACAAAGGAGCAATGTTCCCAAAAGACAACATTGTGGGAGATACAAAGACAAAGAGAGACAGGATCATAACACTGATATCCCTTTTGAGTTTTGTCATAGCTAAGAAAACAACAAAGCCTTGACCGAGGCTTAAGTTTGTTATGCTCATGTGGTTGAAGAAGAACAAAACAAGTAGAATCGAAGTAGCCAAGGTGTTGATAGTTTGGAGGTGACCTGAAAAGGCGCTCATATGAAGCTTGATTTTGGATAATAGGACTAGGAATGCGATTAATAGCATGAACAGCATGAAGAGTAGCTTCGCCCCAAAAATGAGCATGAATTTTGGCAGAGAGAATGAGAGCACGAATAGTGTCAAGAATATGATGAAGTTTTCTTTCGGCTCTACCATTTTGCTAAGAGGTACCTGGACAAGTTAGTTAATGAATAGTGCCATAGGAATGCAAAACAGCTTCGAAAGCATATTGAGTGTACTCAAGAGCATTATCAGATCGAAAAAATTTGATGCATTTGGAAAACTAAGTTTCAACCATTTTTGCAAAATTAGAATATACTTGTAATAATTCAGAACGATGTTTCATATTAAAAATCCAGCTATAGCGAGAGTAATCATCAACAAAGACAACAAAATATCGAGATCCACCAATACTAGAGATAGAGGAAAGCCCTTAAACATCAGAATGAATTAAGTTAAAGATAACAGTGGATATTGATCCACTAGTATTTAAAGGCAAAGCTGGTTGTTTTCCTAACTGACATGAAACACAATCAAAATTTTTGTAGACACTGAACCTAACAAACCTCTAGAAGCCAATTGTTGTACTTGAGAGGAAGATGCGTGACCGAGTCGAGCATGCCGAAGTGCAAGGGAGGGAATAGAAGAATCTGTAGCAGCTGCAGCAAAAGAAACAAGAGCAACAAGTGGAAGACGAAGGTTGTCCACAGGAAACATACGCCCAACTCTAGGACCGGTCCCAAGCTCCTGTCTCGTCCTTGGATCTTGCATAATACACCCAGAATAATTAAAGATAATGCGATAACCCAACAGCTAATTGTCCCACAGAAAATAAATTGTAAAAAAGGTCAGGAACATTAAAAACCCTAGGAACTGAAAGGTTGGAGTTCGAAGCGAAACCTATATTATGACCAGACATTGTGGAACCATTTGCTGTGCAAATATGAAGAGGGTGTGGTGCAGGTTTAAGTTCAGAAAATAAGGACGAGTGAGGTGTCATGTGATTGCAACAAGCAGAATCCATAAGCCAAGAGGAATGAGACATACCAGATAAAACTGAGAGAGAAAAGGAATAAGATGCATTACCAACTATACGAATGACATTAGTGATGATGTTTTTAAGGTCATCTGTGGAAATAGTGAAAGTGCGTCCTGAAGACTTAGATTGTGCAAAGACAGGAGTCATTGGTTGGACACTCTCAGTGTTATCAACAGTAGCAGCAAAAATTGAAACAACTAATTTATTGCGATGATAGCAAGTCTCAATATTGTGGCCAAAACGTTTGCAAAAATTGCAAAAACGTTTGCTGGATTGTTAGCGATGATTATTGCAATAAGAAGAAGACCTGTCCTTATTCTTCATTTAGAAGCAAAATTTGCAAAAATGAGCTGCAAAAATGAAATCTACGCAAAAAATTGGGTAAGAAGCACCTAAACTGAAAAAAGTCAACTCTAGCAAAAAAATTAACGGTCAACCCTGGTCAAAGTCAACCAGTAACTACTTGGCTAATATATCATGTTTAACAATCTGGTTTAAGGTGTTTAAATAAACAAAAAATTCACATAATATGTTTAAATTATATTTTAAATTTCAAAATTCATCTAATTTAATTACCAAAATTCTAAAATAAATCAAACTAAAAACATTTAAATTATAAACTTATATATATGGTGAATCAAGTGGGTTGAAAAAATTGTCAATCCGAACCCAACATAACCAGAGGTTTAAAATAAAATTTCAATCCAACCCATCAACTCACAAAATATCAACACCAAGGGTTGGGTTGTGTTGGATTGAGTCAGTTTCATCAGTTAAGGGAGTTGGATGCACAACCCTATCACTTTAAAGTTGGAAAAAGCATTGCAAATTGCTAGAAAAAATTAGTAAACTTACCCCTATCAGAAGGCTTTGATGATAGAACATAAATAGAGCAGTGATCAGCAGAGTGATTGGAAATGAACTCCCACTTTCTGGTCCAAAATTGGCATCCGGTGTTATTGTCAAACAGAGAAGTAAAGGCGACACAACTACAGTTGTTCCAGCAAATAGCTCTGCAATCACTGATGCTATGACTTGAATTATAGTGGGGCGAAAAATCTCCAGCTACTAAATCTCCAGATCTAAGATCAAATCTGTCACCTTGATACCTACACATTGGTTGCTTCCATGTCTGGCATCCTCCATTATTGTTATAACCATCAAAATTATCAGCTCGAGCAATATCTTCTCCTTTCAAGTCCTTTAATTGCCCCATATGACTAAGCAACCATTCTGAAACCAGACTTTGATTTCTGTTACTGAGATAAAAGTATTCTTCGTCTTTATTTGAAACAATGACGGAATCATACAAGATGTTACATTTGGTGAAATATTCTTAAAAACCTTTCCTCCCATCAATGCCCCACTTGACCAATAAACCTCCCCTTGTCTCCGAATGATCAATTGGTGTCCCTTGGGGTTCCATTCAAGACTGAAAGGCCCTGGATCTGGGATGAGCTCTGTTGACCGTAATGTGAGTGACCAAGTTTTGCCAGTTTTGTGGCTGACCCCTAATTTCATTCGGGGCAAAAGTATATCAGAAGGATAATCAAAACTTTGCCATAAGACCCGTTTCATAGTTCCGTTCGAATGCAATTCTTTTAAGATAAAATTGCCGGAATTCAATAGAGTAGCAACTGTGTTTTTGGTAGGTTTAGGAGAATAGTATAAAACCGTAGGATCACCACCTTGTTGTACAATTTTCATTGTTCCCTTGCCGTTCAAGGTAAACATGCCTGAATTGTTAACAATAGCTTTGCTTCCACTGCCAAACCACACAAAAAGATTATAAGGACGACTTTGATCAGCAATCTCCGCAATTGCTAAGTAGGATTTGTTGGTAGTACTGTCAATCCTGCGGTGGAAGAATCCCAAAGTGAACCCGCGTTTAGCAGAAACAATGTAATTCGAGGAATTGAGCGTGTCACCAGGATTGAGACTGTCACCTGTGGCTGTGGATGATATCCGCGCTGATGGTACGTACACCCATTTTGCAGCATGAGAGTCCACAAGCATGGGAAGAAGAGAAAGAAAACAAGTTTTAGGTGTACAACGTTGGTATCCATATATGATTGATACAACTGAATTTTTCACTAGGATACTACCTGAATGATGCAGCTAGCATAGAAATGTAGCCAAGGTGAAATTTTGGAGTAATTGGATCAATAAAGAGTATGATACATATATATAAATATATATATATATATTATGGAATGGTCGCCTAATGAACAAAAGGAACTTTCGCTGAAGTGTGTTGCGTATGAACCTATGGTACATGAACCCATCGCGCACATTGCGTCAATAATTATGTGTGAAATAGTGACGCTTGATTTTTGTTAACGGGCCACCATATGTATCCAATTTATTAATTTATTTTAGGGTATGTGTGAATTTGGTCTATAACCTTTTAAATATATCAATTTGAGTTATTAGTTATGTCACTATTTTTCATCCATTATTTAATAGCAATAACCATTTTGACACAATAAGAAAAGGTTTAGGAACTAAATTGAGATGTTTGAAAGAGAACAAATTACATACGGCTGAAAGATTCAAGGTCAAATACATAATTTACCTTTATTTTATTTGTGGCTAAAAGATAATTTAGTTAGTTGAAATTTACTTTAACTGAAAAATTAATCATTAAAAAAAGAGATTAGACAAATTAATCATTAATATATATATATTTTTTCAACTTAGACGTCCCTCCATTTATTAAACAGAGTCAATCTAGTACTTCACATCAAATTTATTAGCAAACCACACCGTTTAAAAAATCATGTTTTTTATTAAAAAAATTAATTAAAAACATTAATGAGATAGCCCCATTTAATAGGTCTCCATGTTTGATTAGTATTTATTTCTAAAACAAAAGTTCAAAGTTAAAAGCACTTCATTTCTTAACATATTTGGGAAGCTCTTCCCCCCACCCATTATCGTTTGGGGGGGAGGGGGAAGTGAAGAAGAAAATCTTATTAAATTTAAATGGGGGTTTTAATTTTAAATAAAGTTTATTAAAAAAATGGTTAATTACATTTTCTCCGTTGAATTTAAAAAATTTGAGGGGGAAAAACAATTTTCTCTCTTGAGATTTGAATAAATTAACACTGCTATCCTTTTGTCTATGTATTAGTAATGAAATATTCTAAATTTTTATAAGAATCTCTTTATAAAAGTTTAATACTAATGCCTAGTATAAAAATAACAGATAAATTTAGAAAAAAAAAATGCAAAATTTATCAAGTACCAAAACACTTGTAACGACAAATCTCTCAATAGCCCATCGTTGAAAAAAAATAATAAGCAACATTCACACTTAATATCTAAAAAATATACTTTACTTAAAAATTTAAAACAATGAATTTTAATTATGAAATAAGATAATTCTAGAAATCTTCCCTTAAGTAAATGGTAGGCTAGTTTAATATTAATTTAACTAATTTTGGTCAATCACATTTCAAGAGGGGGAAAGTGTTTTTTTCTTTTCAAATTTGGGGTGCATGTAATGTCATTTTCGTAAACCTCAAAGAATTAGAGTGTAATTACCCCTTAAAAAAATGATTTTTTTTTTTTCAAATGAACTTGTTCAATTTCCATCACTTTAAAAATTAATAGAACTAATACATAGGACTATATGAGTCAAATTTTATCTTCTGTGATAGCTCAGGGGTTTCAAATTTTAAATTTTACTAAAGGGGGGTATGCTTGCATATGACCCAAAATTCAAGGGGGTGTTTATGTAGTTTGCCTTTTTTTATTTGCACAAATTTTGGTTACAAACTTGATTGTACCCAATGGCTACAATTCCACTCACTATCTATTTATTGGATGTAAATGTTGACAAATCCACTATTAAATTACATTTTTTTTTATATCTTTCACGCCTGCAAAATTTCTAAAAGATAAAAAATCAATATTTATGTCATCAATTCAAGGGGGTTTTTTTTTTCTTTTTTTTATTCTCTAACTTCATGTCTTGGGTTGTATTTTTTATTTATTTATTGTTATTACTTTTTAATTTATCTAAATGGAGTATTTTTATTTTATTTTAGTTGCTATTTATTATTATAAAATGTATTATTTAATTAATTAATAAACCTACAATTCAACCAATGAACCACTGTTTAAACTAGTGAACAAGTGAACCAATTCTTTAGTCGGTTCAACCTCTAAAATACAATTTTGATACCTATACCTAGGAGTCAATTTTTTCTTCTGTGATAGCTTAGGGGTTTAATATTTTAGATTTAAGTAAAGGGGGCTATGTTTGCATAAGACCCAAAATTCAAGGGGTGTTTATGTAGTTTGCTCTCTTTTATTTGCATAAAGTTTGGTTACCAACTTGATTGTAGCCAATGACTACAATTCCACTCAATATCTATTTATTGGATATAAATCTTGACAAATCCATTATTAAATTACATTTTCTTCTTGTATTTTCCATATACTCGTAAATTTATAAAAAATCAATATCCATATCATTTATCAAATGTTCAAATTTTGTAGTTTAAAAATATGCATAAAAAATACGTTTATGGATCAAATAATAAATAATAATCTAATTAACCTTAAATTTGACGTGCACGTTAAAAACATTAAAAAATAAAACATACAATTCAACTACTAGTTTTTAAAAATATATAATCTTATTAATTTTTTAATAAAATTGTAACTATTGACTACAACTAAGTTTCTAGCCAAAGTGTCCTTTTTATATTAACAATTTAACATATGCGCAATTCTATAAAATCCTCTTATTTTAACCTATTGACAGATGGATTATAAGAACTACTCAATTCCCCATATGAATACAGTGAACCCTCTCAATAGACTGCCCAGGGGACCCTCAGAAGCCTTTGGAATGAGTCATGCTGCACAGTATATGTGCATACACATGCACTTTTTATGGCATGCTTGCACATAACTCGTACTTGGCATCGCATGTATTGACGTGCGACTCGAAGTTCTTTTTGTGTCATATGTTATTACTTTTTAGCTAGATTAGTTCCCCATGCTAGAGGCTTTGGTCCGCAAAAACTCCCTCCATTAATAAAGAAAGAGTAATGCTATGTCCCAAATTGATATAACTTTTTTACCAACTTGTAATATTTTTTTATTTAAAATTTATTATAAAATTGTCGTGAACGTAACATTGCTCATTAAAAAAAATTGTAGCTCACACAAATAAAGAAGGAGATCTCTAGGACCAAAATGTGTGTGAAGGAGATTTCTTGTACTTAGTTATGCATGTGTCTGCTATTTGCTTCAAAATGTGAGTGAATTATTTTATATTTTGTGATAGCTAACTAAATTAAAAAATTATAGGAAAATTTTTAATTTCTTTTTTATTATAAGTATTCTTTAATTGCTATCTTTTATATAAAATTAAATAAGTCATCCAATATTAAGAAAATGAAAGATCCATATTTCTTAACTTTACTCACATGTAATTATAAGATAATTTTTGCTTCATTTAAACGTTCAACTTCTTAAAACTTTTAAATTTTATTTTAAAAATAATTTTATTTACCACACATAATACTAACAAAATTGTACAATACATTAGATGCTTAGCTTATATAACATTATTTTTACTCACAAATAAAAAAACAATACACCAATGAAAAATTATTTTAGGAAGCTATTATTTTAATAAATCTTTAAAAAAAAAATTATTCTCTTTCATCTGACATCTCATATGACTTTACACTCTTCTTGTTCCTAAATTGAATAAAATAAAACAGAAGAAAAAGTAACATAAATTGAAGAATAAATAATTGTGTAGCCAAGAAAATTATATATATAAACTATGCATATTGAACACTAGTCCCAAATGTGCATCGCTGAAATTGGGTTGCCAAAGCCAAAACTGATCCTCAGACAACATTTCATTACTCATAGCAAATAAGTATTTTATTTTTATTTGATAATGAATTTTCTTTAGCTAGATTCCTTAAACATAATTGTATTAGAATTATTGAAGATTTTCAAGTATTATTTTCACAAAAGTAATGAATTTAAGTTGGGCTTTTCGAAAACTCGATCGAGACTGCTGCAACGAATAGCTTGTTCTCAGATACTTCCAAGCAGAGCATTCAAATTTTCTTTACTTTTAAAGTCCAAGTTATTTGGTTTTTCTATTAATTTTGCTCTATGGTTTCATACTTGACCAGCTGTGTGTGATATGGAGTTTCACTTTGAGAGCTCACCGTTGAAGGAAATTGAGGCTTTGATATTCTACGATTTAGCAGCAAATATGGAAATAGCGTCCACAAGCTTTGCTGAAGTCCTGTATAAGATGCCTTTTATATGAGATGGAAGTAGGCTTTGATTTTCTATGATTTAGCAGCATTTATGGAAATAGCGTCCACAAGCTTAGCTGAAGTAATGTTTAAGATGCCCTTTTATATGAGATGGAAGTAGGGTACAAAATTCTTCGCAGCGCAGTAGCCGACTTCAAAATTTAAAACACGTTAAACCTGATTTTTGATTGATCTAGCCACTGTTGAAGAGTAGTCAAAATGGGTACAAAGTATCGTCTTTCACCTGCCTTTCACACTTAAATCTTGAACATGAATGATTTATTATAGACTTACGAATTAATACATTGTTCTGGAATTTGCTAAACTAAAAACCTAACACGCGGTATTTTACATTCATATGAAAACGAATCTATTACATGGCGGCTCCACATGCATTTCAAGGTGTTCAATTTGTCCCCAAAAAAAAAAATTTATATGCATAATTATTTTTAAATTAATGTCTTTCTCTAAATATTGAACATCTTGACTTTAGAATCCTAAGTATTTGAATTTAACAAAAATAGAGTAATGCTATAATCACAACAATTTCCACCTAGTTTACTTGTATAACACACATACTTGTACTGCACACTCTGCCTCATATATATAAAGGTACTCATATATATTTTATTACTTGTGAAATACAATACTATTTATTTAGTATTTTTAACATAGTATTAGAGCTATTGCTCTAACTTTCTTGTGTCTTGCAATCTTGTCTTTGTTGGTATTTTCCGCTACTTAGATTTCTCCGGTTAGTAAACCTTTTCTGTGCCCTCTCCTGACTGCTCCACCATCGTCAGAGGTACTAAAGGTTGAATCTCCACCACTAGAAGCTCGATCTCCGCCACCAAGACCACTGCTTTTGTCAGATCTTTCACATCGGACCTTCAATTAGGACATAAGACATATCATTGTGTAGATTTTCAACCGCTCTACGCAACGCCGTCAGAATCATCATCATCTGACCATTCACGCGTTTCCATGTGTCGGTCAAAGTTTCGGCAAATTCTTCCACGCGCCATAAGTGTTGCTCTGATCCTATCGTCGCCGCTGCTATCGAAATCGTCTTTCTCTGATCTACATCATCGAAAAACAATCTGTCACATCGGACAGCTCACGTGCTCTCACACGCCACTTGAATTTTCTGTAGCATCATCTACGCACCTCATGCGCCTCCCCTGCTACCTGCTGACGTCATCTATGACTTCACTTTACCACGTCAGTCCTAGCTGCTATGAGAGACCACGCCCCCGGCCCCTTTTTTTGATGATGTTGGGCCAAACCCACGTGAATGGGTGGAGTCGTGTTATTGCCTCTCAAAATAGAGGTTCGACTAGTTATATTTTCCCCTTTAGATTAAGAGTTTTACAATGGAGTCGCCACTTATTTAATTGTTGGAATAAATAAGAAAATCATTATTGAAAAATTCATCATTTTATTAATTTGAAATTAAATTTACATTGAACATAGGAAATTACATGGCTTTGGTCCTAGATACAATCTAAGATAAAATACATGGCTTTATTTCCTAGTTACAATCTAGAAATTGAAAATTACAAAGATAAGCATTTGATCTACTAACTCTTGATCTAAGTTCGGAGGCTATTTTACAAGGTGAGAAGGTGTTAGGCACCCACCTTTCCCGATGAAACCGGTCTTCTAGACTATGGTGGCCAACAATCATGTCACATCATCCAATATGTTATCAATCAATTTGCATGTAGAATTTGAAGTGTGTGCATGTGATAAACCCTAATTCAATTTATTAAGCACTTTATTTGGATTGAAAAATAAAATTCTAGTGAATGTGTGTGGATGGTGATAACTTAGATTCAAGGATTTGAAAGAATTATGAAACAAACATGTTTTTCATATTTTTGAGGTAGATTTAAGATTAAAACTAGTGATATGCATGAACATGTGATGAACAACTAAGAATATGTGAAGAACATATAAGAACAATTAAGAACATTCAAACATATTCAAGGGAATTAAATGATTACTATTATACTTTAATCTTAAACTCTTATCATGGTAACACAAAAAACAATTAGGGAAAGAGATTATACCTTCATGCAAGATCCATATGGTGGAGGAGGAGACTTTTGAGGGAGATCCTAAAGGTGGAGGAAAAGAAGAACTAGGAGAGGGAGAGTGAGTCTCACTCAATACCTTGAGTCTCAAGAAGACTAAGATATGACAAGACTACTCAATTTCACTAGAACTCAAGAGAGGAGAAGAGATGGGGTTTTTGTGTCTTGGAATGAAGGAGGGGGAGGGTTTATATAGTAGTAGTAGAGGGAATATAAATGAAAGGCCATTTAATGAGGGTTGACAAGGATTACGAACCTAGACCTCATTTTAGCCTTGGGAAAAATCTGGTGCATTAAATGGAGAGATTGGTGGGAGTGGGGAGCAAGCCAAAATTCGGTTTTCTCGTAGCTGCTGTAACAGCTTGTAGAGTCAATTTCAAAAAATCATATCTGACCCAATTCTGATCAGAATTGTCTCATTCTTGTGCTCAAATTGAAGCCCCGGATGTCTAGTTTCTGGGAAAATTAATCTCATTCACAGATTCAAAATATTCTGAGAGATATTGATGAAATGGTGAGCAAAGGTCATTTGTTAGAAAATGGTTTCAGCACAATTAACATTAATAGGTCCCAAATTAGCTCCCAATTAACATTAAATGGCTCCAATCACTCCAATTTCAGAATTAATTGGATCCAAATTTAATCTAATTAAAAGATAATTACACAAATTACTCATTGAATAATTAATGTTTAACTATCTAATTAATTAGGTGTATGCAACCTCACCATAAAATGTAGTCCTAACCAATCAAATTATGACGCATCATTGATTTCAAATTGATCACTCCTGTAACCAATTGAAATCAATTGTTCATAATCATATATAGTCGGACTCAATTTGTGATAGTACATCTTAGCCATTAAAACTTGATTTGATGATAATTTTCAATCTGGTGGTCCGATTAGGGCTTATGCCCAGTCGATTTGATTGTTACAACATCAAGATCATTTTGGTGAAATGAGTCCGAGGATCTAATGGCTAGAATGAAGATGCATATTTTCAAAGCAAAATTACCCTTTTACCCTCCATGCGCGGTTAAATATGGGTTGCGAAATGGGGTGTCAACAGAATGCCTCTCATTGGCAGAGCTTGAAAAGCGAATGTCAATGTATGAAAGACACACCTAATTTTGCAGTCAGTATTTAACCATGGCGAATGTATGATGCATGTAGATAAAAGTGTAGATGGTCATGTTATGGATCAAAATGTGGACCGAATCTCAAGGGAGATTGCCTATGTACCTCTTGGTGGAAGGATCAGGTCCAAACGTAGTTCATGCATGCAAATTTTTTTTTTTTTTTTTTTTTTAATGAGTACAAAACATGCTTACCTGAGGTCAAGAAAAAATATGGAGGACCAAGGATCCGGACTCATGTTTTTAGAGACCTAGAATTTTTGCATCTTGGCTCATGTTTTCAGAGGACCAAGTGCTTTGGCTTATGTTTTCAGAGGACCAAAAGTTCTAGGTCCTAGCTCATGTTTTCAGAGACCTAGGATTTTTGGATCTTGTCTCATATTTTCAGAGGACCAAGGGTCTTTTTTTTGGGCTTTGGCTCATGTTTTCAGAAGACCAAAGGTTCTGCATCTTGGCTCATGTTTTCAAAGGACTAAGGGTTTTTGGGGCTTTGGCTCATGTTTTCAGAGGACCAAAGGTTCTGGATCCTGGCTCATGTTTTCAAAGACTTAGGATTTTTGGATCTTGGCTCATGCTTTCAGAGGACCAAAGGTTCGGGATCCTGGGTCATGTTTTCAGAGACCTAGGATTTTTGGATCTTGGCTCATGTTTTTAGAGGACCAAGGGTTTTTTGGGCTTTAGCTCATGTTTTCAAAGGACCAAAGGTTTTGGATCCTGGCTCATGTTTTCAGAGACTTATGATTTTTGGATCTTGGCTCATGTTTTCAGAGGACCAAGGGTTTTTTGGGTTTTGGGTCATGTTCTCAGAGGACCAAGGGTTTTTTGGGTTTAGGGTCATGTTCTCAGAGGACCAAAGGTTCTGGATCCTGACTTATGTTTTCAGAGGACCAAGGGTTTTTTGGGCTTTGGCTCATGTTTTCAGAGGACCAAAGGTTCTGGATCCTGGCTCATGTTTGCAGAGACATAGGATTTTTGGATCTTGGCTCATGTTTTCAGAGGACCAAGGGTTTTTGGAGGCTTTGGATCATGTTTTCAAAGGACCAAAGGTTGTGGATCCTGGCTCATGTTTTCAAAGACCTAGGTTTTTTGGATCTTGGCTCATGTTTTCAGAGGACCAAGGGTTTTTAGAGGCTTTGGCTCATGTTTTCAGAGGACCAAAGGTTCTGGATATTGGTGCATGTTTTCAGAGACCTAAGATTTTTGGATCTTGGCTCATGTTTTCAGAGGACCAAGGGTTTTTTTGGGCTTTAGCTCATGCTTTCAGAGGACCAAAGGTTCTGGATCCTGGCTCATGTTTTCAAAGACCTAGGATTTTTGGATCTTGGCTTATGTTTTGAGAGGACCAAGGGTTTTTAGAGGCTTTGGCTCATGTTTTCAGAGACCAAAGGTTCTGGATCCTGGCACATGTTTTCAGAGGACCAAGGTTTTTTGGAGGCTTTGGATCATGTTTTCAGAGGACCAAAGGTTCTGGATTTGACTCATGTTTTCAGACACCCATGATTTTTGGATCTTGGCTCATGTTTTCAGAGGACCAAGGGTTTTTGGGGCTTTGGCTCATGTTTTCTGACGACCAAGGGTTTTTTGGGGCTTTGGCTCAAGTTTTCAGAGGACCAAAGGTTCAGGATCCTGGCTCATATTTTTAGAGACCTAGGATTTTTGGATCTTGGCTCATGTTTTCAGAGGACCAAGGGTTTTTTGGGCTTTGGCTCATGTTTTCGGAGGACCAAAGGTTTTGAATCCTGGCTTATGTTTTCAGAGGCTTAGGATTTTTGGATCTTGGCTCATGTCTTCAGAGGACCAAGGGTTTTTTTGGGTTTTGGCTCATGTCTTCAGAGGACAAAGGTTCTGGATCCTGGCTTATGTTTTCAGACGACCAAAGGTTTTTTAGGCTTTGGCTCATGTTTTTAGAGGACCAATGGTTCTGGATCCTGGCTTATGTTTTTAGAGACCAAGGATTTTTGGATCATGGCTCATGTTTTCAGAGGACCAAGGATTTTTGGAGGCTTTGGATCATCTTTTCAGAGGACCAAAGGTTCTGGATCCTGGCTCATGTTTTCAGAGACATAGGATTTTTGGATCTCGGCTCACATTTTCAGAGGACCAAGGGTTTTTGAAGGGCTTGGCTCATGTTTTCAGGGGACCAAAAGTTCTGGATCCTGGTTCATGTTTTCAGAGACCCAGGATTTTTGGATCTTGGCTCATGTTTTCAGAGGATCAAGGGTTTTTGGGGCTTTGGCTCATGTTTTCAGAGGACCAAGGGTTTTTTAGAGCTTTGGCTCATGTTTTCAGAGGACCAAAGGTTCAGGATCCTGGCTCATGTTTTCAGAGACCTAGGATTTTTGGATCTTGGCTCATGTTTTCAGAGGACCAAGGGTTTTTTGGGCTTTGGTTCATGTTTTCGGAGGACCAAAGGTCTTGAATCCTGGCTTATATTTTCAGAGGCTTAGGATTTTTGGATCTTGGCTCATGTTTTCAGAGGACCAAGGGTTTTTTGGGTTTTGGCTCATGTCTTCAGAGGACAAAGGTTCTGGATCCCGGCTTATGTTTTCGGAAGACCAAGGGTTTTTTGGGCTTTGGCTCATGTTTTCAGAGGACCAAAGGTTTTGGATCCTGGGTCATGTTTTCAGAGACCTAGGATTTTTGGATCTTGGCTCATGTTTTCAGAGGGCCAAGGGTTTTTTGGGCTTTAGCTTATGTTTTCAAAGGACCAAAGCTTTTTGGATTCCTGCTCATGTTTTCAGAGACTTATGATTTTTGGATCTTGGCTCATGTTTTCAGAGGACCAAGGGTTTTTTGGGTTTTGGCTCATGTTCTCAGGGGACCAAAGGTTTTGGATCCTGACTTATGTTTTCAGAGGACCAAGGGTTTTTTGGGATTTGGCTCATGTTTTCAGAGGACCAAAGGTTCTGGACCCTGGCTCATGTTTTCAGAGACATAGGATTTTGGATCTTGGCTCATGTTTTCAGAGGACCAAGGGTTTTTGGAGGCTTTGGATCATGTTTTCAAAGGACCAAAGGTTCTGGATCCTGGCTCATGTTTTCAAAGACCTAGGTTTTTTGGATCTTGGCTCATGTTTTCAGAGGACCAAGGGTTTTTAGAGGCTTTGGCTCATGTTTTCAGAGGACCAAAGGTTCTGGATATTGGTTCATGTTTTCAGAGACCTAAGATTTTTGGATCTTGGCTCAAGTTTTCAGAGGACCAAGGGTTTTTTTGGGCTTTAGCTCATGCTTTCAGAGGACCAAAGGTTCTGGATCCTGGCTCATGTTTTCAAAGACCTAGGATTTTTGGATCTTGGCTTATGTTTTCAGAGGACCAAGGGTTTTTAGAGGCTTTGGCTCATGTTTTCAGAGGACCAAAGGTTCTGGATCCTGGCTCATGTTTTCAGAGACCAAGGATTTTTGGATCTTGGCTCATGTTTCCAGAGGACCAAGGTTTTTTGGAGGCTTTGGATCTTGTTTTCAGAGGACCAAAGGTTCTGGATCCTGGCTCATGTTTTCAGAGACATAGGATTTTTGGACCTTGGCTCACATTTTCAGAGGACTAAGGGTTTTTGAAGGGCTTTGCTCATGTTTTCAAGGGACCAAAGGTTTTGGATCCTGGTTCATGTTTTCAGAGACCTAGGATTTTCGGATCTTGGCTCATGTTTTCAGAATACCAAGGGTTTTTTTTTGGCTTTAGCTTATGTTTTCAGAGGACTAAAGGTTCTGGATCCTGGCTCATGTTTTCAGAGACCTAGGATTTTTGGATCTTGGCTCATGTTTATAGAGAACCAAGGGTTTTTTGAGGCTTTGAATCATGTTTTTAGAAGACCAAAGGTACTGGATCCTGGCTCATGTTTTCAGAGACCTAGGATTTTTGGATCTTGGCTCATGTTTTAAGAGGACCAAGGGTTTTTGGGGCTTTGGCTCACGTTTTCAGTGGACCAAGGGTTTTGAATCATGGCTTATGTTTTCAGAGTACCAAGGATTTTTTGGGGCTTTGGCTCATGTTTTCAGAGGACCAAAGGCTCAGGATCCTGGCTCATGTTTTCCGAGACCTAGGATTTTTGGATCATGGCTCATGTTTTCAGAGGACCAAGGGTTTTTTGGGCTTTGGCTCATGTCTTCAGAGGACCAAAGGTTTTGGATCCTGGTTCATGTTTTCAGAGACTTTGGATTTTTGGATCTTGGCTCAAGTTTTCAGAGGACCAAGGGTTTTTTGGGTTTTGGCTTATGTTTTAAGAGGACCAAAGGTTCTGGATCCTGGCTTATGTTTTCAGAAGACCAGGGGTTTTTTGGGCTTTGGCCCATGTTTTCAGAGGTCCAAAGGTTGCGGATCCTGGCTCATGTTTTCAGAGACATAGGATTTTTTGATCTTGGCTCATGTTTTCAGATGACCAAGGGTTTTTTGGGTTTTGGCTCATATTTTCAGAGGACCAAAGGTTCTGGATCCTGGCTTATGTTTTCAGAAGACCAAAGGTTTTTTGGGTTTTGGCTCATGTTTTCAGAGGACCAAAGGTTCTGGATCCTGGCTTATGTTTTCAGAAGACCAAGGGTTTTTTGGGCTTTGGCTCATGTTTTCAGAGGTCCAAAGGTTCCGGATCTTGGCTCATGTTTTTAGAGACATAGGATTTTTGGATCGTGGCTCATGTTTTCAGATGACCAAGGGTTTTTTGGGTTTTGGCTCATATTTTCAGAGGACCAAAGGTTCTGGATCCTGGCTTACGTTTTCAGAAGACCAAGGGTTTTTTGGGCTTTGGCTTATGTTTTCAGAGGACCAAAGGTTCTGCATCCTGGCTCATGTTTTCAAAGACCTAGGATTTTTGGATCTTGACTTATGTTTTCAGAAGACCAATTGTTCTAGATCGTGGTTCTTGTTTTCAGAGACCTAGGATTTTTGGCTCTTGGCTCGTGTTTTCTGAGGACCGAGGGTTTTTTGGGCTTTGGCTCATGTTTTCAGAGGACCAAAGGTTTTGGATCCTAGCTTATGTTTTCAGAGACTTAGGATTTTTGGATCTTGGCTCATATTTTCAGAGCACCAAGGGTTTTTTGGGTTTTGGCTCATGTTTTCAGAGGAGCAAAGGTTCTGGATCCTGGCTTATGTTTTCGGAAGACCAAGAGTTTTTTGGGCTTTGGCTCATGTTTTAAGAGGACCAAAGGTTCTGGATCCTGGCTCATGTTTTCAGAGACCTTGGATTTTTTGATCTTGGCTCATGTTTTCAGAGGACCAAGGGTTTTTGGAGGCTTTGGATCATGTTTTCAGAGTACGAAATGTTCTGGATCCTGGCTCATGTTTTCAAAGACCTAGGATTTTTGGATCTTGGATCATGTTTTCAGAGGACCAAGGGTTTTTAGAGGCTTTGGCTCATGTTTTCAGAGGACCAAAGGTTCTGGATCCTGGCTCATGTTTTCAGAGACCAAGGTTTTTTGGATCTTGGTTCATGTTTTCAGAGGACCAAGATTTTTTAGAGGCTTTTGGTTCATGTTTTCAGAGGACCAAAGGTTCTGGATCCTGACTCATGTTTTTAGAGACCTAGGATTTTTGGATCTTGGCTCATGTTTTTAGAGGACCAAGTGTTTTTGGAGGCTTTGGATCATTTTTTCAGAGGACCAAAGGTTCTGGATCCTGGCTCATGTTTTCAGAGACCTAGGATTTTTGGATCTTGGCTCTTGTTTTCAGAGGACCAAGGGTTTTTGGGGCTTTGGCTCATGTTTTCAGAGGACCAAGGGTTTTGAATCATGGCTTATGTTTTCAAAGGACCAAGGGTTTTTTGGGGCTTTGTCTTATGTTTTCAGAGGACCAAAGGTTCAGGATCCTAGCTCATGTTTTCAGAGACCTAGGATTTTTGGATCTTGGCTCATATTTTCAGAGGACCAAGGGTTTTTTTGGCTTTGGCTCATGTTTTCAGAGGACCAAAGGTTTTGGATTCTGGCTCATGTTTTCAGAGACTTAGGATTTTTAGATCTTGGCTCATGTTTTCAGAGGACCAAGGGTTTTTTGGGCTTTGGCTCATGTCTTCAGAGGACCAAAGGTTTTGGATCCTGGCTCATGTTTTCAGAGACTTTGGATTTTTGGATCTTGGCTCATGTTTTCAGAGGACCAAGGGTTTTTTGGGTTTTGGCTCATGTTTTCAGAGGACGAAAGGTTCTAGATCCTGGCTTATGTTTTCAGAAGACCAAGGGTTTTTTGGGCTTTGGCTCATGTCTTCAGAGGTCCAAAGGTTTCGGATCCTGGCTCATGTTTTCAGAGACATAGGATTTTTGGATCTTGGCTCATGTTTTCAGATGACCAAGGGTTTTTTTGGGTTTTGGCTTATGTTTTCAGAGGACCAAAGGTTCTGGATCCTGGCTTATGTTTTCAGAAGAGCAAGGTTTTTTCGGGCTTTGTCTCATGTTTTCAGAGGTCCAAAGGTTCCGGATCCTGGCTCATGTTTTCAGAGACATAGGATTTTTGGCTGTTGGCTCATATTTTCAAATGACCAAGGGTTTTTTGGGTTTTGGCTCATATTTTCAGAGGACCAAAGTTTCTGGATCCTGACTTATGTTTTCAGAAGACCAAGGGTTTTTTGGGCTTTGGCTCATGTCTTCAGAGGTCCAAAGGTTCCAGATCCTGGCTCATGTTTTCAGAGACATAGGATTTTTGGATCTTGGCTCATGTTTTCAGATGACCAAGGGTTTTTTTGGGTTTTGGCTTATGTTTTCAGAGGACCAAAGGTTCTGGATCCTGGCTTATGTTTTCAGAAGAGCAAGGTTTTTTTGGGCTTTGGCTCATGTTTTCAGAGGTCCAAAGGTTCCGGATCCTGGCTCATGTTTTCAGAGACATAGGATTTTTGGATGTTGGCTCATATTTTCAAATGACCAAGGGTTTTTTGGGTTTTGGCTCATATTTTTAGAGGACCAAAGTTTCTGGATCCTGACTTATGTTTTCAGAAGACCAAGGGTTTTTTGGGCTTTGGCTTATGTTTTTAGAGGACCAAAGGTTCTGGATCCTGGCTCATGTTTTCAAAGACCTAGGATTTTTGGATCTTGGCTTATGTTTTCAGAGGACCAATTGTTTTGGATCCTGGTTCATGTTTTCAGAAACCTAGGATTTTTGGATCTTGGCTCGTGTTTTCTGAGGACCAAGGGTTTTTTGGGCTTTGGCTCATGTTTTCAGAGGACCAAAGGTTTTGGATCCTAGCTTATGTTTTCAGAGACTTAGGATTTTTGGATCTTGGCTCATGTTTTCAGAGCACCAAGGGTTTTTTGGGTTTTGGCTCATGTTTTCAAATGACCAAAGGTTCTGGATCCTGGCTTATGTTTTCAGAAGACCAAGGGTTTTTTGGGCTTTGGCTCATGTTTTAAGAGGACCAAAGGTTCTAGATCCTGGCTCATGTTTTCAGAGACCTAGGATTTTTTGATATTGGCTCATGTTTTCAGAGGACAAAGGGTTTTTGGAGGCTTTGGATCATGTTTTCAGAGGACTAAATGTTCTGGATCCTGGCTCATGTTTTCAAAGACCTAGGATTTTTGGATCTTGGCTCATGTTTTCAGAGGACCAAGGGTTTTTAGAGGCTTTGGCTCATGTTTTCAGAGGACCAAAGGTTCTGGATCCTGGCTCATGTTTTCAGAGACCAAGGATTTTTGGATCTTGGCTCATGTTTTCAGAGGACCAAGGTTTTTTTGAGGCTTTGGATCATGTTTTCAAAGGACCAAAGGTTCTGGATCCTGGCTCATGTTTTCAGAGACCTAGGATTTTTGGATCTTGGCTCATGTTTTTAGAGGACCAAGGGTTTTTGGAGGCTTTGGATCATTTTTTCAGAGGATCAAAGGTTCTAGATCCTGGCTCATGTTTTCAGAGACCTAGGATTTTTGGATCTTGGCTCTTGTTTTCAGAGGACCAAGGGTTTTTGGGGCTTTGGCTTATGTTTTCAGAGGACCAAGGGTTTTTTGGGGCTTTGGCTTATGTTTTCAGAGGACCAAAGGTTCAGGATCCTGGCTCATGTTTTCAGAGACCTAGGATTTTTGGATCTTGGCTCATGTTTTTAGAGGACCAAGGGTTTTTTGGGCTTTGGCTCATGTTTTTAGAGGACCAAAGGTTTTGGATCCTGGCTCATGTTTTCAGAGACTTAGGATTTTTGGATCTTGGTTCACGTTTTCAGAGGTCCAAGAGTTTTTTGGGTTTTGGCTCGTGTTTTTAGAGGACCAAAGGTTCTGGATCCTGGCTTATGTTTTCAAAAGACCAAGGGTTTTTTGGACTTTGGCTCATGTTTTCAGAGGACCAAAGGTTCTGGATCCTGGCTCATGTTTTCAGAGGCCTAGGATTTTTGGATCTTGGCTCATGCCGATGTGTGTGGACCTTTTACCCTAGTGCCTGCAAAATAAATATTTTTAATTAATAACAGAGTTATTCATTGAAAAAAAGAAATTGGCATGCCTGGAAAATGCCCCTAGTTTTGGACATATTTAATGCTTCGATGAATGCTGAGGGTGGACAGTTGACTTGATGTTGCACCACTGGAAAATATGGAAGAGGATCATAGTTTTCTGTTCTTGAAGAAGAATTTAATGAAGAGATTTTTTTTTTTTTTTTTTTTTTTTTGGAATTTGGTAAACTTGAATTTTTTTGAAGGAATTAAAAATTTTGATTGATGATTTTTTTTTTGAAAGAATTAGAAAGAATTTATTTTATTTATTTATTTATTTATTTATTTGGTATGGTAACCTAAGAAGTATGAGCCCAATGCCCCTTGTCCCAAGTCTTTTTGAAAATTCTCTCTTTTCTTCTCTCTCTCTCTCTCTTTCTCTCTCTCTCTCTCTCTCTCTCTCTCTTTTCTTTACTTTTCTTTCTTTTCTTTTTTTTTTCTTTTTTTTTTTTTTTTTTTTTTTGAGATTTGAAGATTTGTTCATTATCAAAAATTGAAGAAGATGAAAATGAAAATGGAGTAATATGAAGATAAATTCATGATGATTTTTTTTTTTTTTTTGAAAAACCTATCATTTGAATGAGAGTAACTTTGGCTGGAAGTTGATGTGAATTGCTGGATAAGACCTTGCTTAATTCCTGCAAAAAGATAATTTCAATTAGCAATGGATTTGTTCATTGATATGAATTGGAAGTACTTACCCAATGCCCCTAGTTTGGGGCATATTCCATGCTTAGATTGAATCTGAATTTATTTGATGTTGTGACCATTGGGGTACATGAAAGAAGATCATGGTCCGCCATCCTTGGTTCCTGCAAAAAGACTTTCTTTCTCTAGCTTGTTAGAAACCAATTATTATGAAAACTTGCATACAATATAAATAGGCCAATGCTCCAAGTTTAAACATTCTTAATTCAAACAAATGGGCTTAACCTAACATGCACCCAAACAATTTTGTCACATTGTTTTGACTTTGTTCTCCAAGGTTGTTTAGGTGAATGGGACCGGGCCTCTATAAGGCTGTCTACGTACCTCTCTCATAAAGGATCAAGTCAAGACGTAGTTCAAGAGAACTGGATTTTGAAAAAGAATGATTTTTTTTTTTTTTGAAAAAAAAAAAAAAAAACAAATTCCTCTTCTTTTTTTTTCTTTTTTTTTTTTAATGAACAAGAGGTGGTCCTTTGAATAACCATTTTGGCAAATCAAAGTGTTTAAGAATCAAACAAATCTCTTTGATTAAGAAGGATCAAGATCATTAAACTCATATAATCAAAATTTGCTTCTTTCTTTTGAACATCGTCAGATTGAGTCTCCAAAGGCATTCAAGAAATGAAATGTGATAATATTTATGAATCACATTGTTGGGTGCAAACAGGGAGAGTGCTCCAGGTTTGGAGGTTCTTTTGAGTCATTTTGAGGATTTGAGAATTTGAGAAATTTTGTCCTCAACATATCAGCCTGTGGGGTTTGACAATTCTAAGCATTTTCCCTTTTTAATTCAAGAGAAAAATATTATTGGAGTTTAAGATGTGCCTACAATTAGCAAGACTTCAAGGAGGTCTTATTCATGGGTTGTAATGTAGGCCGGGTTTAGGTTATGAAATGAATGATATAAAAAGGCTCAACATTCCCTATGATGTTCCCCCAAGTATGCATTACTCAAAAATCAAGTATTGGAGAAGTTTTCCCATTTCTTCTTTGCCATCTTCTCACTAGTCTTCATTGATCACTTGTATCAACATTTGTTTTTATGCTCATTCCTCTTAAATCATACCTCTAGACTTTCATCTTGTAAAATTCTTCCCTTTTTAGGTTGCATCCTCAAGTTTCTAACTTGGTAGGATTTTCCAATATTTTTTTTTCTTTTTCTTCTTTTCTTTGGCCCTAACTTTTGCCTAGACCGCCCTTTTGGGTTTTCAGCCTAGCGGGCTTTTTTTTTTTTTTTTTTTTCTTTTGACCCTAACTTTTGCCTAGACCGCCTTTTTGGGTTTTCAGCCTAGCAGGCTCCCCTTTTTTTTTAATCTTTCATCTCTTGATTGAATGAACTTTTTTTTTTGGGGATCTTTTGCCTTCATTGTTTTCCTTAGCTTAAGTCATTTTGATACACTCTCTAGACTTCTTTCTTGCCTCAATGTGTTTGCACATTTCTATGCTTGATGAACCTTTTCCTTTTTTTGGTGAACTCTCTTTTAGATGAACCTTCTACACTTCTTGGCATGATGAATTTTAGGTTCTTCAAACTTGATGCACATTTTGTTTTCTCTCACATTGATGAAATTTCATTTCTCCTTCCTTGATTGAGTGAAAGCTCATTTTTCTTTGATGATCTCTTATCTTTACCTTAATGAATTCTCTACTTGTCTTTCATGTCTTCTAGGAGAGCTTTATCAATTAGCTTCAAAGCTACAAGGTCGACTCCTCCTTAACATGAGATTTAAGCATGCATACTTTGAATTTTTCCCACCCCAAGTTTAGATTTTAGTGGGTTCATGAAAAAAAAATGCTAAATGTTTGAAGGCTCAAATGGGCTAGCAATGGATGATGAACATTCTAGGTAATAGGAAATAATTTGGTTTAACCAAAGATGGCCTCCTATCCCTAGTAATGCTTGCTTGTAGGCACAGTGATTTGAGCTCTTTTAATAAATTTCTCTTAAAAGAAAAAGTATGAATGCTCTATTGGAGACACAAAAGTTTTCAAAATTTTGGAATGAATGCATGAGCTTTTTGAATTTTTTGATGGATAGATTTTCTTTGATTGCCTTGTAAGACCATTTCTTCTTTTATTCAAAGTAATTTAGCAAAAGTGTTTACATGAATCAAATGAAATTAATCATTTCTCAGTACAAGTTGATTGTTCAAGTCTTTAAACATCATAATTTAGAAAAAATTTTGTCCAAAGGATCCTCATGTACCATTTTGAAAAGAAGACTTCAAAGAATCTTGAAATCTTTGAAAGAAAAAAAAATGGGCCTTTTCGAAAAAGTCACTAGGAAGTCCAATGCCCCTAGTTCAAAGAATTTTTTTTTTTTAAATGACTTAAGGGCTCAATGCCCCTAGTCCAAAGACTTTTTTCATTTGATTTTTTTTTTTTTTTTTTTTTTTTTTTGGGAAAGATTTGGAAATCTTGAATTTTTTTTTTTTTTTGTGGAAATTTTTTAAAATATATACATGAACAAAGCTCATTAAATGCTACATGAAAATTTTGAATTCAAAGAAACATAGAAACATGGAATAAACAAACAAATTTTAAGCTTAACCATGATGTTGCAAACCAAATGTGGAGTGAGGCAAAGTTGGGCCACTTGCTTCTTCTTGGTCCATTTAGGATGCTTGAGGCTTAGTGTGCTTGAACCTTGATTATGATCTTTTGATATTTGCTTGAAATGGCTTGGGCTTGCACTTGAAATGCATGCATCTTGTGAGCTTTTGGCTTTTGATGTTGATCATGCGTATACACCTTTGATGGGCTCAAGTATTGGGCTTAGAATGATTCAAGAAACAATTTTCGGTTTTCATACCAAGTAGAGTTCAATCACAAGCCTTTGGGCTTGAGCTCATTCATAGCATACATGGTTCAAACAATTATGATAGGATCAAGCGTAGGACTTGAGTCATCATGGTTCAAATAATGGCCGAACAAATGCATGATGAAATGCAATTTACATTGACTGACCTAAAGGTAGGTTCTATGGGTCATTACAACATGGGTGGAAGGTAGGTTAAAGGTTCCCACAAGTTAGGACGTCGTACCTCCCAACTTGTGACGCCAAGAGCACCGCGTTGGTCCGAACGGTATAGTTTGGCCCTATGAACCACCATGGCATAACCATGATGATCCTTGTCGCGGTGGGTGGTAGGTTCACCGTTGGGTATGTGAGTCTCAGGAAGACCACAATCCACGGCTATTACTACCGGGCTTCCAGGCTAGCACACAAATAAAATAAATTTCATTCAAGCAAATGATGCATGACATGCAAATATAATGACATATTAGACATATTATATACAAAAAGCAATAAACAAACAATGACATGGTTGGCCACCATAACCTAATTGAAACTTAGCCCTTAATATCCCCAGTGGAGTCGCCACTGTGAGAGACCACGCCCCCAGCCCGTTTTTTTGATGATGTTGGGCCAAACTCATGTGAATGGATGGAGTCGTGTTATTGCCTCTTGAAATAGAGGTTCGACTAGTTATATTTTCCCATTTAGATTAAGGGTTTTACAATGGAGTCGCCACTTATTTAATTGTTGGAATAAATAAGAAAACCATAATTGAAAAATTCATCATTTTATTAATTTGAAATTGAATTTACATTGAACATAGGAAATTACATGGCTTTGGTCCTAGATACAATCTAAGATAAAGTACATGGCTTTATTTCCTAGTTACAATCTAGAAATTGAAAATTACAAAGATAAGCATTTGATCTACTAACCCTTAATCTAAGTTTGGAGGCTATGTTACAAGGTGGGAAGTTGTTAGGCACCCACCTTACCCGGTGAAACCAGTCTTCTAGACTATGGTGGCCAACAATCATGTCACATCATCCAATATGTTATCAATCAATTTACATGTAGAATTTGAAGTGTGTGCATGTGATAAACCCTAATTCAATTTATTAAGCACTTCATTTGGATTGAAAAATAAAATTCTAGTGAATGTGTGTGGATGGTGATAACCTAGATTCAAGGATTTGAAAGAATTATGAAACAAATATGTTTTTCATATTTTTGATGTAGATTTAAGATTAAAACTAGTGATATGCATGAACATGTGATGAACAATCAAGAATATGTGAAGAACATATAAGAACAATTAAGAACATTCAAAATATTCAAGGGAATTTAAATTATTACTATCATGCTTTAATCTTAAACTCTTATCATGGTAACACGAAAAATAATTAGGGAAAGAGATTATACCTTCATGCAAGATCCATATGGTGGAGGAGGAGACTTTTGAGGGAGATCCTAAGGGTGGAGGAAAAGAAGAACTAGAAGAGGGAGAGTGAGTCTCACTCAATACCTTGAGTCTCAGGAAGACCAAGACATGACAAGACTACTCAACTTCACTAGAACTCAAGAGAGTAGAAGAGAGGGGGTTTTTGTGTCTTGGAATGAAGGAGGGGGAGGGTTTATATAGTAGTAGTGGAGGGAATATGAATGGAAAACCATTTAATGAAGGTTGACAAGGATTATGAACCTAGACCTCATTTTAACCTTGGAAAAAATCTGGTACATTAAATGGAGAGATTGGTGGGAGTGAGGAGCAAGCCAAAATTCGGTTTTCCCGTAGCTGCTGTAACAGCTTGTAGAGCCAAACTTGAAAAATCATATCTGACCAAATTCTGATCGGAATTGTCTCGTTCTTGTGCTTAAATTGAAGCTGACAGATTCAAAATATTCTGAGAGATATTGATGAAATGATGAGCAAAGGTCATTTGTTAGAAAATGGTTTCAGCACAATTAACATTAATAGGTCCCAAATTAGCTCCCAATTAATATTAAATGGCTCCAATCACTCCCATTTCAGAATTAATTAGTTCCAAATTTACTCTAATTAAAAGATAATTACACAAATTACTCATTGAATAATTAATGTTTAACTATCTAATTAATTAGGTGTATGCAACCTCACCATAAAATGTAGTCCTAACCAATCAAATTATGACACATCATTGATCTCAAATTGATCACTCCTATAACCAATTGAAATCAATTGTTCATAATTATATATAGTTGGACTCAATTTGTGATAGTACATCTTAGCCATTAAAACTTGATTTGATGATAACTTTCAATCTGGTGGTCCGATTAGGGCTTATGCCCAGTCGATTTGATCGTTATAACATCAAGATCATTTTGGTGAAATGAGTCTGAGGATCTAATGGCTAGAATTAAGATGCATATTTCCAAGGCAAAATTACCCTTTTACCCTCCATGCGTGGTTAAATACGGGTTGCAAAATGGGGTGTCAATAGTTGCGTCATTCGCCACGTCATCACCCAGTCAGCTGCTTTCGTCATCTTGTTGACGTCATCGTCGTTAACTCGTTGACCTATGCCGTTGACCGTGACCGTTGACTTTGACTTTGATCGTTGACTTTTTGCAGTCCAGGTGCTCCCTACCCAGTTTTTCGCGTAGTTTCCATTATTGCAGTCCATTTTTGCATATTTTGCTTCTAAATGAAGAATAAAGATAGGTCCTTCTTCTTATTACAACAATCATCGTCGACAATCTAAAAAACTATTTTGCAATTTTTGCAAACATCTTGGCCATAATATTGAGACTTGCTATCATCACAACAAATCAGTTGCTTCTATTTCTACTGCTACTGTTACTAACACTGAAAGTATCCAACCAATGACTCCCATTTCCACACAGTCCAAGTCTTTTGAATCCACTATCACCATTTCCACAGTCGACCTTCAAAATATCATCACTTATACCATTCGTATGGTTGGTAATGAATCTTATTCCTCTTCTCTCTCTGTTCTATCCGGTATGTCTCCTTCCTCTTGGCTTGTGGATTTTGCTTGTTGCAATCACATGACACCTCACTCATCCTTATTTTCTCAACTTGAACCTGCACCACATCCTCTTAATATTTGCATAACTAATGGTTCCACAATGTTTGGTCATAATATATGTTCCATCTCAACCTCCAAGCTCTCGGTTCTAGGGTCTTTAATGTTCCTAACCTTTCTTACAATTTATTTTCGTGGGACAATTAGCTGAGTTGAGTTATCGCATTACCTTTGATTATTCTGGGTGTATTATGCAGGATCCAAGGACAAGACAGGAGCTTGGGACCAATCCCAGAGTTAGGCGTATGTTTCCCATGGACAACCTTTGTCTTCCACTTGTTGCTCCGGTTTCTATTGCTATTGTAATTTCTTCTATTCCTTCCCTTGCACTTTGGCATGCCCGACTTGGTCACGCATCTTCCTCTCAGGTACAACACTTAGCTTCTAGAGGTTTGTTAGGTTTCAATGTCCACAGAAAATTTTGGTTTTGTTTCGTGTCAATTAGGAAAACAACCATCTTTTTCTTTCAATACTAGTGAATCAATGTCCACTGATATCTTTGACCTAATTCATTCTGATTGTAAGGTTGAATTTAATCAACCATCTTTTTGGCTTTATTTTGTGCCAAATTTGCTCGTAATTCAGCATTTAGAAACCCTGTATTTAGGTGGAAATCATGTAAGGGTAGTGTGTGAGAGAGTGTGAAGAAATGCTCAAGACTGTGCAGTGAAGCAGGGACTCGCGACTGGATCTCGCGGGTGGCTCGTGACTGGCAAGCCGCCAAAAGATGCACACGAGTGAAGCATGCAGAGAAGCTGAACCGTTATGCTAGCTATAGCACTACAGGACAAAAAGTCCAGACTGGCCATTCAGTTAGCTCGCGGCTTGAACTTGCGACTCAGTCAAGTCACGAGGCCAAGTCACCAGCTAGCTCTATTTTGGAAAAATGACTCTTCGCATTCCAAACACGCACCAGTATATATAGACCCTTATACCCACGAAATGTAGAGAGCTTCCAGAGAGAATTTTGAGAGAGAAACCCTAGAGAAAAACAAGATTGACTCATCCACAATCTTTACATAGAGACTTTTCAAATTCCTCTACTCTCACCCTCTCCATTATTACACCTTTGAAAGGTTCTTGGCTAAATCATTTTCTCACCATACCCACATCTGTGAGAAGGCTTTTTGGTGCTTTAGGAAGCAGTTACGAAGGGACCAATGATTATTGGTTGATACTATGGGCTATAGCGGAATCCGGTAAGCTAGAAAAGACAAAGGTTTGGCGTAACCTCGTTGGAGCAAGAAGCTTGGAGGGCTTAGGTACACTGGATTGTTTAGGCTTGGAGGGTCTTCTACTGTTCATGTATCCCAACTTCATTTTCTAGTGGATTATTGACCGCTTGGAGGGCGGCGGTGAGGTTTTACGCCGAGGACTTCAGTTTCCTCTTCGATAACACATCGTTGTGTTGTCCTTGTGTTTGCATCTCTCTTTCCTTTATCTTTACCATTTAATTTTTGTCGTGGATGTGATTTTATTTGGTTTAGATTGTTTATCAATTTTGATATTAGCTTATGTTCATTTTCCTCACATATATTGTTTGACATTAAGCTTGAATTGATAATTTTGTATTTGGGGATCCAAACATTCATAGTGTTTTATACGCTTTTTTAAACATTCACTGATGTCTGGGGACCTTCCACTGCCTCTAGTATTGGTAGATCTCGATAAATTGTTTTCTTTGTTGATGATTATTCCTGCTATAGTTGGATTTTTCATATGAAACATCGTTTTGAATTATTGCAAGAATATTCTAATTTTGCAAAAATGGTTGAAACCCAATTTTCCAAACGAATCAAAATTTTTTGATCTGACAATGCTCTTGAATACACTCAATATGCTTTCCAAGCTATTTTGCATTCCTATGGCACTATTCATCAACTAACTTATCTAGGAACCTCTCAGCAAAATGGTAAAGCTGAACGAAAACTTTGTCATATTCTTGACACTGTTAGTGCTCTCCTTCTGTCTACCAAAGTTCGTACTCCTTTTTGGGGCGAAGCTGCTCTTCATGCTATTAATCGTAATCCCAGTCCTATCATCCAAAATAAAATTCCATATGAGCGCCTTTTTGGGTCACCTCTAGAGTATCACCACCTTCGCTCCTTCGGTTCTGCCTGTTTCGTTCTTCTTCAGCCACATGAGCATAACAAACTTGAGCCTTGGTCTAAACTTTGTTGTTTTCTTGGCTGTGGTGAAACTCAAAAGGGGTATTAGTGTTATGATCATGTCTCATCATCTTTGTATCTCCTGCAATTTTGTCTTTTGGAAACATCGCTCCTTTGTCGAGACCTTTGAAATACTTGTCAGATTTGAGAGGTGTTGTACCTTCTAACCACACAAGCGTCTATCGAAGTAAGATCTACAATCAAGTACTGGTAAAACCTAGTTTCTATTATAAAGATCAACAATTGAAGGTGATCTGAAACCTTTGAGTGGGATCTCAAAGTCACAAGTGTGGGTGCTTGTGTTGCAGTAAGTCTAAGAAGAAAAGGAGTCTATGGATTTGGAACTTGCACGTGGTTGTGTCAGTAAGTTACTATTTGAGGTAGCAATAGATTTAGGGTTAAATTTGATTGTAAAAACATCGATTCTCTTATAGTGGATTTGCTTTACCTTGAGGATTGTTAGGTCACAAATCCTTCCTAGGTTTTTACCTTAAGATGGTTCGTTTCATTGGTTTTCTTAGGTGATCATATCCGTGTGTTATTACTTTTCCGCTGCTGTGCATGATATGATTTTTATTGTTTAACCTAGATCTCATAATTAATCTAAGTAATCACTTGGCTAATTCAGCAGGTCAAACAACTTGGTTTAAGGAGTCTAAACAAACAAACAATTTTTTTTAACCCTAAAATTTGACTGGTGACACATTGGTCGAAAGTGATCTGCATCTTGGACCAATTTAATTAATGTTTGACCATGTTTAATAATTATGCTTAAAACCCCCTAAAGTTTTGAATGTAGCACTTGACCTCTACGATATTCTTATCTATAAACAGGTAAACATCCATTAAACTGAAAGGTGAATTGCTCATGTGATGACACATGCCAATATTTAAAGCTACATTTTTACATAAAATAATACCAAATGGGGGGTTTTGTGTCACATTGAACTCTGGAGGGGAGTTAGTACTTTTTTATGAATAATTTGATAGTTGGGGAAGGGGAAATGTAAACCTTAGAATTTTTTTCATTGGAAACACGAAGGGTTAATACTACAGAATTAACGATTTAAAAATTTTTTAAAAAAAAAAACAAGAGGAGGTCAATTGTTACACTCAAAACCTTAAAAGGGTTCTCTATTTTTAAGGGAAGCTACAAGGAGTTTTGTGTATTTGTTTTCATTTTTTTGTTATTTTGAATAATATTTTTGGTGAAGTTTACTATGAATATATTATTATTAGGAAAAAAAATATTATATATCAAGGTTGGAACATTAGAGTAAATCTACTACAGATCATATGGATTCACAAGGGTAGGTACACACGTGTCCTTTGGTAGTACGAAGGTGTAGCACCATCCTCCAGCACCACTTCCATATTTGTCCTTACATGTAGCACCGCATTTTAGAAGGTCATTAACATAAATTTCTTTGTACATAGCCAACTTTAGAAGGTCATTAATCCTAGCAACAAAACTGCTTTTGGTAGTAGAAACAAAATTGACAAAGGACTTGAAAACCGACTTTAGAGTGGAGGAAACTTCTGAAACAGAATTACAAATGCTTGAAGATTGCAGCAGGTACAGATTGTGATGTAGTTTACCCACTCCAATCGTTTTCCAACAAGTAAGGTCCTGTATGAAACAATAATTGGAGAGACAGTTACAAAGCACATTCTCAAGAATTAAAGTAGAAGTGACTTGAATGGTACCTATGTGAGTGACAGTTACCTTCTCACCATTAGGTAATTGAACAAAAGTAGAAACAAACTGATAATTTTAGTGAATAGGGTAATAGTATGAACTATGTGATATGTTGCCCCAGTATCTAGAACCCAAGTTTCATTACCAAAAGTAGTTTTGTTGCTAGGATTAACAGCAAATATTGAATGCTCCATGCTCAGGCATATAGATTCTTGAAACAGTTCACAAGAATTATCTAAACGTGCAGAATTTACTGAATGAATTGCATCATTGGAAGTTGAAGCAAAAGCATGAGCACTTAACATTGACAGTAGCTGTTGGCATTGCTCTAAAGTGAATGGAAAATGAGCAGTTTGATGAGTGAAATCTAATTGGGCTTGGTCTCCTTCAACTGTGACCTGATTAGCCATAGAAACTTTGCCCTTCTACTTGTATCCTGGTGGAAAACCTACAAGCTTGTAGCACTTTTCCATCACATGACCAACTTTCCCACAATGGCTACAAATAGGCCATCCTTTTCCTCCATTACCTTTGACATTCTTGCCAACATTGCCAGAAAAATTCGAGCTTTGAGTGAACCCTTGGTTCTTGACTACTAAAGTAGTAGACTCAACAGAAGGATTGACATTGAATCCCAAAGCTCTTTGTCTCTCTTCTTGAATGACCAAAGAAACAGCTTTATCAATGGAAGGAATAGGCTCCATCATCAAGATTTGAGTTCTGACTTGTGAATATGCGTCATTCAATCCATTGAGGAATTGCATCAACGAATCTTGATGTTGAAAAGATGTAATTTTGTCATTTACTCCACAGGTACATTTACCACAAGCACAACATGGTAAAGGCTTGAAATTCAACAACTGATCCTAAGCTGCTTGAAGACCAGTAAAGAAGCTTGTTACTATTGAATCTCCTTGCATAACTGTGGATATCTTCTTCTGAAGCTGAGAGATTCTAGGTCCATTAGCCTAAGAGAAATGATTTCTAAGAGCATTCCTGACTTCAAAAGCCATATCTCTGTATATCGCACTGGCTGTGATATGAGGAGAGATCGAATTCAAGATCCATGATGAAATCATGGAATTTTTCTTGGACCAAGCCAGCTTCTCAAGAGGCGTGACTGCCATAGAAGCAGTGATAAATCCATCCATGAATCCGAGTTTGCTTTCGGCATCCAAAGCCATTTGCATAGTTCTGGCCCATGTAGGGTAATTGTCCTCCGTCAAAGATTGAGAAACCAGAATCGCATCAGGTGATTCACCATGGTGAAGGAAGAACAGGCTTCGAGGATCCTCCATTGGAGAGAGCTCACATTGAGTAGAAGAAGAAGAAGAAGAGGAATTTTGGCTAGTGTTTGACGCCATTAACAAAGGCTTTAAGCTCTGATACCATATAAGAATCTAATACTTTCAGAGAAGAAGAAATAGAGAGCAAGAAAGATGAGAAATTTCTGATTGTATTAGCATAAATGATTTTGTACATCAAGATTATATTTATACAAGAAACTAAGCTAACTAACTCACTAAGCACTAACTAACTATGCACACTATAAGGAACATGTGTAAGAGATAGTTACAGGTGGTTATGGCACGTGTGAACACTAAGAAGATAAATAAAACAACAAAAACGACTTGTAGCTCTATTATATGTACAAAATCATTTTCTGTCGTATAGCCTATGTTTAGTTCTTCTTATCTGATGCTTGTAGCTAGTTCTTCTTCTTGCTTTTGGGTGCTGAACTTTGACACCTACCAGAGATAAATTGTGTAAAAAGAAGCTTAACATCTCCCCTCACAGTGATATTTGTTGTCAATCCCCTGAAACCGTTGGCCACCTGCTGTGGGAATGCCCCCTAGCCAGAAATGTGTAGGCTTTGTTCAAAGGAAAGCTACAGAAGTGTAGTAATCTTGCACAAGATTTCTTTCTACACTTCAAACAACTGGTTGATAAGCTTGATCAAAAGGACCTAGAACGATGGGCTGTGACTTCTTGGGCCATTTGGGACGCTTGCAACAAGCTCTACTTCGAGAAAACTCAGCTTCATCCATCTCAAATCATTGCAAGTTATTGGCTGCACTCAACATTACATGAAGTATTAAGAAATTATACAAATCTATCTTAGAAGATGTGATTTGTTTTGTCAAAAATTTGTAAATCAAACCCAAGACTCTCATTTAAATTTACATAAAAATTACTTCATAGTTCATACAATTAGTGAGAGTAAAATGTCTTGAATTTCTTTTCTTAGCTTGGCTCTATTCGTTTTATAGATCTCAAAACAGAATGTAACATTCAAAATTAAGTCCAAATTAGTAAATTATTTATCTAGATAGATGATTCATTTAGACAAATAATTGAAATATTTACCAGAATTGATCAAGAGAAAATATATAAATATGGCAAAAATTGAGAAGCTCTTCATGATTTCTTTCTTTCTTTGTTTCTTTTTTATGGATTCTTTCATTTGACATGATGGAAACAAAGAAAGAAAGAAATCATGAAGAGCTTTACTCACCACATAAATAGTTTGTAAAAAATTTTGTATCTCTAGGATTACTCTGGAAAAGATTAAGTGGTGGGAGATTGAGATTATACCTCAAAGGTATTTATAAGTGTTGAGGGGTTAAGGGCCAATGACATTAATGGTCTAATGGCACCTCCCTGTGTACTTATGAAATATGGTCATTATGATAGTCATTAATAAGTATTTTTTAGGATTGTGTTTGCATATGAAATATTAAATTTGAAATTTGACAATTATGGTAGTTTATTTATAGGCATTTATTATGATTATGTTTTAGTATGCAACTATAAACATGTAATTATGGTAATTTATTAATAACTATTTATTATGGTTGTGTTTGTATATGGAAATATTCATTCCATTCTTTAAAGAAAATATAATGCGTCAATATTTAAATGGAGGGTTTAGATATAGAATATATATAAAAAATCAATTATATATATATTAGAATATTTATGTTTTTCTATAAAAAAAAATAGAATATTTATGTGCAAAATAATGAAGTTTCAAAAGCCTATGTGATAAAATATCATGCAGTCAATCAAAAGTCAATATCTTTTGTCTTTTTGTATATAAATATGAAATTTGATAATTATGGTAGCCCTTTATAAGTATTATTATGATTTTATTAGTGTATGAAATTTGATAAATATGAATTAATATTTATTATACTTTTTTTATATTGAATTATTAAAGATGTAATTATGGTGATCACTAATAGGTATTTATTGTGATTGTTAATTATTATCATATATGTATTTTCAAAAATGAAATTTACCACTGCATACTCTTGGTGCGATGGTCACTTCACAAGTATAAGTGTCATTGGGTGAGGAGGGCAAATGTCGGGGTTCAAGTCTCCAAGAATGAGCTTTACACATATATACACTTAGATTAGGCTAGAGTAGAATTTCTATCTTGTATAAAAAAAAAAAAAAAAAAATGAAATTTGACCATTATGGTAGTTATTTATAAATATATATTATGATTTTGTTTTTATATATAAAACTAGTAAATATATAATTATGACAGTAATTATTCATTCCATTATTTAAAGAAAATATAATGTGTCAAGATTTTAAATAGAGAGTTTCGATATATAATATATATAAAATCAATTATATATATATATATATATATATATATGTTTGTGAATATTTATGTTTAATTTTTCTAAAAAATATAGAATATTTATTCGTAAAATAATGAAGTTTCAAAAGCCTATATGATAATATATCATGCAGTGAATCAAAAGTCTACATCTTTTGTCTTCTTGTATATAAATATAAAATTTGATAATTATGGTAATCCTTTATAAGTATTTATTATGATTATATTTGTGTATGAAATTTGATAAATACGAATTAATATTTATTAATTTTTTTATTGAATTATTAAATATGTAATTAATGTAAATATTAATAGGTATTTATTATGATTGTTAAGATATACATACATACATACATACATATATATATGTGTGTGTGTGTGTGTGTGTGTGTGTGTATATGTATATATATATATATATATGTAATATCAAAATTGAAATTTGATAATTATGTTAGTTATTTATAGATATATATATATATTATGATTTTGTTTTTATATAGGAAACTAGTAAATATATAATCATGACAATAATTATTGGTGGAAAAAAAGTAAATCTAGTTGTGGGTTCCAATTAAAACTAGTAACAACTTACATAATTAAAATAAAAAAATAAAAAAAACCAAGTAAGCATTTTAATGAAAAAAGAAAAATGAAAATTCCACGTCAAACAAAAATCTAAAACACATCATCTCTTGGTTAGCCACATGAGTTGTCTAATCCTCTAACTCAAACCAATTTCACAATTTACCCTTAAGCATCTGTTACTATGTAATCAAAATTCCAAAATCTTCATCACTAAATTGACACGAGACTAAATGATTAGGGACCAAATAGACATAATTGAAAGGTTATGGACCAAATTAAAATGTAGTGTAAAAGATAGGGACCAAATACGTAGTTTACCCTAAATTCTAATTTGGGTGAGTACGCCTTGGCCTAGGGTGGACCATGGCGGATGGTGTAAATGGAGTCACCACCTAGTTTAGACCTAGGAACCATAAATATAACGTCTTTCGTGGAAAAACTGATCTTTACTAGAGCACATGTTCAAAGTTTAGGTATCTAAAATAACTCCTAATTGATACTTAACCATAACAGGAACCAAATTTGACATAAAAAGCATTAAAAGTACCTAAAAATAAGGAAATAAAAACCTAAACCTAAAATAAAAAATTTTACATAAAAAATACCATAATTAAATAATTAAAAAAATTATATAGCAAATTCTATCCTACATCAAACTCCTCCACTTGAAACAAACTCGTCCTCGAGTTCATCTTTGAAATCTAAAATCTTTCGTTCCAAATAAACAAATACTTCAAATGCTTGAGCCACTTGATCTTATTTTCATACTTGCAACTCATCAATGGAATAAACAAATCAAGTTGAATTTCTTTTTCCTTGGTCTTCATGTAATTGGAGAGATTTACCGAATAAGAACTGACAATTGAATCAAATCTATTAACCCCAATAAAATCAAAAAACTTTGTTTTGGTGTCTCCCATCAAAATAATAGGAGCTTGAACATTGCAATCATCTAACTTGACTTCATCGAGATCGTTGACAACTTCTTCTATAATTTATTCTTTAATGGTCTCTACTATCTCAACCTCAAGATCTTTCTCTATAACAGGGTCTTCATTAATCTCCGCCACAAACTTGATTTTAGGTTCTTCTTCTATAACAAGGCCTTCACTAATTTCCTCAAAAATATCTATATTTTCTTCTTTGACTTCTACATATACTTCAAGAAAAGTATTTTCTTCAACATGTGATTCTTTTCTTAATGGTGAAATATATGGCTCTTCAAAATAATTCAAGTGTGAACTTTTTGGCCAATAATAATCTTGCTTAGTATACGACAAATGTTCATTACAATCCAAAGGATAAAATCTAATAGCAAGCATCTTTTTCATCCTTGGCCATAAACGAATTTTGTTTTTACCCCGTATGAGTCTATCAAGCTACATCTGTTCCCACCAACATAAGGCATACTCTTTAAGTTCATACAAAGCAAGTTCAACTTTTCTCTCATAAAAAATATTCTCATAGTCAAACAAGTCCTCTAGATCAAGTAACCAATCAAGAAAATCTTCTTTATAAAAATAACCGTTAAAACTTGAAATTCTTTTATAAGGTCTATATGAAATTTGCTTACCAATAGGTTGCCCGCGAGTTATATCTTCGTGACAATTATCCCTATTGTTTCCATGTTCCAACGACGACATCTTAGAAAATATATTTGTGAGTGCTAGCTATACATCACGTAATACTTGCTAAATTTTCTGTCACTAGAATTGCTACCGTCTCATATGTCAGCCACCAGACCAAGATAAGTCAGGGTTTTGTCACCAACTGAAACGGAATGTGGAAGCGTCAAGAAGCAGAACACGTCTATCTCTAGAAAACAAGAAACAAAAACATGTTTGCTTCTAAAAATAACCTCGAATCCACGAGGTTTCCTTGAATCTATAAAGGTCCTTGAATCCATAAAGAGAAAGGGTCTGAAATCTACCAGAAAATAAAAAGACAAAAGTTTGAATTTTATTGATTGAATAATTATTAAAAAAAAACATTTACAGACTTAGGGGCCTATTTGAGGGCTCCGAAAACTTGACAGACAAGAAAATATATTCTAAAATAACTCTTAATTAATATCAAACCATAACAGGAACTAAAAGCATTAAAAGCACATAAAAACAAGGAAATAAATAACCTAAACCTAAAATAAAAAATTTTACATGAAAAATACCAAATTAAGTAATTACAAAAATTAATTGTCTTCCGTTGCCTCTGTCGTCAACATTGCTATTACTGTCGCAAGTCATCATTGCTGCCACAGCCACTGTCACATGTCACTGTCAATTACACCAAAGTCCACTACCCTCTATTGCTGCCATCAATTTGCTTTGATTTTGTTGCCATTGGTACCATTGGAATCTTCTCCCTCCAATCTACATCTTAGGAGAAGAATTGACATCTTTAGAGTAGGCACAAGTCTTCATGGGCCAATGGTAACTTTAGGAATTTTTTTCCAGAGTGGTCATTATGAAACTTAAATTATAAAAAATCTAATAAAAAGAGAATTTTAAAGATTGACAACAAAAAAAGAAGGCAAAAACACCATTTTGGTTTCTACATTTTGAGGTCAGTCAATTTGGTCCCTACATTTTGGGAGCAATTAATTTGGTCAATGCTATTTTCAAGTCACAATCAATTTAGTCATTACTGTTAGATGACTAATGGAATTTGCCTACGTGGCAAACATAATGCACACATGGTACAAATTAAATTAAAATATAAATAGCCATTCTATGTGTCTTAAGTGGTCCTTCCACATCAACCCTTCCACATCAGCATCCACCACTATTAGTCCCACATGACCCTCACATGACCCAATTATCAACAACCTCCTCACTAAAAATAAACAAATCAAAATTTTCTATTCAAAAAGACACCCATTGAGGAACCAATTAATTTCAATTTGTTGCACTCATATTTCTCTTCCTCTAATTTTCTTACTAACCAAACAAAAACCTATACCACAGGCAAAATCTCTAAGATCCTAATGCCATTGCATTGCTACCTACCGCGTGGATGATTTTAATGATAAAGAGAGATAGAGGGATTAACTGCTGTGTTGGTGATTCGAAAAAAAAAAAAAAAAAAAACCAAACCTTCGTAATTTCCAAACTCAAACCAAAAAAAAAAATAATAATAATAATAAGAAACAAATCCAGGCAAAGATTCAACGGAGAGAAGAAATAAAAAAATAAAAACTAAAACAAAACCAACCCATCCAAACCAAATAGATCTTGAGCAAAAAGAAAGAAAAAAAAAATTTCCAACTCAAACCTATATCCAAACAGAGCTTAAGCAAAAAGAGAACAAATATCAAACTCAAACCCAAAGAAAAACCAAAATCCAAATCTAAGTAGAGCTTTAGCGATGAGAAAAAGAACAAAAAAAATTTTCAGAGGCCTTCTCAGTTAAAGGCTTAAAGCCTATGGAATGTTCTCCATTAAAGCCTAGTGGGGAGGGAGTTGATAATTAGGCCATGTGAGGATCACGTGAGACTACTAGTGGTGGAAGCTAATGTGAAAGGCTAACGTGGAAGGACCACTTATGACACATAGGATGACTATTTATATTTTAATTTAATTTGTGCCACGTGTGCATTACGTTTGCCACGTAGGTAGATTCCGTTAGTCATCTAACAGTAGGGACTAAATTGATTGTGACTTGAAAATTGCAAGGACCAAATTGATTGCTCCCAAAATGTAGGGACCCCAAAATGTAAGGACATGGTGTTTTCACCAAAAAAGAACTTACAAATATATAAAGTCTTACAATTTTTATCTATGAGTTTTCTTATTTTGAAATCATTATATGGTAGTCTCATTATCAATGTTGCAAGTTACATTCTTTCAAAATTTTATTTAAATACATTTTTTCTTGGGCTTGCCCTTTTTGTTTGTATATTATTAAGTGGACTAAAGTTTGGTTACAAACTTAGTTGTAGCCAAAAGCTAAACTTCTTACTAAACAAATTAACATGACTAAATATTTTGAAAATATAACTGTTTACAACCAAATTTGTTGTCAAACTTTATCCAAAATTTAATTATGTTGGTCCTAAAAAAGTTTAGGGTAGACACAATTATTATTTAAATGTAAAAAAATCATAAATTTTTAAAATTCATATATAATAATTACTTTCGATGTGGAGCGGCCCCTATCATCGTCTCCCAAAAGTTTCTGGTTTTCCATGCATACATCATACACTACCTCACTGTTGTTTACTGACATCATCCAGTCATCAGTGCCATGTCAGCCCTAGTTGACATCATCTCAGTGAGAGCAACACCACTATGGGATTTTACTTTTGGAGCTCATCGTTGAAGAAAATTGAGGCTTTGATATTCAATGATTTAGGGGTAATTCTACCATACCCCCCTCCCCCTCTTTTTTGGGGGGGTACGGTACCTATTAGTAGGCAACCTGCTATAACAGGTTATCAAATCCTCACATTAGACAATTCCATCTTCACATTGTGCAGTTCCAACATCACATGTGACAGTTCTTTTGTCATATGTGGTGGTTCCCTTATTTTTTTTTTTTTTCACATTTGATGGTTCCATCCTCACATTGTGCAGTTCCAACATCACATTTGACTGTTCTTTTGTCACATTTGGTGGTTCCCTTATTTTTTTCTCACATTTGACAGTTCCATTCTCACGTTGCGCAGTTCCAACATCACATTTGACAATACTTTTGTCACATTTGATGGTTTTTTTTTTTTGATGGTTTCATTCTCACATTGTGTAGTTCCAACATCACATTTGACAGTACTTTTGTCACATTTGGTGGTTTTTTTTTTTCTCACTTTTGACGGTTTCATCCTTATATTGTGTAGTACCAACATCACATGTGACTGTACTTTTGTCACATTCCGTGGTTCTTATATTTTTTCTCACATTTGTTGGTTCCATCCTCATATTGTGCAGTTCCAACATTACATGTGACTGTTCTTTTGTCACATTTGGTGGTTCCCCTTTTTCTTTTTTCACATTTGATAGTTCTATTATCACGTTAGGCAATACCAACATCATATCTGACTGTACTTTTGTCACATTTGGTGGTACCCTATTTTTTTTCTCACATTTGACAATTCTATTGTCACATTTGGCAGTACCAACATCTCACGTGACCGTACTTTTATCACATTTAATGGTTCCCTTATTTTTTTTCTTACATTTGACGGTTTTATTGTCACATTGGATAGTACCAATATCACATATAACAAGAATATCCCCCCCCCCCCCCCCCCCCAAACTCTAAAAAATTACTATGATACCCTTAAAACCTAAAAAATGACTTATATACCCTTAAAACCTATAAAATGACTAAAATGACCCTAAAACCTAAAAAATGACTGAAATACCCTCTAATACTCTTAGAACCTAAAAAATGACCTAAATGACCCTGAAATCTAAAAAAAGTCCGAAATGACCTTGTAACCCAAAAAGTGACTAAAATATCTTTTGAACCTAAAAAACAACTGTAATGCACCTGAAACCTAGAAAATGGCTGAATTACCCATAAAACCTTAAAAATGACCGAAATGACCCTAAAACCTTAAAAATGACCGAAATGACCCTAAGACCTTAAAAATGACCGAAATACTCTTAGAACCTAAAAAATGACCCTGAGACCTAAAAAATGATTAAAATGACCTTGTAACCTAAAAAGTGATTGCAATACCTTTCAGACCTAAAAAATAATTGTAATGCACTTCAAACCTAAAAAATGACTGAAACACCCTCGAAACCTATAAAATGACCAAAATACCCGCTAAAACCTTCTAAAATTACTGAAATACCCTTCGAACCTACAAAATAACATAAATGACCATGAAACCTAAAAATAACTGAAATGACCCATCTGAAACCTAAAAAATGACTAAAAAACCCTTAGAACCTAAAAAATGACTATAATACCTCTGAAACCTAAAAATTACCAAAATATCCCTAAAAACTAAAAAATGACCAAATTACCTTTAGAAACCTATAAAATGACTAAAAGACCCTTGAAATCTAATAAATGACCAAAATACCCCCTAAAACCTTTATTTGTAGAACAAAATGACAAAAAAAAATTTATATAATCACTCTACTTGCTCCCCCCCCACCCCCCCCCCCCCCCCCCACCCCAAAAGTCTCGGTGGAACTTATAAATTTTCTTTTGTCATTAAGTTGTTGTATTTTGTTGTATACTTATTGAAATTTAAAATATGGTAAGTTATCTAAAATATATTTGTCTTAAAAATATATTTAGTAGTTAGTACTACAACTTAGTGCCCTAGTATTGACCTAAACCTTATGATTTTAAATTTTTTAAGTTTTATTTCGAAATTCTTACAAAAAAAAAAACTTAGGGTTGTGTTTAGATGGCAACATTTGGATTTGGATTTTAAACAATGGATTCAAAATGCCTTGATTTGAAATCTATTGATTTTAAAATTCCTTGTTTGAGTCTTTTTATACAATGAAGGATTTGGAATTCCATTGTTGGAATACCTAAATTTGGATTTGGATTTGGATTTAAGATCATAAAATATTTTTTCCAAATATTTTTTTTCTTAAACCTTCTACATTTTAATTTTAGTAACATTTTTAATAAATACATGAGGTAATGAAAAATCCATTGATAATCCAATTGACAAAATGGTAACTAAAAATATGTCATCATAGCCAACTAATAATTTTCTATTAGTAACAACTTGGGTTGCAAAATATGAATTTATCATATAATTAATTGTATTGAGAAATCCGTATTTTAAATTCTATGAGAAATTTCCTCAAGCACTTGCCATGCCTTCTTTTTAAACCCTAGACAGAGTTATCCTTGCAAAGAGCATGCCAACTCATTAAAACAACCAAGGCAATCATTAAACCCAAGAAGCTTATTTTTTGAAGTTTAAACTACTAAACACCATTTGTTGGAATTTGGATGATTTGGCTACCTCTTTAGAAGGAGAAGGAAAAGGCTTGCTATAAACAGAAAATTGGAAGAACTCAACAAATTTTGATGTTCAGCAACAATGTATTCTTTGTTTTTGTCTAGAAGTTGCTTTGACTGATACTGAACCTAAAAAAAGGTGCATGAAGTAAGAGCAACTATCATGACCCAAACCCAATACTTGGATTTGTGGCCATGACTAGCATGTTAATATCAAGCTTGAACCTGATATTAATAAGAACCAACCAAACTTTTAAACAAAAGTTTTCCTCTTTCTTTTCATTGTTGCTTCTTTACTTTAATATATAATTTTTCACTTGATATTTAGAGCATCTACATTGTACTCCAAGGGATAACTTAATCCACTGGTTATTCAATTTCGGAATTTCACATAATACATCTCTTAATATATTAAAGTACAAAACTTTCATTAGATCCTAAAATACACAACACTACAAAGTTAAGCATCAAACTTCCAAAATAGGGGCTATACTTTTAAAACTAAAACCAATTCCTCCCAAAACTTGACTAAGGCTCCCTCTGCTCCAGAATAAAACATGTTGACTGAAAGAGTGGAAGGGGTGAAGCGGTGAGCTAAACAGCTTAACAAGGGTAAGTTACATGAGAATTTAATAATAATGCATGTAAACCAAAGCATTTCATTCAGGTATGGACCGAGGAATTCAAGCTAGGGGGGCCAAAGATAAGAAAAAAAAAATTCAAATACACATCCATATAGTAATAACAAATTATCAACCAAGACAAATATACAAAAACCATTGTTTCTTAATATATTAAGATGCAATCATTTACCAACAAAAACAAAAGACACAAAACACTATTGTCTCTTAATACATTACCTATGAAAAGGGAACTCGACGCTCTTTTAAATCTTCAAAATCATCTATGACTGAATCCAAACTAAATGTCAATGTTATATCCTTTTCAATGTATAACATCAGAGAATATGTCAAAAAATCATTTTCCATTTTGTTACAAAGGTTAGTTTTGACAACTTTCATAGCTGAAAATGCTTGCTTTGTAGTTGCAGTAGAAACTAGAAGAGTAAGCACAAGTCTCACCATTCTAAAAACAAGTTTGTAGTGTTCTGAATTTTCAGTTCTCACTAACCATTGACACAACTCGAATAAACTTTTCAATTTTTTGAACTTTGGATCTTGAACTACATTATGCTCATAATGATAAAGTTCTTTCTTCGACACTTGTTTGTCATAATCTGTAAAATCTAGTGGATAAAACTTCTTTACCAACAAACAAAGATCACTAATTCTGAAAGAATTTAATGCCTCTTGAGGTTCTAAAGCTAAGCTAAGCCTAAGTAACTCCATTGCATCCTCATTAAACCGATGATTTAGTTTATGTAGTTGAGAATCTATTGCAGCATAAAAAATATTGACTCGATAATGATGCTAAATTGTAAAGTCATCTTGCTGTTTACGAGCTTGGCCTCGCCTCCCAACATAACAATCATTAATATCTAGGACATCAATGCAATGCTTCTCACAAAATGATATCACAGTGGCAAGTAAGCCATCCTATCCATCATCTCTAAATTTTTGGATAAGAGCTTCAGTAGATGAAAATAAATGCATGGCATTTAAAATGTCTTGAGATTGGCTTTGCAAAGCTTGACAAAGTTTATCAGTGATCTCCATAGTTTCCTTCTCAAGATGCAAGATGAAGACAAATTCAAATGAAGTTAAACCATCATAAGCTGACTCTGCTTCTGCCCGATGTTCACCATCACTTGCATCATCAATTATATTTAGTAAAACTTCACATGTTGGAGTAAACATCCTTAATAAGCTAGAAACTGATCTAAAATGTGAACTCCAACATGTTTCTACAGGCCGTTGTAAAGTGCCAATTTGATTAAGTCCACTTCCAGTCTCAAGTTCTTCAAGATCAATCAAACGTGCTATTTCATTAGCATTAGCAACTTTCAATTGCTCATTACGCTTGCATGAAGCATTAACAGTTTTGATTACCAAAATCAATTTTAGAAAAAACCCACTAATGGGAACAACTTGTTTTGATGCTTTTACTAATGCCAATTTTAAGCGATGTGCAAAATAATGAATGTAGTAAGCATATGAGCAATCATTCAAAATCAAAGCTTGTATTCCATTCCACATACCTCGCATGTTGCTTGCTCCATCATATCCTTGCCCTCGAATATTTTGTATATCTAAGCAATGTTGAGATAACAAAGAATTGATCCCCTTCTTTAGTGTCAAAGCCGCAGTGTCGACAACATGAATAAGCCCAAAAAAACGTTATTTCGATAAGCCTTCTGTATCAACATATCTAAAAACCACATCCATTTGCTCTTTCATGGACTCATCACGAGCTTCATTAACCATTATGCAAAACTTTGCATCACCAATTTCTTCCAGAATGACCTTCTTCACTATAGCTGAGAAAACATGTAGAATTTCCTTTTGAATACTAGGTGATGTGTGTAAAGTTGTAATTTATAACTATTTGTTTTGTTGGCTTTTATTCTGTGCCAAATTTGATTGTAATTATGTTCAATCTTTTGTACCCTATATTTGCTGTGGGATTTAATTGTAAGGGTTGTGTGTGAGAGAGAGAATGTGAATACTTAAGCAAATTGAAGACTGAAGAGTTTTCACGGGTAGCTCGCGACTAAGCATCCCGCGAAGTGAAGCATGTGCCCTGCACATGACTGGAATGCGAAGAGTCAGGACAGGATGGGGACAGGATGGAGACAGCTGTGTTTCATGAGTAGCTCGCGGGTAAGGCCCTCCCACAAGACACCCACGAAATATTCTGTTTGGCCAAACTATCATTTCTAATACACACTTTCTGTGTCTACACTATTTATACCTACATTACTCACAGATGCTGAGGTGTGCTACTGAGAGAAAACCCTAGCCACAAACCTTGAAAGTTAGAGATTGTTATACCCACATTTCTCTACACAATTGTTTGTAGATTTTCCTCAACTCCTACCTCTCCATTTCCATACCATTGAGAGGTTGATAGCCCAAACACTTACCACACCCTTTCAGAGTGTTCAGTGAGGCTTTGGTGCTGTTGAGAAGCATTGGAAGAAGCCAGGCTTTGGCGGATGCAATCGGGCGTATTACGGTATTACGAGATCCATAGAGCTAGACAAGACATGGTTCCGAGAAGTCTTGTTGGAGTAGGAGCTTGGAGGGCTTAGGTACATCGATAGATTAGGCTTGGAGGGTCTCTTGCTAACCCATGTATCCCAACTGATTGTCTAATCGATCGATTACAACTTGGAGGGCGGTGGAGAGGTTTTTCACCGAATTCTTCGTTTTCGTTTTCGATAACACATCGGCGTGTTATCTTGTGTTTGCATTCTTCTTACCTACTCTTTTACCTTTCATTTTACTGCTGTGTTATAATGATTATAGGTTAGTGTTAGGACATATGTGTTTCACTTGTTAAGAACATATGTCATTCTTTTATGTAATTGGCTAATCCTTTGACCAAAACGCACTCAACTTGTAATTGGGTAGTTCTAGGTATTTTTAATACTTCAGGAAACAAGGTTTCAAGATCAAGTGTTGAAGTCATTAAGTCTATCTAAGAAACGAGCTGAAGAAGTGCACAATCATTAAATCTCAACACCTGCTCGAGACCTTGCTATCTGTCGAGGTTTATAAAATCAGATTTTCTGATCTGATTTCTTGCGATCCGTGAATATGTCTTTGGGCCTTCTTTTCTCCTAACCCTAGACATATAGAAGGATTTTTTTAAGGGCCGTCAAAGAGTTCACAAGTTGCACAAGCATTGAGCAAACTCTATTCAAGCATATTGTAACTGGAGACAAAGTTTTGCCCTAGTTCATCTCTTTTGAAGAAGTTGCTGTGCATGTGCACCTTTGGGTTTTTTGACCAAGCATCTTCTTGATTTTCATCATGGATGAACTAAAGAACTTTGCAGCCAACAACTCTTTCTAGTTGGTGATTGAAGTCGCGTACTGGGATTCACGCATTGGTTAGTCACGTACTTGGGAGCCGTGCATCAAAAGGGGAAACTGTCATGACAGAACAAGTCCAATTGGGTATTGGGGTAAGGGTTCAACTATAGGTTGGTAAGGTACTTAGGATTCCTTTGCTTGTAACCGCTTGTTGTGATAATTGTGGAGTTTCGGGAGCGATGACCTGAAAATCATCCGGTGGGGCTTTTGCTGTCAGGTTTTCCCCATTCGTAAACAAATCACCGTATTATTTTTTTTCCACTGCATTATTAGTTTATTGGTGATTTGTTTATGCTACCACGCGTTTGCATGTTAAATTGATTAATTAATAACTTGGCTAATTAATTAATTAATTTAATCACAAGGGATCAATACGTTTTTGGCCTATCAGTTAGAGTAGCTTGTTTGTTTATCCGCTCGCATTTACTCTATTCCGCACTTAGTATTAAGTTAGAGTAAAATCAATCGAACCGTAACTTTAATTTGGGGGTATAAACAGCTCTTGTATTTTCAACACATCTTCAAGCATTCAATTGGTATCAAAGCGGGTAAACTTGTTTTGGTTTCATTACCTAAGTGTGATCCTTGACCCTATGTGTGTTTTTCCATGGATAGTGTTTTGTATGCTTCTATGGATGTTTGTGAGTGTAACATGCCATATGTTTGTAAAAATGCCTCTATGAGTATTAATCTTTATAATTGCGATGACATGTTACTTGAATCTATGGGTGTTATTGACAAACTCTTGAAGAAAGGAGCTAAGAAATTTCATAAGAATTTGAGCAAGTTTCGTTGTGAAAATGATGATTTGATTGCTAAGCTCAATGAATCCAGTAAATTGGTTGAAAAGTATAAGAAGCTTGCTGAAAATTCTCTTGAAAAGTTGGAAGAGTTTGAATGTTTGAATATGGACTTGGATGCTAAACTTGTTTTGTCTAACAAACTTGTTGATGATCTTAAATGTGAAAATGAATCTCTTAGGATGCATGCCAAGTGTTTGATTGCTAAACTTGTTGCTAAAAAGGAAGAAAATATATGTGGCAATCATGTTGTGGTACCCGATTTTGTGCCTATTGGGTGTTCTACCTTAAAGGACAAATTGGTGTATATTCCTCCGCACAAAAGAAATCGAAAAGTGGAGAGAAAGGCTCTTAAGCCTAAGCCTTTGTTTAGGTCTCACTAAGGCTTTGGATGGATCTAAGTTTGTTCCAACTTGTCACCATTGTGGTATGATTGGTCACATAAGACCTCAATGTCCTAAGTTGAAGAAAGAACAAAACCATGTTGATAGACCCCTTCTTAAAAAGCTTAGTGGACCTAAACACATTGTTTGTCACCATTGTGGTGTCTTTGGTCATCTAAGACCTCATTGCTCTAAGTTTCATGCTGTTAAAAGAATCAAAAGAAAAGAGAAACTTGAGCTTCTTGGAAGTTTTGCTAAAAATGGTAAACTAGATTTGAGTGAAAATAGCATGTTATTAAAGAAAGTGTTTAATGCTCTTAACTCCTTGTCTATGTGCATCTCCGGTTCTCATTCTTCCAACCCTCGTTTCACTTCTCGTAAGACACTCATTCCAAGCAATCATTCTGGTTGGATGAGGAAGGGTTCCTATGGTTGAGCTTTTGCTCTTTTGGTCCTTGATCTAATTATTTCGATCCTTGTAGGACCTTTCATGCATTAGATGCTATATATTCATGCATTTGAGCATCTTGCATTTTTTTGTATGCATTGCTTTTGCTTTTGATCTTATTTTTTTGTTTTTGTTTTTGAGTGTGTTCAAAAATTCAAAAACCCATAAAAATTGAAAAATCTTCAAAAAGTTTGATCGCTTGTGTTGTGTTTATCACATATGAGTTTGGCCTAGTACCTTCGTACTAATGGCGTAGTGCATTTACGAGCTTAGCTTGTTTTGTATGCACATATATCTTTGTGGGAGAAATCTTGAAAACTATGTGTGATTGTTGTAAATAGATCTTCAAGCATGTCATGAATGATTGGTCAATAGTCTTGTTGGTCTTGATACTTGCGCAGACTTGTGCCTATATATCTTCCCACTTTACTTTTATGTTTTTGCTTAAAGAGTTCACCAAATGTAAATCTCAAAATGAAAAAGAGATTATGAGCTGCAAAAGCCTGTCGCACATACTAGTATTTGACTATGAAAAAGGGAAAGCGACTTTTGTATTGAAATGTATGGTGCTCAAAAAGCCAAAGGCTAACTCTCAATGTTAAAATATCAAAAATTTCAAGCACCGATCTCAAAAAGAGATGTATTACCCAAAAAGGATCAAATGTTATGATTTATATAGAAGCCAAATGAAAAGCTTCTAAGTTTTGTAATCATTCTCTTGTGGGAGGTCATATACGTTCATTTCTATAATTGAGATAGACCACTTGACTTAGTACCAGTTGTATATGACTTGATTGAATTGATCATTGAAGCTTCACTCTAGTGTAAGGACTATTCCACATTTGATACTCACCCACAACACACAAGACTTTGATTCAATTAATGCTTATCTCATTTGTGTGATTGTACATGTTCAAATGTGATGTGTGTTGAGATCTAAAATTTCACAACAAAGCCAATTCCATAAAAAATAAAGAAGGCCCAATTCGTGTAGCAAGAAGAATCGACATCAAGGCCCTATGTATGTTCAAATTTCCAGCAAAAAAAGGCCATTAAAATATCCAGCAAAATCCAGTAAAAGAACTAGGCCGGGATACCCAGAGGCTGCTAGAGGCTCGGGATCCTCAAGATCCTCGGGACGTGCAGCACAGCTAAAGTAAGATTCAAATGGCTCAAAGGAGAAAAGCATAAAGGATGAAGGACAAACGGGTCTCAGACGCCCCAGCCATGCAGTGAGGGATCAGAAAGTATAAAGCAAACATTCATGAACAAAGGAACTGTACCCCAAGGAACCAAGCATGAGAAAACCATAAGTAGAAGTGGCTGGAGGGAGCTTTCAACCCAACAGTAAAAGATCCCGACTGTTTGGGAAAAACGACAAGGATGGAGGGCAGACAAAAGCTGAAAAGGCGAAGAGGGCCAAATAGCTAAGATCAACAACCTGAGTGGGTCTTGGAATAGAAAGTTAGCTAGGGGCTTTCAACTTGGTCAGACCACAAGGAAGAAATTATGAGGAAAAAGGAAAGGACAAGCCTCTGGGTAACTGACACAGCACGAGCTCTAGTACCCAGGAAGGGGCAAAAGAGAGAAATTACTGGTACCCCAAAGCCCTAGAGTCACACTATAAAAGAAAGAAGCAACCAATGTTGAAAGGGAGGCAAGCAGTGAAGAGATCACAATAGAATCATTGAGAGAACTCTGTCAAATTCAAGGAAAACAGAGAAACATCTCCCGGTATCCCAGAAACAGCCACTAGCACATACTTGGATTCAAAAGGATTCAAACTTTGAAAGTCTAAGAGGCTTAGATAGCCATCTAAGTCTGTAATGTTTGAGCTTATTTGGACCTTATATCACATCTTAGTGAGAATATTGTAATCCACAATTTAAGAAAAATAATGAAATACCTCATATTGACTTGAGGATCTCTAACAATTATTTGGTGTATTCCTTTATTACGTTGTCTTCCTTTACTGTTTCTTGCTAAAATCCTTCTCACCTAACTATCTTGGAAAGCAAAGCCAAGCAAAGCCACTCGGACTTGAGTTCCAAATCCCACAAGTCTTGTGCAAAAGCACTAAGTCTGTGAGAATTGGGGCCAGGATCCTCGTGGCTGAATCATTCTCATGAAATTCATTTACATATATGTATATGTATTAAAATGTATATCCTAATCTAAGAAACTAACAATTATTTGAAGATATGTGTATTGTATAGTGTGTTTTATGTAGCACTTATAGAGGTAAAGGAAAAGGACAAAACTCTATTGCATAATAAACATGAAGAAAGATCATATAGTTCATAGAACCAGCATTCTGGGTTCTTACAGGCCTAGTATGCCCGAGATCCCATGACAGTACGCCCCGAGGTACCAAGTGAAGGAACTCTTTTTAAATGTTTATACAATAAAAGATAAGCCTTAACTATTCTATTTCAATCTCTTTCTCATTGAAAATATTATAAACACTTATTTTACTTATTTCGTAAGAGTAAATGGTCATTTTACGAGACTAAAACACTTAAAGTGATATTTTATTGCTTAGGAGGAATTGCATTTTTCGTCTTGAGGAGCTTTATGTGACTTGCGCACAACTTGGTTCGTAATCAGCCCTATTTAGCTGTGGTGAACCAAACCCAGTCCACCAAAACAACAAGTATTTGGGCCCGGGATCCTTGTCTCTACTTAGGCTTGTGTGCTAAGAATAAAAAGGCACTCTCACATTTTGGCGACTCCATTGGGGACTGGGAAAAAGGAGAGGGAAAAAGCAATCCCTTTGCAAGCATGGCACCAAAGCTAGGAAACACCTAGAGGAAGGAAAGTTTCTCTTAGTGCATTCAACATCAAGATCCCAAAAGTGCGGGTTCCTCCAACAAACGTCCTACCAAGGGACTTTATATGGAATTTTGGGGAACTTTCCAACACAAGATAAGTTTTATGCATTATTATTTTCTCAATTTTATATTTTGAACATAATGGACTGAAATCTATGGTTTTCAAATGGATAGCTATCACTATGTTGCATGAAAGCAAAAGCATTGTATTGTTTAATAATAGAAGTAGACACTTGTTCTACACAATATAGAATCATAGATAAGTTTAGTTGTCATACTCATCCTCCAATTAAATGGACCTCATATAAAGATGTTCATAAAAGATAACTGCCCAGCTGAATTAATTAGTTTTGAAAAATAATAAGTTTTGGGGAGCTTCCCAAAAGCTGGTCAGTTTGATTAGCATTTATGCAGTTAGTTTAGTCCTAAACTTTGAAGTCCAAAACTTGAAGATGCTTGATGAATGAGGTATTGGTGGTGTGAAACTACTTTATACCATTGGTCTCCAAAGGCAACTCATTGATCTCATAAAACTTAACTAATACTAAAGGTGTTTTGAGAGTACAGCCAACCTATAAAGTACAACCAAAAAGTTGAAAATGAATATTGAATTCAGCTACAAGAAGCAAAATCTTGTTTCTCATGAGGATTCTACTCTTTACAAAAAAGGGGGGAATAGGGGTCATGTAATAATATTTTAACAATCAAAAAATTGTCTCATTACTAAAAAAAAATGGAGAAGTGAGCAAAAAAAAAAAAAAAAAAAAAAAGATTGATGGAATGAAGATTGTATGAGCTACACAGTAAAGCAATTGCCTCATGTTTGGGGGCTGATTTACTTTCTTTTAAAAAAAAAATTCATAATATTGTTTCATTTTTTTTTTTAAAGAAAAAAAAAGAAAGAGAGAGAAGTAAGCGAATCAAAGAGGCTTGATGAAATGTAAATTACATAGCAAAGCAATCGCCTCATGTTGTGAGGCTAAATAATTTTGCAGCAACTTGATAATAATATCATATGGCGCAGGTTAACAAAATGGACAAGTTTCCTTTGCTCCGCCCATGGGTTTGGCAAAATGGAGTAGTTCCATGATCCCAGCAAAGTCTAGAAGATCCTTGACTCTAGGAAGCAAAGCCTGGGAGATCCTTGATCTTACCAAAGCTGAAGAGATCCTTGATTCCAAATGAGATCCTAGATTCTAGTAAAAAAAAAAAAGAACTGAATAGTTCCCTGGGTCTAGACACGAATCCAACAAAAATAGAGTAGCTCCTTGATTTCAAAGAAGTTGAGTAGTTCCTTGGTTCCAACCATGGTTCTAGCAAAATGAAGTAGTTCTTTGGTTCCATAAAAAATTTTGAGTTGTTCCTTGATGGAATAGTTTTCTAATTCTAGCAAAGTGGAACAATTTTTTGGTTCCAACAAAGTTGAAGTACCTCCATGGATCCAGCAAAGTTAAATGGTTATAAAAAAAAAAAAAAAGGAAAAAAAAAAAAAAAAACTTTGATAGAAGTTCCACAATAACATCAAGAGAAGGTGGATCAAGCATGGTTCAACAACTACCTCATGTCCTGGGGCTAAAGCCTATTGTGCGATGGGCCTTGAATATATTTTGAAGAAAATCAACAGAAACACTACATTGCAAGTCAACAGCAAAATCAACATTATTGAAAGCTCAACAACTATACAGTACATCTATCATTTCTTATAGCTCAACAAATGGGCCCACCCATGGAAATAACAAGATTTGGAGGATAAATTTCCTTTGCCTAACATGGATCTCCTCATAGATCTAGCCAAGGCAACAACAATATCAACCATGACGAGGCATACCATGGTCAAGGAACTTAAGAGCTTCTTGGAAAGAGTTTCTTACATTAGGAAGTTCACACTAAGACCAGCCTTGGTCACTAGTGGACTATCCAAACTGTTGAAAAAGGAGAATGTTCTCATATAGGGAGCTAAGCATCCAATCATAAAACTTCAACATGAGTCATTTGCCTACCTTATGGGTACTAGTCCATGGCAAAATCATTATTGTTATACTTGGGATCCCGATCCCAAGCATACAGAGCATTAAAAGAAACCGAAATGAGGTATCCCAACATAGAAAGAGCACGTTTGGTGGCCATGCATCTCAACAACTGAATGATTACTTTTTACCACCAAATCCTATTGGTGATAAGCTCTCATCCAATAAAAGCCCTCCTCCATTAGCCCTTGCGATCTTGAAGAGTGGCCTAGTGGCTAATATTAATTTTCCAATACAACATAGGTCTGAAGGATCCCCAGAGCTGTCAAGAGCTAAGCTGTAGCAAACTTAATGGTCCAGTTCCCCGAAGAAGAGAAGAACATATTAAGTGAGAAGATCTCTAAAAAAGTAGTAGCAGTAGAGATCCTTGTAAAGAAATAGACTATGAGGTTTGTGAAGACAGCCTTCAATGAGCATGCTTAGAGGAAGCCTTCCTCTTCCAGGATCCCCGTTAAATGATCCCCCACTTGAAGAAAACACCATGACAGAATCATCTTTGTAGAGCTCCTGGCCACCAGTTCACCAGTGAGAGCAACCTTAGATGACTCATAAAAGAAGTTTATTTCCATAAAAGATTTGTTCACAGCCAAGAGAGGATATTTTAAAAGATCCTTGGAGAAGGAAACAAATCCTCAACCCTTTAAAGAAAAGAAAAGAAACCAATTCAGTGATTCCACTTGAGAGCGAGGGGCTACAAAGGAACTTTTTCTGAAGATTGAAAAATTCAATGGTCATAAACAAATTTTCCAAGTGGCATGGCCTAGGACTTGGGAAAGGGCAAACTTTCCATGTACCTGGCACAGGACTTGACCAAAACAGAATTTTCCAAGTGGCATGGCCTAGGACTTGGGAAAGGGAAAATTTTCCATGTACCTAGCCCAGGACTTGATCATAATAGAAATTTTCCAAGTGGCATGGCCTAGAACTTGGGAAAGGGAAAATTTTCCGTGTACCTAGCCCAGGACTTGATCATAATAGAAATTTTCCAAGTGGCATGGCCTAGGACTTGGGAAAGGGCAAACTTTCCATGTACCTGGCACAAGATTTGAACAAAACAGAATTTTACAAGTGGCATGGCCTAGGACTTAGGAAAGGGAAAATTTTCCATGTTCCTAGCCTAAGACTTGATCATAATAGAAATTTTCCAAATGGCATGGCCTAGGACTTGAGAAAGGGAAAATTTTCCATGTACCTAGCCTAAGACTTGACCAAAACAGAATTTTCCAAGTGACATGGCCTAGGACTTGGAAAGAACAAACTTTCTTTGTACCTGGCCCAGGACTTAGCCAAAACAAATTTCAAGTGACATGGCCTAGGACTTGGGAAGAGTAAACTTTCCATGTACCTAGCCCAAGACTTGGCCTACACCAAATTTTCTAAATACATGGCTCAGAGATTGGCCAAGACCAAAAGTTTCCAAGTACAACTAAGAAAATGGTCAAAAGCAAAAGTTTATGGGTACAAGCTGTAGCATGTACCAACAATAGGTACAAGTGCAGATTGTAAGCATATCCCAGTCATGGCTACAACTTGTAGCACGTACCAGCAATGGGTACAAGCTGTAGCACGTACCAGCAATAGGTACAAGTCAAAGCACGTCCCAGCAAAGGGTGCAAATTGTAAACAAGGCCCAATAATGGGTACAAAGAGAAAGAGCCTCGAGTGGGTATGAAAACCCAAAAGTGGGTGTATAAAGTACACAAGATTGACCTCCTTGAAAGGAATTGGTTCAAGGGAGCCTAAGGAAGCAAGGAAGGCGTAACTAAAAACAAATTCTAAGAGTACATCACTCGAAGCCGCAAAAGCATGGATACTTTTGCAAGTCTCTATACAAAGAGATTAGTCAATGACATTGCAAACCAACTAGCAACATTTCCCTCCTCCTACAAGGTGCAAACTCACCAAAGGCTTGGAGATACTTTGATTCAACAAAAGAAAGGTACCCTTTCGGTAAGCCCACTCATTAATAACATGTTTGAATATATCAAAACACTGCAGAAAGTTGTGCAAGAGGTATCACCCATGCACTAATACTTTATTCATGTAGATTAAAGTGAAAATTATAATATTTTGGTATTCTTACTTGACCAATTATCAAAAATAAAAATTTGGAATTCTTGTGTGGTTGAAATCCTCACATGGTTTCATATACATGAAATAATTTTATTGCTATGTCTTATTTGACAATTGGTTTTTCCAGTGCATACACTGGGGGCTAAGATAAGATTAAAAATTTTCCTTAGATATATCTTTCACTTGATGAAAATTGAGAAGCCTAGTGCAAACTTTACTATACATAAGTTCAAACCACTGTTATTTTCTTTGGCTCTTGAACTATATGGTATATAGCAATATAATTGGTGGCATGATATGCAAATAATCTGCTGCAATCTAAAATATTATACAATCTCTCAAAATTTGGAAAAAGAATAAGGCAAAGATCAAGAGCATCCACAAGAAGTGCAAGGTCTTTAGCTAAAGCAAGGCATGGAGATGTTCTTAAGCATTCTAAGCCATATCCTCAGGGAAGTTTCTGTCTCTTAATACATTTTGAGAAGAATAGCTAGCCTTGATTAGACTTTAAATCAGCATGTTTGTATGATTCAATGACTTATGATATCATGGTCTCATTGGTAAGTCAATATTCATGGACTAAAAATCTCATGTGGCAAACATCTGGGTGTTATTCACCTTAGCCATAGCAAGCACGTACTACAATGCATAGAATATCTTTGGCAAAGTTCATGGGGGCTTCCCTCACTCAACCTATTTTGTAAAACAAACAAAATCTTGTTGACAAAGCAATGCTATCTGATATTGAGATTTAATTTTTTGTATGCTACTTTCAAAAAGCATATCCTAGAATTACTAGCAAAAAACACTAGTGCTAGAAGTATACTCTTGGCATTAAATGTAATACCAATATAATTTTGGCTATATATGAATACTTCATTGTCGACCTGACAAAATTGATTTGTTTTATGGAAAATTGAATACCAATCTACAGCTCAATACTAACATGAAGGTGAATTCTAATCTTTGGCAACATGTTAGTTCATTCCATGAAGGAAGTGTAGCAATTCATTTGGAGTTTCCCTCAAGAATTATTTGATCTACGCATTGGTTCTACAAAGCAGTAAAGTGTCCAAAAACAATTTATTTTCTCGCGCATGGGCTACAGGTAACCCACGAGCTCGGGGGGCTAATGTTGAGGTCCAAAATTTCACAACAAAGCCCATTCCATAAAAAATAAAGAAGGCCCAATTCATGCAACAAGAAGAATCGATATCAAGGCTTTATGTATGTTCAAATTTCTAGCAAAAAAAGGCCATTAAAAAATCCAGCAAAATCCAGTAAAAGAACTAGGCCGAGATACCCAGAGGCTGCTAGAGGCTCGGGATCCTCAAGATCCTTGGGACGTGGAACACAACTAAAGTAAGATTGAAACGGCTCAAAGGAGGAAAACATAAAGGATGAAGGACAAACGAGTCACAAATGCCCTAGCCATGCAGTGAGGGATCCAAAAGTATAAAGCAAACATTCATGAACAAAGGAACTGTACCCCAAGGAACCAAACATGAGAAAACCATAAGTAGAAGTGGCTGGAGGGAGCTTTCAACCCAGCAGTAAAAGATCCCGACTGTTTGGGAAAAATGACAAGGATGAAGGGCAGACAAAAGCTGAAAAGGCGAAGAGGGCCAAATAGCTAAGATCAGCAACCTGGGTGGATCTTGGAATAGAAAGTTAGCTAGGGGCTTTTCGTTTGGTCGGACCAAAAGGAAGAAATTATGAGGAAAAAGGAAAGGACAAGCCTCTGGGTAATTGACACAGCACGAGCTCTAGTACCTAGGGAGGGGCAAAAGAGAGAAATCATTGGTACCTCAGAGCCTTAGAGTCACACTATAAAAGGAAGAAGCAACCAATGTTGAAAGGGAGGCAAGCAGTGAAGAGATCATAACAGAATCATTGAGAGAACTTTGTCAAATTCAAGGAAAACAGAGAAACATCTCCCGGTATCCCAGAAACAGCCACTAGCACATACTTGGATTCAAAAGGATTCAAACTTTACAAGTCTTAGAGGCTTAGATAGGCATTTAAGTCTATAATTTTTGAGCTTATTTGGACCTTGTATCACATCTTAGTAAGCATATTGTAATCCACAATTTAAGAAAAATAATGAAATACCTCATATTGACTTGAGGATCTCTAACAATTATTTGGTGTATTTCTTTATTACGTTGTCTTCTTTTACTGTTTCTTGCTAAAATCCTTCTCACCTAACTATCTTGGAAGGCCAAGCCAAGCAAAGCCACTCAGACTTGAGTTCCAAATCCTACAAGTCTTGTGCAAAAGCACTAAGTCTGTGAGAATTGGGGCCAAGATCCTCGTGGCTGAATCATTCTCATGAAATTCATTTACATATATGTATATGTATTAAAATGTATATCATAATCTAAGAAACTAACAATTATTTGAAGATATGTATATTGTATAGTGTGTTTTATGTAGCACTTAAAGAGGTAAAGGAAAAGGACAAAACTCTATTGCATAATAAATATGGAGAAAGATCATATAGTTCAGAGAACCAGCATTCTGGGTTCTTACAGGCCTAGTATGCCCCGGGGTACCAAGTGAAGGAACTCTTTTTAATGTTTATACAATAAAACATAAGCCTTAAATATTCTATTTCAATCTCTTTCTCATTGAAAATATTATAAACACTTATTTCACTTATTTCGTAAGAGTAAATGGTCATTTTACGAGACTAAAACACTTAAAGTGGTATTTCATTGCTTAGGAGGAATTGCATTTTTCGTCTTGAGGAGCTTTGTGTGATTTGCGCACAACTTGGTTCGTAATCAGCCCTATTTAACTGTGGTGAACCAAGCTCAGTCCACCAAAACAACAAGTATTTGGGCCCAGGATCCTTGTCTCTACTTGGGCCTGTGTGCTAAGAAAAAAAAGCACTCTCACAATGTGTATGCTCAATTACTTGTCGATCAAGCCCAAAAAGATTTTTGAGTGCTTTATATGTTTTTGAAAGTGTTTTTATACTTTCGTGTTTTTAGTTTTTGTTCAAAATGCATTTTTGTATTTTTCTTCAAAAACTGGTTCAGAGGCAGTTTCGCGATAAGCTCACAACTTAGAGCTTCCCACTAAACCTGCTTAAGGGAAATAAAATTTTTTCTAGTTCATATAGAGAGTCTCGAGACTATCTCACGAGTATTTTGCAACTAGACCCTTCTCGCGAAATGAGTTTTAGGCAAAAACTGGAAAAACACAAGTTTCATACAGAGGCTATCGCGACTGTGTCGCGACTAAAAGCTTCTCGCAAAAGCTTTTGTGCTTCAGTTGTGTTTTTCACGACTAATATCGCGACTGCCTAACCCGTGAAAAACGCATGTTTTTAGTTTCATAAGGCAGATGTGACAGTTTTTCAAACACTCTCTATTTTCCCTCACCTTGTCTCTCTTGAACCACTCTTAACCCAAAACTAATTTTCACTCAAACCCTATTATTTTCAAGAGTGTTTTTTGCAAAATCAACATCAAGGTATATTTTCTAAAACATTCTTTTCATTTTTGTCTTAGATTATGTAGAAATTAACTTAGGTTTTCAAAATTTGGGGATTTTCAAAAAAGGGTTGGGATTTTTAATTTTAAGCAAAATTTCTTCAAATCTTTGATTGGGCTGAGTCCCATTTGGTTTATGTGTATCTGTGTTGGCGCCTTGTGGCAACCTAAACATGTATTAAGGCAGATTTCATTGTGTTCATGCATTGTTCATTGGTATTGTGCATTGTTGCATGCTATGTGTTTGACAGAATGTCCATGTGACATCTTTGTGATGTAGTGGACTCAAATGAGTTTCAGATTGTGACCTATCAAGTGGTATCAGAGTAGGCACACTCTGATTAGGTTTAATCTTTGCTGTGTTGATCCATTGACCCCTGTTTGTCATGGATAGAGGACAATCTTTAATCATACCTCCTTTATTTGATGGCACTAACTATGCATACTGGAAAGTACGCATGAGAGCTTTCTTGCAAGGAATGAGCAAGATCCAAGAGGGTTGGTGGACGGAGAGATCGAGTGAGAAATGAAGAAAATCGCGACAGATCCTTAAATAGGCACCTCAGTAAATCTCGACAGCTGAGGTGTTGAGAGGTATCGAGGAAGCTGTCGAGGAAGGTATCGAGGAAAATGCCTTCGACAGATGAAGGTATCGAGAGGTATCGAGATGCAAGGAGAGATTCAGATACGAGAAGCTCAATCGATCGCGAAGGTGTCGAGAAGGTATCGAAGAGACAGAAGAAATCTCGATCGATCCACAAGGTATCAAGACAGGTGTCGAGAAAGAAGACACAAACAGCATAAGTGAATCTCGATCGATCCAACAGGTGTCGAGAATCTATCGAGAGGACAGAGACATTCTCGATCGATCCATCAGGTGTCGAGGAGGTGTCGAGATTGCGATAAGAAACAACATGAGAAGCTCGACAGATGACCAGGTATCGAGGAAGGTGTCGAGCCAGCAGAAAAAGGCAGTTTTTCAAGAAGGGAAAAACACAGACATGAATGCAATCCAACACACATCTCTACCAAAGATCCACTCAACATTTAAACCTCTCAAAAACATCTTTCAACAAGAAAATAAGCACAAGGATCATGCAAAACACACACACACACACTAAACAAGTCTAACCAATTTTATATTTCAAAAACAAGTTATGACAGTTTAGTGAGCATATATTAGCACATGTAAAACCTTTGTGATGGCCAAATCACATTGTACCTGCACATGTATCAAAAGTAGCAAAGAATATTGCGTGTTGTGTGTGAAAAACATCGCAAGATTGCATATGTGTATAGATGTTATGATGATCTGAGATATGAGTAAATAACTTTTAACTCACACACAATCATAACTGTTTGATGGGGACTATCACCTTCAAGGTACATCCTATGACTCCCACATCTCCTAGAAAACACGCTTGCAATCATGTTTAAAGCATTTTTAATCTTTTAGCTTTATATTTTCTTTGCATATTTTCTTTTAAGCATATCATGCATGGGCTTATAAAGAGAGAAAAGAAACACCCAACATGTTAAGCATAGACATTGCACTTTTGCTATGCCGAAGCATACGGATGTCTTTGACACTGCACTTTTGCTATGCCGAAGCATATAGGTGTCTATGACACTGCACTTTTGCTATGCCGAAGCATACAGGTGTCATACAATGATTGGCGGGCAACAGTGGTGAGATGGTCATTTATGCCTTTCTCTTAGGATTTTCTAGTCCTACCCGTCAAAAAGAGTGATATGAGTGTTAAGTTTTAAGAGATAACCTAATCTTACTCATCACAAACAAAAGCCACAAAGCTCACTTGCTTAGTTGTGCATAGAGATGCTCATCTAAGCTACAAGAGATACAAAGTTTAGAAAACTTTATTTCATTGGCCATCCAAGGTACACAAGTACCAAAGTACACATAACACACACTGTTTTTTGTATTTTTCAATTTTTCAAATTTTTTTTTAATTTTTATATCAAAAACAAAATAAGCAAAACTGAAAATAAACAAACAAAAACATGTTATCAAAGCAAAGAAAAAACTAGACTGACTCAGCAAAAAAGAAAAACACACAAGTAATGCAACAAACAAGAAAAAACAAGAAGGAAGAAGAAAGTGATGAAATCACTTAGAGTCATTTTTCTTCCACTCCTTGGAAGAACCTTTCCTTTGATAGAATCCTTGAACAGGCGGTGAGGGGGAAGAATTTAAACCGTTCAAGTTCGAAAGAAACATGAGGGCTTTCAGAAGATCTCCAAGAGGAGCAAGAGAGGATTGAAGCTGATTTTGGCTTCCAGATGCTATCATGCCATTGCTCTGTTGAGTGGCTAACCACTTATAGCAATTTGGTCGAGTGTGACTGGCAGCTCCACAATAATGACAGAGATGCTGCTTCTTTTGTTTAGGCTTTTAAGAGTTAGCCTTCTTAGCCCTAGGGTTTTTGGCATCTTTCTTATCTAGCTTAGGGAGTGCTCCTAAGATAGATTTTCCCTTGTCTTAGTTCTCACTAGCTAATTTAGTTTTAACATCAATGTTCTCAATTTCAATGTTATTAGCAGGAGGAACAAAAACAGTATTGCTAGTAGAAGCAGTATTAGAGAAAGAAATACCATACCCCAAACCAGTTCGATCCGAAGCAGGTTTTTGATTGCTAAGCATCTCATCAAGCTTTGCACTTGAGGTCCTCTCCAGTTGAGCTCTGACTTGAAATAGCTCCGCTTCAAGCTTCTTGGTCTTCTCAGCCAAAAAGTTGTTCTCAAATCTCAGTGCTCCAATAGTTTGATTCGCCTCATCAAACTTCGTGGACAACTCTTCACGATCGAGTTCCACATCACTGAGCTTCTTGGTGGCCAGCCTATATAATTTCTCATGCTTTTCAGAGAGCTTGTAAAGCTTCTCATAGGCTGAATGGATATCATCTTGATCATCCATCTTCTCAAATTTGGACTCCACCAATTCTTCTTCTTCATCCACTTCTTCAACAATCCCTTCAGTAGGATTGACTGTGGCAGTGAAGGCATTTAGGATTCCGTCATCCTCATTGTCGGAATCATCTTCAGGCTCGGTGTCACTTAGAGTTACAGCAAGGGCCTTGCTTTTCCCAGTGCTCTTCAAATATGTAGGACACTCATGTTTCATGTGTCCGAACCCATGACACCTAAAGCACTTTGGTTCTGTAGGAACAGTATACTGACCGCCCTCCTTAGCATCCTTCTTCCCTTTGTCTTGGCTTTTGAACTGAGAAGAACTGAACTGCCTGCGGTCCTTGTCGAAGCTCCTTCCATTGGCATTCTTCATAAACTTTTTGAACTGCCGAGTAATGTAGGACTTCATCTTAGAATCTTCATCATCAGAAGACTCATCTGTATCACTGCTCTTTGCCTTCAAGACCATGCTTTTGCCTTTATTGGACTTGCCAATCCTGGATAACCCTATCTCATAGGTTTGCAAGTTTCCAACCAGCTCAGTCAAAGGAATCTTGTCTATATCCTTTGATTCCTCAATTGCCGTAATCTTGGCATGAAATCTCTCAGGTAGAGATCTAAGCACCTTCCTTACAATCTTGGGTTCAGGGATGGTTTCCCCAAGATTGAAGGCTGAGTTCACTATGTCCTTGAGCTTGGCATAGAACTCATCAAACGACTCATCCTCCTCCATCTTAATTTCTTCAAAGCTTGTAGTGAGCCTCTGAAGCTTTGAATCTTGTCAGCCTTTGTTCCTTCATAGGTTGTCTGGAGGATGGTCCAAGCCTCCTTAGCAGTTTCAGTTGAGGATATTTTCTTGAACTCCTCATTGGTGACTGCACTAAATAGGGCATTTAGTGCTCTGCTGTTGAAGTTAGCCGCCTTGATCTTAGCATCATCCCAATCAGCCGGTTCTTCTTTTGGCTTAGTCCAGCCAATCTCTACAGCTTGCCACACCTTCTCATCTAAAGACTGCAAGAAAGCTCTCATGCGTACTTTCCAGTATGCATAGTTAGTGCCATCAAATAAAAGAGGTATGATTAAAGATTGTCCTCTATCCATGACAAACAGGGGTCAATGGATCAACACAGCAAAGATTAAACCTAATCAGAGTGTGCCTGCTCTGATACCACTTGATAGGTCACAATCTGAATGACCCCTTGTGATTAACCCTAATTAATTAATTTAGCCAAGTAATTAATTAATCAATTAATCATGCAATTTTATGGAAGCACAAACAAATCACCAATCAACTAAATATGTAGCGGAAAATAAATAACACGGTGATTTGTTTACGAATGGGGAAAACCCTAATGGCAAAAACCCCACCGGGTGATTTTCAGGTCACCACTCCCGAAACTCCACTATTATCAAATCAAGCGGTTACAAGTAAAGGAATCCCAAGTACCTTACCAACCTACAGTTGAACCCTTACCCCAATACCCAATTGGACTTGATCTGTAGTGACAGTCTCCACCTTTGATGCACGGCTCCCAAGTACGTGACTTCAGAACACCAACTGAGGAAGAATGGTTGGCTGCAAAGTTCTTCAGTTCATCCACTTGATGAATAGCAGGAAGATCCTTGGTTACAAAACCCTATGGTGCAAATACACAGCAACTTCTTGATGGAAGATGAACTAGGTCAAGAACTTCGTCTGTTGATCACAATTTGCTTAAACAGAGATTGCTCAATGATAATGCAACTTGTGTCACCCAAAACGGCTCTTAAAATAATCCTTTTATATGTTTAGGGTTAGAAGAAAAGAAGGCCCAAAAACATATTCACGGATCCCAAGAAAATCAGATTGGAATTCTGACTTTTTAAATCTCGACAGATAGCAATTGTCGAGATAGCTGTCGAGAGGTGTCGAGATTTAAAAACTTTGCACTTCAGCTTGCTTTCTCTTGGACAGACTTGATGACTTCAACACTTGACCTTGAAACATTGTTTCTTGAAGTATTAAAAACACCTAGAACTACCCAATTACAAGCAGAGTGCGTTTTGTCAAAGGATTAGCCAATTTACATAACTAAGCATATATGTCCTTAAACAAGTTAAAACATATATGTCCTAACATTATGTTATGTTTTAAGTATAGTTACTTTGGTTTTGGACTAACTTGACTCTAATCAAGTTTTGTGGTTTGTTTTGCATTGGTTGCACATGTTTCTTTTCTCTGTTGTCTATACATGTGCAAATATCTCCTACCAAACATTCAACAACCAAGAAATCCTCAAAGCGTGCTTGCACGGATTCTGACAACTTCAAGTCTGCTGAGGTAGATATGGCTTACAATGACTGCTACAAGCGAGCCACAATAATTATAGAGAGAATTATCCAATTGGATACTCTTGGAGACACTTTCATTCCCGATGTGTTCATGGAGAGGACATGGACAAAGCTGTTAACTCCGAGTGGAAATGTATTCTCGGAAGTCATTAAAGTGTTCTTTTCAAATGCTAGTGTGGACGAAGACCACATTAACTGCTGGGTGAGACACAAGGAATTTATGATTACAAGAGATTCAATCCAAGACTTTCTTGAAGTTCGTCCACCTTCACAGCACAATCACAGTCCGGTATGATGATTTGGAATCAATTGAGGAAATGGTAAAGATTCTTGGGGGTACACCAACCAAGAAGTCCATGAACAAAATTCTATTCAGTCCAAAGATGAGAGCTCTTGCTTATGTGATGATCCACAATTTGTATCCGGTCACCAACCTGAGGACATTGTCCGGTCCAAGGACAATCTTCTTGTATGATCTCTTCACTCACAAGGAGATTGATATTTGTGGACACATTTTCCATCTTTTGACCAAGAGCATTGAGAAGCGGAACTCCAGAACAGTCATGCCATTTCCCTCTCTCATTATGGGCCTCATTGCAAAGGCAATGCTCAAACTTCCGAGCGGTCTCACTATTGTGCATAGAGATTACCCTATTGGTGTGCACACGGTAACTCGAAGCACAGCTCACATTCGAGGATCTAGAACCGGTGTGTCTTCAATACCAAGGGATTGTGTTGAGGAAGAGGGTGGTGACACAGAAGAGGAGACTGATAGATTCACCACTGCTCCAGAGTCTTCAGGTCAGCCATCATCCTCAGCACCAGCACGAGGATCAGACAGAATTGATTGCCTCCTAGCTAGAGTGGACCAGATATTTACCATACTTGACTCCCATGTGTAGCACACCGCAAACCAGTTTGCCTATATCCAGGGTCAGATCACTACAGTATCTTCATAGATTGAGGATTTATCCATGGCGTAGGGGTTAGATTCAGAGTCCGACCAATTCTAGTCTCTTTGGCCATTTTGGTCAAAAAGGGGAGAAAATTTTGAGGGGGAGCAGAACACAAACAAAGTTTAGACTTAGATACATTGGTTTATTCAGGCGGTTTAGCTTTATTTATGTCTTGGTTTAAACTGTTTACTATTTTGGTGTTTATAACTCTTGGATAGTTGTCTTCACTGCTTTTATTTAAAGCTTAAGTACTATGTTTTATATTTCAGCTTATATTCAGTATTTGTGTTTATCTCAATGCTTTGTAGCATTTTTTTGTACTTTTAGATGTTGATTATATAACTTGAGTACCTCACTCTTGTACCCTAGTAGGATATTATTTCCTAGATGTAAATACTTCGTGTATTTTGCATTGGTTAAGTGTTGGACATGCAATTGATCCTTGTGATTGATCTTAATTGCATTGCGTGTCTAGATGAGCAATTAATAGCTAAATGTTTATTGTAGTCATTTTCTAATGACTGTTCTTGTATGATCAAGATATGCTTACATATTCTATAGTGTTTATGAACTTGATCGCACTTTACTTGCTCATGTACATTCCATGTATTCAACTTGTCATAAGCTTAAGGAAAATTTTGTTTGTGTGCGAGTGTTTCAGGTTACAGGTATATACATGCAAGTGCTTCATAGCATCTAGAATAGGTGTGAGTGAATTTTGCCACTGTTCCCAAACTCACATCTAAGCCTATAGTATGTTTTAGGGGTTTTGTCATGGAATAGCCAAAGGGAGAGATTGTAAAGTTGTAATTTACAACTATTTATTTTGTTGGCTTTTTTTCCGTGCCAAATTTGATTGTAATTATGTTCAATCTTTTGTGCCCTATATTTTCTGTGGGATTTAATTGTAAGGGTTATGTGTGAGAGAGAGAGAATGTGAAGACTCAAGCAAATTGAAGACTGAAGAGTTTTCGCGGGTAGCTTGCGACTAAGCATCCCGCGAAGTGAAGCATGTGCCTAGCACATGACTGGAATGTGAAGAGTCAGGACAGGATGGAAACAACTGTGTTTTGCGAGTAGCTCGCGGGTAAGGCCTTCCCCCGAGACACCCGCAAAACATTCTGTTTTGCCAAACTGTCATTTCTGATACACACTTTCTGTGCCTACGCTATTTATACCCACATTGCCCACAGATGTCGAGGTGTGCTTTTGAGAGAAAACCCTAGCCACAAACCTTGAGAGTTAGAAATTGTTATACCCACATTTCTTTACATAATTGCTTGTGGATTTTCCTCGACTCCTACCTCTCCATTTCCATACCATTGAGAGGTTGATAGCCCAAACACTTACCACACACTTTCAAAGTGTTCAGTGAGGTTTTGGTGCTGCTAAGAAGCATTGGAAGAAGCCAGGCTTTGGTTGATGTAATCGGGCGTATTACGGGATCTGGAGAGCTAAACAAGACATGGTTCCGAAAAGCCTTGTTGGAGTAGGAGCTTGGAGGGCTTAGGTACATCGGGTAGATTAGGCTTGGAGGGCCTAGGTACATCGGGTAGATTAGGCTTGGAGGGTCTCTTGCTAACCCATGTATTCCAACTGATTGTCTAGTGGATCGATTACCACTTAGAGGGCGGCGGAAAGGTTTTTCACCGAGTTCTTTGGTTTCCTCTTTGATAACACATCGGCGTGTTATCTTGTGTTTGCATTCTTCTTCCCTACTCTGTTACCTTTCATTTTATTGCTGTGTTATAATGATTATAGGTTAGAGTAGCTTGTTTGTTTATCCGCTCGCATTTACTCTATTCCACACTTAGTATTAAGTTAGAGTAAAATCAATCGAGCCGTAACTTTAATTTGGGGGTCTAAACAGCTCTTGTGTTTTCAACACATTTTCGAGCATTCAATGTGTAGGTTGCATTTTTTGGGCTTTTTCTATTATTTTAGCAACCTTCTCATTCCAAAAAGTCACAATATCCAATGATTCAAGAAAGTTCCCACGATTAGATGAAACTAAAGCTTTCATCTTGACCTCTAAAAGACATAGCTTGAAAGGCAAGATGAAAAGATATATATATATATATATATATTCCCATTTAGAAGTCAAACCCAATTTAAGATGAAATTTACTCTTCTAAAAAATAAGGACTAAAATTATAGTTGTACTTAGAAAAAACAAACTGAGGCTCTAACATACTGTACCTAGCAAAATCATCTACAATAATGGTGAATAGATTTAAGGTGATGTGAAGGGGGTGGGGGGGTGGGGAGGGGGGGAGCATTATACTAAAAAAATAACAATACTAACAAATATGTACTCCTAATAGACCATTAGAAAACCATCCTATTAGCCATAATTATATTTCCTCTATAATGGAAAGGTAATTAATGTTATTGCCAAGCACAAAATTGAGCTTGCAAAGTTTAATTGCTTCATGATCAACATATTTGATGCCAGTCCTAAAAAATCCAAATATAATAAACATGACTAGCCATCTAAAAAAACAAACAAGAAGAGAGCAAATCGATTCAAACTTGTACCAATTGAAAGTTTAATAAGCGTATAAAACACTATGAACGTTTAGAACCCCAATTACAAAATTATCAATTCAAGCTTAACGTCAAACGATACATGTGTGGAAAATGAACATAAGCTAATAAAAGAATTGATAAATAATCTAAACTAAATAAAATCACATCCACAGCAGAAATTAAATGGCAAAGATTAAGGGAAGAGAGATGCAAACACAAAGACAACACAACAATGTGTTATCGAAGAGGAAACCGAAGCCCTTGGCGTAAAACCTCTCCACTGCCCTCCAAGCGATCAATAATCCACTAGAAAATGAAGTTGGGATACATGAACAGTAGAAGACCCTCCAAGTCTAATCTACCCAGTGTACCTAAGCCCTCCAAACTTCTTGTTCTAACGAGGTTACGCCCAACCTTTGTTTTTCTAGCTTACCGAATTCCGCTATAGCCCCTAGCATCAACCAATATCAATTGGTCCCTTCTTAACTGCTTCCCAAATCACCAAAAAGCCTTCTCACAGATATGGGTATGGTGAGAAAAGGATTTGGCCAAGAACCTCTTAAGGATGTAACAATGGAGAGGGTGAGAATAGAGGAATTTGAAGAGTCTATATGTAAAGATTATGGATGAGTCAATCTTGTTTTTCTCTAGGGTTTCTCTCTCAAAATTCTCTCTAGAAGCTCTCTACATTTCGTGGGTATAAGGGGTATTTATACTGGGGTGAGAAAGGAATGCGAAGAGTTAGTTTTTCCAAAATAGAGTTGGCTGACGACTTAGCCTCGCGACTTGACTGAGTCGCGAGTTCAAGCCGCGAGCTAACTGAATGGCCAGTCTGGACTTTTTGTCCTATAGTGCTACAGTTGGAATGACGGTTCAGCTTTTCTGCATGCTTCACTCGTGTGCATCTTCTGGCGGCTTGCCAGTCGCGAGCACCCGCGAGATCCAGTTGCGAGTCCCTACTTCACTGCACAGTCTTGAGCATTTCTTCACACTTTCTCACACACTACCCTTACATGATTCCCACCTAAATACAGGGTTTCTAAATGCTGAATTAAAAGCAAATTTGGTACGGAATACAGCCAACAAGATGGTTGATTAAATTCAACCTTACATGAAGCAAAACGACCTTCTGAGCAATAGTCATTGCTTTGCTATGAGGTACCTCCTAAAAATGATGAATTCCATCTTTTAGGCCCCGAAAATTTGCGATTTTGCCGTTTATAGTAATTTTTGTTTCCATAATAACTTTTTGCTCAAAAGTCAAAATAAGGTCCCGCTTATTTTGGGATAACCCTTAAGGTTAGTACTTTATAATTTTGCATTTAACTCAATTTTTTCATTTTTGGTAAATTTCAGTATTTTGTCACCTAATCACGTAATTAGTGTGAATTAGGGTATTGGACGTTTCCTAGTCGTCCTAGGTTTTTACTTTTTAGTATTTATACATTTTATAGCCATCAAAGCCAAATTAGACTATTATCAATATAAACACAAATGTTTTGTCAATTTTCTTCTTTGGTGGATTCTGGTTTTTTATCACCTTGTGAATTCAAGGAGCCTTTCGTGGATTCGAGGTTTATTACTCAAGAATTAATAGTTTAGTTTATGTCAATCAAAAAGAGCATCGAGTGTACTTTCTTCAGGCTTCCACAACATCATGGCAGTACAAGAAAATAAACTTTCCCTTCAGTTCCAAGAAAAAACATGGATGTTTCTATCCAAAATTGACATCCAGTGCCATTATCAAATAGAGAACAATAGTTCACACAGGCACAGTTATTCCAGCAAACATCTGCAATCACTGATGCCGAGACTTGAATTTGACAAAATTGATGGATCAGAGTAGTAATAACGAGGCCTAAGTTCAAATGCTTCACCACGATGCCTACATACGAGTTGTTTCCATCTCTGACATCCTCCATTAGTGTTATAGCCATAATACTTATTTGCTCGGGCAATAATAGATCCATAATTGAGATCCTTTAATTCCCCCATAGAAGCAAGCATCCATTTCGACTGCTGACTTTGATCTATATTATTATAAGTGAAGTATTCTTCATCCATATTTGAAACGGCGATGAAATCGTATTTTCAAATATATATACTCAAATATATGAGTCATACAAAAATTAAAATTTTTTCTTGAGTATGTAGGTTGATTGGCCCCCCAATCCCATTAAAATTTTGATATGTTTATAAAAATTGAATTAACTGAATCCCTAAAAAAGAAATTGACTTAATAGAAAGGGTTCTTAGTTTTTGGTTGTTCCTCATGCATTTTAAGAATTTAAAAAAAAAAAAAAGAAAAAAAAAAAGCGAGTAAAAACACTTCCCTTACGTACTAGAGGTTGATGGTTGGCAAGCAGTGGAGGCAGCAAAGTGCACTCCTCTTCTTAAAAAAAAAATTACACAACAGCAGCTCTACTAGCAGATAAATTGGCATTTGATTTTGGATAGATCAGCACAAAGGAGCTGAGTTCTTCTTCTCCCCTTCTTCTACCTCTATATTCTTTGTTTCCAAATTCTCTTGATTTTTATGTTATGTTGTCTGGAACAAATTTTGACACTACTGTTAAATATGGTTGTTTCACCACAGATATGTGGTTTTCATATTTTGTTAATAATTTTATGATAGTTGAACAGTAATATTTCTTGACACTATAAAACTACTTTTAGAGATAGAGATTGAATTTAATTTGTTATCTCACTAGGAATTGTGCAAATACACACCAAAATCTTACAATATTTTTACAATAATGGACTGTCAAAATAAAATATTATATCCAATTCCACCCCAACCAAAAATAAACGTGTTGTGAAAATATTGTAGTCTTTGTTGCATTCCTAGATTTTCTTTTGAAAAGTACTACCTACACAATTTTTTTATAACTCTTTCACAACAGATCTTAAGCACTTGGTTGTTATTGGTTCTAATTTGAACTTACCGTTGATATTACTTTTTTACTCCACCAATAACAACTCGTAACACTTTGCCATTTAAGATTTGTTGTAAAAATATTGTAAACATAACATTTCTCTTTTCTTTTTGACTAGTTAATAAAAGGATGATACTAGGAATATTACATGTAGATCGAATTTACAAATGATGAATCATCAATCACAAAATATAATTCAAACATTTATTTATCATATGTAAATTTTACAAACTATAGCATTTGTATACAAATATTATAAAATATAGTATTTGTATAGTTTAAGTGTTGTAACTCTGGACTCAGGAACTCCGAGGACGTAGAGGCGAGTTCTGGTCTTGCTTTTTGCAAGTGTTTGGTCTTGCTTTCTGCAAGTGTCTAGTCGTCTCTCTATGAGACTCTTAGGTTGACTGTGTAAGGCTGAAAGAGTTGAACAATGACGGAGGAACTAGAACAGCTTTGGAAAAAACTCTCCTTCACAGAGGAGGAAGACGAAGACATAATCTTGGGAGAGAATAGCACGAAAACAGCAAAAGAACTAGGCAAAAACTGCCTAGTCATGAAGATCCTTACTCAACGTAGCATCAACATAGAAGCCCTGAGAAAAACCATGAGGATGCTATGGAAGACAAACAAGACTGTTCAAATATCGGAGATTGAAGAAGAACTTTTCCTAGTGGAATTCAGTGACCCAAAAGACAAAAAGAAAATCTTGGAAATGTGCCCATGGAGCTTTGAGAAAAATTTGGTGCTTCTTCAGGAGTTTTCAGGTGAACAGGTCCCAAAGGAAGTTGACCTTAAATGGTCACTCTTCTGGGTCCAAATCTCAAACCTCCCTCTTAAAAGCAGAACTAGGGAGATAGGCATGGAGATTGGCAGCAAACCTGGAAAAATCCTTGAAGTTGATGTCCCAGAGAAAGGTGTTCAATGGGGACGGTACCTACGGATTAGAATCTAGATCGATGTTACAAAGAAACTCATCCGGGCAAAGAAGGTTAGCATTGAGAATGATGAACCAAGATGGGTTTTCTTTAAATACGAAAGACTGCCAAATTTTTGTTACCTGTGTGGCATAATCGGACACAGCGAACGTGAATGCCCTGAAAAGGGAGAAGCCAACGGTGGGGTGGAAAAGGAAAAATATCAATATGGGGCTTGGCTACGCGCTGAACCGATGAAGCATACAGGCTATAGTTTTGAGGCATCTAACCGAAGATCTGAAGAGTCCGATCAAGCCTTGGGTGGTTCTTGGAAGGAAGCAAGCACAGCTGAAAGGCGTGCCTCACGTGCCCCAAACTCCCTCATTAGGTGCGGTGACATCAGCCCAAAAAGGTAAGTTGACAACCAGCAGTATCCCAGACTTGCCACAAGAAAAAAATATTGGAAAAGAAATTTGCAAAAAGCCTGTCACTGGATTGACAAGGCAAATAGGCGAGATTCAACAAGCTACGGCGCCAACAGCTCGCATGCCTGGAGAAATTCAAAACATGGCAGAAGGCAAGGGACAAAACGACAAATCCCCGGTGATGCCCTGTTCAAATGGGCTAACAAATGAGCCAACCATCGAAGGCCCAGTGGCAATGCTATACGATTGTGAAGTGGGCTAGGTCCTTGAAGCCCCTGGTCCTACCCCGGCCTATTGGAAATGTATCAAAAGAGAAAAGACCGATGATGGGTCACCTATCAAAATGGAGCCTATTGGAACTAAGAGGCCTAGTCCAAGCCCGCTCCAAGCTCTAGATCCTAAAGTTCCACACATGAAGAAGCTAAAGGAAAACAATTAGAAGGCACGAAAAAAAGGAACAAATTCCGTGGGAAGTAATACCAATGTGGATGGCGGCAAGGTGGTGGCTGTGAAGCAGCCCCACCGAGCTCAATGACTACCTTAGCTTGGAACTGCCGAGGGCTTGGGATCCCTCAGTCAATTCAAGCTTTCAAAGACCTTGTGAGAGCAGAAGATCCCATGTTGGTCTTTGTTATGGAGACGAAGGCAAGCATTAGTCAGATGAAGAAGCACAAGAATAAGATAAACCAGCATCTACAAGCTCTAATCATTCCAAGTAATGGCAAAAGTGGAGGCTTAGCCCTCCTGTGGAAAGAAAATGTTGATGTTAGAGTCCAAAGCTACTCCCACTCTCACATTGATGCCATTGTTCATGATTCAAGCGTGAATATTACTTGGCGAGCTACCGGGTTTTATGGTCACCCCGATGCTGCACAGCAGTATAGTTCCTGGAGGCTCTTGGAAACTTTAAATACCTAGTTCGATTTGCCTTAGGTGGTTTTTGGAGATTTTAACGAGATTACTCATATTGAAGAAAAATGTGGAGTGGCTGAAAGAAATGCAAATCAGATGGAGGCGTTTTGTAATGCCTTAGACAATTGTGATCTTCGGGATTTGGGCTTTGTTGGGCAACGTTTTACATGGTGCAATGGCAGGATTGGTGATCAACGCACTCTGGTCAGACTTGACCGCATGGTAGCAAACAATAGATGGACTGCACTCTTCCAGCAAGCTAAGGTGTACCACAGGTCTATATCCTCGTCTGATCATTGTCTCTTAGCCCTTTATCCTGCCCCTCAGTTGAGACGTCGCCGTGGTAAAGCCCAATTCTGCTTCGAATTAATGTGGACTAGGGATGTGATGGAGATGGCTTGGTCTGTTGATAGCACAGTGGGAGATAGTTACTCAACCCAGGATAGGATAAAAAACTGCCAACACCAACTTTAGTGGTGGGACAAAAATGTCTTCGGAAACCTTAAAAAACAGATTAATGAGAAGCAAACAAGCCTCCAGTGCCTAGAAAACTGTAACAATCTCCATGAAGATGCTGTCAACATTCAAAGTCTGCGAAGAGAGATTAATGAGCTCCTTGAGCATAAGTCTGCAATGTGGAAGCAGAGATCAAAGTCATTCTGGTACCAGAGTGGGGATAGAAATACCAGATTTTTTCACACGGTTGCCTCCCAAAGACTACAGAAAAATAGAATCACCGGGTTAGAAGACAGCAATGGAGTGTGGCAGGGTGATGAAGAGAACATCCAAAGCATCATTTTAAACTACTTTTCTTCCATATATCAGACGGACCAGCCTTCACAGTTCAATCTTGTCATTGAAGCAGTTGAGAGAAAAGTAACGGATGAGATGAACAATTTCCCCGTCCAAACATTCCATCCCGATGAAGTTCGCAATGGGCTCTTTCAAATGCAGCCTACCAAGTCCTCAGGCCCGGACGGTATGCCTCTACTCTTTTTTCAAAATTATTGGAGTATTGTTGGATCGAATATAACTGAGTGTGTGTTAAATATCTTGAATACTGGTGTGATGCCCCCTAAATTCAACGATACTCATATCTGCCTCATCCCAAAAACCAAAAATCCCCAAAAAATCACTGAATACCGCCCCATAAGTCTATGCAATGTGGTTTATAGAGTCTTAGCCAAAGTCCTAGCAAATCGCTTGAAAAAAATCCTGCCTGAGATTGTTAGTGAAGCACAGAGTGCCTCTGTCCCTGGGAGACTCATAACAGACAACGTATTAATTGCGTTTGAGACAATGCACCATATCAAACAGAGAAGAAAGGGAAAGGAAGGTCTCATGGCAATCAAATTAGACATGAGCAAAGCATTTGATAGAGTAGAATGGGAATGTTTGGCTAAAGTAATGCAAAAAATGGGATTTCATGACCGGTGGACTTCTATTATCATGATGTGCATAACCTCTGTTTCTTACTCTGTACTAATCAATAGGGAGCCAAAAGGTGACATTATCCCTTCTCGGGGTATCCGCCAAGGGGACTCGTTATCGCCATTTCTATTTTTGCTATGTGCAGAAGGCCTTTCGGCAATGCTCCAAAGAGAAAAGAGGTTGGGGACTATTAAGGGGATCTCTATTTGTCGGGGTGCTCCGCGTTTGTCCCATTTGTTTTTTGCGGAGGATAGCATAATTTTTTGTCGGGCCAATATGAGTGAATGTCAGCGAGTTTGGGATGTTCTCCATGACTATGAGGCTGCATCTGGGCAAAAAATCAATAAGGAAAAAACCTCCCTTTTCTTCAGCAAGAACACCGGGACTTCTACTCAAGCTGAAATCAAAAATCTTTTTGGGGCCCAAGTCATCAAGCAACATGAAAGATACCTTGGCCTTCCATCCTTAATTGGCCGGGGAAAAGAGATGGCTTTTAACAGGATTAAGGATCAACTTGGACGAAAAATTGTTGGTTGGAAGGGGAAACTGTTGTCCCCGGCTAGTAAAGAAGTCCTCATAAAGGCGGTTGCCCAGGCCACTCCTACATATACCATGAGCTGCTTCAAGTTGCTTGACTTGCTTTGCAAAGAACTCAGCTTTTTGATCAGCAAATTTTGGTGGGGTCAAAAATCTGATGAATGAAAAATACCTTGGGTCTCTTGGGACAAGTTGTGTAAATCCAAAGATATGGGCGGCATGGGATTTAGAGACCTAAAAGCCTTCAACCTTGCTCTCCTAGCTAAGCAAGGCTGGCGTCTCCTCCAAAACATAAATTCTCTTTTCCACCATGTTTTCCAGGCCAAGTACTTTGCTGGCAGGTCTTTCCTTGAAGCTCAACTCGGCAAAAAACCATCTTTTGCTTGGCGAAGCATTTTGGCTACTACGAGCGTGGTGGAAGATGGAATTAGGTGGTCTGTTGGAAATGGAGACAAAGTGAAGATATGGTGCGACAAGTGGATCCCCAACCCCGAAACATACAAGGTCTTGACTCCTATAAAGCCCTTGATGTATAATGAGAAAGTTTCTACTCTAATTGACAAAGAAAGAGCTGTGTGGAAATCTGAGTTGGTTAATTCCATTTTTCTTTCCCATGAAGCTTTAACTATTTTGGCTATCCCTCTGAGCTCCACTCTCCCTGAGGACCGTAGGGTATGGTCTGGTACAGCCAATGGGGTGTTCTCGGTTCGAAATGCCTACCATGTCAGCCACAAACAACTGCCCAAGATCAATGTTGGGGAATGCTTAAATAATACCAGGATGAAGTCTTTATGGAAAGCAATTTGGAAGCTCCACTGCCCAAATAAAATTAGAAACTTTATTTGGCGAGAGTGTAAGGGCATCCTCCCAACTAAGACTAAGCTCAGAGACTGCAAGATTCCAGTGGAAGTGGAGTGTGACTTGTCTGAAGGTGTGGAAACTGCGGGTCATACATTCTGGAGCTGCGATATTGCCGCAGCAGTTTGGCAAATGGCTAATGTCAAAGGCCCTGGCCTCATGGACAACCCACCAAACTTCATGGACCTATTTTGGTGCGTAATGGAGGCAAAACCAGCCCAAGATCTTGATGCTTTTGCAACAACGGCATGGTTCCTATGGAACAATTGAAATGCAGTGCGACACGGGGAAACCAGTAGAACAGCCTTGCAAATTTTTGAGGCTTCAATACTCTACTTGGCGGAGTTCCAAACCCACTGTTCTTCTTCTAATGCCCATCAGTCCCACGTTCCCACTCTATGGAGGCCACCTCCACCTGGTTGGTACAAGACTAATGTTGATGCGGCTGTTTTCAAGGAGCGGGGTCAATGTGGGGTTGGAGTGGAGGTTCAAAATGATAAAGGCCAAATCATGGGAGCTCTTAGCAAAACACTGCCATACCCGTTGGGTGCTTTGGGCGCTGAAGCCAAGGCTGTTGAGATTGGCATAATTTTCTCCTGGGAGTTGGGCCTTAGGGAGATTATTCTTGAAGGAGATTCCCAAATTGTTATGAAAGCCATTGCCAGCCATGAACCGGGCCCTGTTCAGATCCAGCAACTTGTCACTGGTATAAAATCTTGGGTTCCAAAGTTTACAGCTTGGAAGGCAGCTTTCATACGCAGAGAAGGGAACAAGGCAGCTTTCATACGCAGAGAAGGGAACAAGGCAGCTCACCTCATGGCTAAACACGCTAAACTGATTTCTGAATGTACTATCTGGGTGGAAGATATTCCCCCTATAATTGTATCTCAAGTTCTAAATGATGTATCTGACTTGGGTTTCAGCCCAGTTTAATGAAAGCTTATCAGTATTCTTATAAAAAAAAAAAAAAAAAAAGTGTTGTAACTCAATTAACTAAAAGGGTTCAAATCCAAGGTTTAAATCTTGGTACTTTTAAATCTAAATCTCACTTATAAATAACACAAAAAGTATTAAGCTTATTACAATTATTTTTATGAATTTTAATTTAATGGATAAAATATATCATATAAATATAGTATATATTGATTTATAAAGGACTTCCATTAAGAAAAAGATTTATAAAGTGCTTAAATTACATTAATAGTACTATTTTTTATTACTATATATAACAATATATATATATATATATATATATAGTTTATATATAGAGAAGAAAATTATTCATATCCTTTTCTATTTGGCCTCCAAAGACAAAATTCCGGCTTCGCCACTACATTCAAAGTGAAAGGGCCTGGAGCTATGATTTCATCAGATAACACACATGTAAGTGACCATGTCTGGCCCATTTTGTGGTTGATCCCTAATTTCGTACCAGGCAAAAGTGTGTCGAATGGATAATCAAAACTTTGCCATAAGACCCCGTTATATAGTAGATCCATTAAAGTACAATTCTTTTAAGATAAAATTTACGGAGTCCAGTAGAGTAGCGACAGTGTTCATTGTAGGTTGAGCAGAAGAGTATAACACTATAGGATCCCCACCTAGGTGCATAATTTTCAATGTTCCTGTATTATCCAAGGTGAGCATGCCGGAATCGTTGGCAATAGGTTTGCCTGGATTAGCAACATATACATCAAATTTGTCTTCCTTGTCCGTTACTCCCAAAAAGGAGTTCTTGTGTTTATTGAAAAACTTCGAAATGAACTTCCTTTTTGCGAAAACCTATAGACCAATTGAGGAATTGAGCATGTCGCCCGGTTTGAGACTATCGCCTCCCAATTTTAATTTCCCTTCTGCAGCGTGTGTAGTACAGAAGCACGAGATAAAAAGAAGGAAAATAAATTGGAGAATATGTAATTTGATAGCCATGGTTGAACACTGAATTTCTCTAGTTGCTGAAATGGAAATGCAAGTGTTTAAATATTGGTAAGGTCAGATGCACTGTTTGAATGGGGCGATTCTATGAGACAATAGTAGTAGAATTACTTTAATGTTTAAATGTATAGACAATAGTTAGTGAGTTAGTGCCGAAAGAAGAAAATATCCATTACTCATTGGTCTAATGAAAGTGGATATAGATTTTAATGTACGAGGTGTGGTTGCATGAACTTGCATGCGGTTGTAGTTGAACGCTTTTTCTTTAAAAAAGAATTAGTTGTAGTCTCACACGATGCGCGAGAATAAATAAGTATTTTGTAATTGTGGTATAATATATAAATTGTTATTTAAATTTTGTGAAAGATAATTTGTTATTCCTATAAATTAAACAATTTCTAAAATTATTTTTCATCTATCCATCTTTACAAATATACCATTTTAATATTTTTGGTGTGTTTGATTGATATTATTCATTTTTGAGGTGATGCATATGTTTCTAAATTATATTATGGTACATTAAATATTTTTTTCTTTTTACAACTAAACTCTTTAAGTTTCAAATATATTATTCAATTTTCTCATTCTTTTAAAGGGGATTATCATGATAATAAAAACTTATCACAAAATTACACCTGATATTACTCAAATAGTTAACATACACATTCAAATACATAGCAAGATTGTATTTTGATAGAAATCCAATTTCAAACTTTCAAAATAACTAAGTATTATGTCAAACAAAAAACAAACAGAAGCTATATAAGAGAGAGAGAGAGAGAGAGAGCTTGTGATGGAGAACTCAAAACACACACCACCAAATCGTATCAACTCAAAATAGTGTTATAAAAAATATAATGGTTCATCAACAGTGGCATGATCTTAAAAAAATATAAAAAAAGAAGAAGGAAGATTTAAGTAAAGTTTGATTTGATTTAAAAAAAAAAAAAAGTAACGCTACAACCACAAACTATTTTACAACATTTTTACAATTTATTGTTGTTGGAAACGTTTGATTGGTTTTCATGAAGGCCCACTATTAACATCACTTTTTCATTTATCAATAACTACTCGTTATATTAGCAATTTGTAAAAAAGTTTGTGTCTCTAGCATTACTCTTAAAATAAAAGTAATCCTACGATTACAAACTATTTTGCAATATTTTTATAAAATGATGATGTGACCAACTTCTTATTAGTTTTTATCTAGATCCACCATTAATATCACATTTTTATTTGCTAATAACCACTTACCATATCAGCAATTTGTAAAAAAATTTGTAAGAAAAAGTTTGTGTTAGGTTCTAAAGACTTAAGAACTTATGTAATTAGAATTCTAATTTGTAATGTTGGCAAATCACGATCAAAACAGTTGTTAGTCTTGTTTAGACTTGCTCAAAGTTGTGCGTTTACGTAAAGTTTGAATCGAGTGACTGCAGAAAGTATTAGTGACTTTCAGTCTGGCTTGATCGATCGAAGCTTAGGCTCGATCGATCGAATATCGGGCAGAATGTTTTTTTTTTGCAGAATTCCAACTCAGCCCTAGCCTATTTAAAACGTTTAGGGTTTTATGTTTTGCCAAGGTATATAAGGCAAACCCTAGCCACATTTTAGAGGTTGCTCATATTGCTGTTTGTGTAAATCTTTTGTGAGATCTATGAGGAGCTTTCCTTTACACAAGCTTAGGATTATCAAGAAAGAGATTCGTTCAAGAACTTGATAATCATTCAGTTGCTGCCATAAGAACTTAAAGATACACAAGCGGGAGTGCTTGTACTTACTGGAGAATCCAAAAAAGAAGGAGTCTGTGGTCTCGGAGCTTGCACATGGTTGTGTCAGTAAGTTTCTACTGGTGGGTAGCAATAAGATGTAAGTGGTCTAAGTCTTATTGTAAAACTTCAATTCTTTCTATAGTAGATTCAAGTTTACCTTGAGGATAGCTAGGTTAAATCCTCCCTAGGTTTTTACCGGTGTGGTTTCCTGGGTCATCATATCTTTGTGTTATATATATTTCCGCTACTATATACTTGATATGATTGTTTGATTCTGATAACCTAAATTTGCATAATTTGACTAAGTTAATCACTTGGCAAATTAACTAGGTTAATCCTGTTGTTGGTTAAGGGGTCTAAAAACTGTTCAAGTGGAATCAGAGCGGGTAGCTCTCTTGTTGTAGATTTTTTGATCTCTGAACTGATCCTTGACCCTGTTGTCATGGAACACAGACACTCTCTGGTTATTCCTCCCCACTTTGATGGGAATAATTATGCTTATTGGAAAGTAAGGATGAAAGCATTCCTAAAATTTATTGATGAGAGAGTCTGGAACTCCGTTGAATACGGATGGGAGAAGCCCATTACTCTTGTGAGTGAGTGGCAAACTTCTCAAAAAGAAGTAGCAACTTTCAATAGCAAAGTTATGAATACTATTTTCAATGCTGTTTCTATGGAGGAATTTAAGAGAATATCTAATGTTGAAATTGCTCACACTACTTGGAATATCCTTCAAACTGTGCATGAAGGCACAAAGGCTGTTAAAATTAATAAGTTGTAGCAGTTAACATCTAGATTCGAAAGCATTAGGATGTCTGATGATGAATCTTTTGATGAATTCTATGCTAAACTGAATGATATTGTTAATTCTGCATATAATTTGGGTGAAATCTATGATCAACCTAAAATTGTTAGGAAGATTCTTAGATCTTTGACTGAGGACTTTAGACCAAAAGTGACTGCCATCACTGAGAGTAAGGATGTGGACTTCATCCCTGTTGATGAACTTGTAGGATCTTTTCAGTCCTATGAGTTGGACCTACCCAAAACTAGCAATCCAAGTCAATGGCTCTTAAGCCAGTTGATGATGTTGAGGTTGGTGGATTTGATGATGAGCTCTCTCCTACAGAGATTGCTTACCTTGCGAAGAACTTTAGAAACTTTCTTAGGAACAGTAACAGAAGGGCAAGAGGTACAAACACTGCTGAACCTAGAAACTTTAGGAATAATGATCCCACTAAGTTTAACAACAATGAAAAACCTAGAGAAAAAGTTGGTCAATCTTCAAACAATTTTTTGGGTCCTCAGTGTTTTGGATGTCAAGGGTATGGTCACATGAAATCTGAATGTCCCACATACTTGAGGTCTAAGGGGAAGGCCATGGCTGTAACCCTTAGTGATAATGAAGTTTTTGATGATGAGTCCAAATGTGATAAGGATGGAAACTTCATTGCTTTCACGGCTACTGCTATAGTCAATGAAAGTGTGTCTGTTGAAGAGAACCCTTCTGATGGGGAACTCTCTAAGGATGCAGATCTTCAAGAAGCCTACAATAAACTTTGCAAAGTTGCTACAAAGGATGCCATGAATGTTGAATTAGGCTTAAAGAAAATTGCATCTCTAGAGATTGAAAAGAAAAATTTGCTTGTTAAATTGTTTAATGCTAATGAACTTTTGAACAATGTGAAAATTGAGAATATGCTCTTGCTTGATAAATTAAATCTTTGGAACATGATTTATCTGTTGCTAGATCTGCTAGTTCTAAACTTGATCAAATGCTGAGTGTTCAAAAGTCTCCTTCTGACAAATCTGGATTAGGTTTTGTTGAAAGCATCTCTGTGTCTGCACCCATTTCACAAACTTTGTTCTTTCTTCTTCTTCCTCTGAACCCCCTGTGAGTGAGGTTGTGAGTGAGATTGCTAAACCTGAAGAGGTCACACCTCCTAGGAAGATTAGGGTTGGTCTAAAAGAATCTAAACCTAAGGAGTCTACCCTTTCTAAGGACAAGATGCATGGTAAGCCTGTTTGGGTTTGTCATTTTTGTGGAAAGTTTGGACACATTCGTCCAAATTGTTACAAGCTGCAAGCAGATAAGCGAGCAAATAAGCCAAAAGTGTCTGTGCCTCAAGCACAAGATCCTATGGCACTTATTGGTGAATTGGTAAAGGCTCTAAACCTTTATTCCAATCCTGGAGTTGGAAATCACTCTAATGTGAATAAGAACTCCAATGCTTGTAGTGCATCTAAAAGGTTTTGGATGCAAAAGGCTCGATCTAATTGAGTCTTTCTAACACGGCCCTTGTGCTTCTTTGCTCTACTATTTGTGACCATCGTTCTTTGGTTTCTATTGTTCTTTTTGTTTCTAGGATTTGTATTGCATAACATTCATGCATTTTATTCTAGGACTGTTTTTGTTTCCTCTTTTTAAAATAAATAAATTAAAAAAAAATAAAAAAAAAAAGGAAAAGGAAGCAAATTGTGTTATGTATTTACTCTCTTGGTTTTTGAAAACAAGGTTGGTCAATTTATTTTCACATAACATGTCTTTGTACCTAGTTTAGCCTGAATGAGCTTATTTATTGCACTTTACTAGTTAAAAGCCTTGTAGTGCATGTTGTGTGGGAAAGATGTTTATGATTTTTGATCACTTTGTCTTGATCTTGAAGTCACATGTCTTTGACTGTCAGACTTGAATTTTTTGAGAAAGGTATAAATAACCATCTCACCACTATTCACTAGCCAATCATGAACACCTTAGTGCATATCGTAAGATGTTGTGCTCGAGAAAGTGTAGCACATGCACAAAAAGAACATAAGGTGTAGTCTTGGTTTAAATGCTTAAAATTGGTGTGTACATTATTGGACTTAAAAAGCTAAATCAAAAAAATAAAATTGGTGTGTACATTATCCCGGCTATTTTATTAAGTTTTTGAACAACTAAAATTGGTGTGTACAATATAAGGCAAAATCAAGAAACTTACATGATTGCAAGCTTATGATCTAGGAGATGTGGGAGTTATATGATATAACTCTTTAGGTGATAGTCTCTTTTAAATTCTATGTGATGAATTTTGTAGACTTTGTGTTTGATTTCTATTCACATATCACCTCACATGTATCTCAAGTTTTTGCTAGTTGCACACACTATACGAGTTACTTCTTGCTAAACTTTGTACATGTTATTGTGTGTGTTTTTGGTTTGACCAACCAAGTTTGAAAATACTTTGATTTTTATGCAAATCAGATTTGTTACTTGAGAATTCAAAGGGAGATTGTTTGAAAATTTTAATTTTGGGAAAACTGGGTTTAAATCTTGTATTTTTGAAAGACATTGCATCTCATGCTCATGCATTTTGTTTTAAAAATTTTATTGCTTTGAGGAGTCTCTACACAAATTTTTTTTTTAATTTGATTTTTCCATAATTTCAATCGATCGAACATGTTTTTCGATCAATCGAAATTGCGATTAAAATTTTAAGTGAGCCTCTGTTTGTTTCGATTGATCGAAACTGATTTTCGATCAATCGAATATCGTGAATTAGGTTTTTAAAAATCAGATTTTGACTCGTTCAAAACACTTTTTCAAAAAGTTTTAAACTTTTCTCTCTCTCTCCGACTCGGACAAGCTCACTCATCAAATTTTTGTCGTTTTCCTCCCAAATTTTTTGCAAGGTTTTTCTCCTCTAAGGCTGGTAAGTCCTTTATACCCTTCCTTTTTGAGTTTATTTTCAACTTTCATGCATTTATCATGCATTTTTCTTTGCAAATTTCGAACCTATGCATATTGGGATTTTTGATGATTCATGCTATTTTTTGTGAAATTGATCATTGGGTTTTTGTTGATCAATTTTGGGTTTTGTGTTGAATTGAAATTCTAGGGCTTGAAATTAATCCGAATTGGGGATTTTGTTCAAATTTGGTTTAATTGGTGAAATTGGCTTGTTGAATTGATGTAATTGATCATTATAATATGCTTTCTAGCTTATGTGATGATCAATTGGTCAAATTTTTAATAAAACATACAAGTGGTTTTTCAAATTTTGGAGTTTTTATTAGAAACTCTATGCTCAAGCCAATTTTGTGAATTGAACTTAAATTGAACTTAGTTTTACTACATTAGTGCATGCATCATGCCATTTAATTGTTCATGCATCATATAGATTTTTATTCTTTCTTTTTTATGCTAACTTGCGGTCTGCCTTTGGTTCTTTCTTTTTCTGTGCTCTTTTTGGTTCTGCCTTGTGTTTCTATCCTTTCCTTAGCACCATGCCTAGGAATACTAGAGCTCATATGGCTGCCCTTTCTTCTTCTAGTCCCTCGTTTGATAGTGAGAGGTTTCCGAGTGAGAAAAACCAAGAGATCTTTGATACCCTAAACCTTAGGAGAAAGATTTGGGCTGAGCGGAAAGTGTTGTTAGATGAGCTACTTCCGGCCATTAGGGCTAACTTTGAGCGTAGAGGCTGGTTACCATTGTTGAATTTTGGTCCTCCACCACCAACTACCCTGATTAGAGAGTTCTATTCGAACCTCTCTGTCCGCATCTATGATTCCAACACTTTGGTAAAGAGTTGGATACAAGGCGTAGAGTTCACCATTACTCCTAGAGTGATGGCTGATGCTCTTGGGGTACCGTTGGTCTAGCACCCTGTGTATCCCTATAATGAGTCCCCTCCCTTGGACATCATCATGTCTTACATTATTGGGTCTTCTATCCAGTGGGGTTTTGATCCTCGGATCACGTCTGCTGAGCTTTCTGAGTTACACTACCTTTTCCTTAGGATAGCTTGTCATTCTTTGTGGCCTATCTCTCATCTACACACCATTCCTTTGGAGTGATGTGCATTTTTGTTTGCTCTTGCTACGGATGCTTCTATGTCTTTCCTCACTTGTTTCTTCGTTTTTTGAACAAAGTATATAGGAGTTCCTCCACCGCTCACGCTCTTGTCCATCCTATTTTCATTCATAAGATTTTGTTGTTTTTAGGATTAGATGGTTTCCTCTCTTCTGAGCCCGTACATGTCATAGCTCCCATAGGTGCCTCATTCCTTAGGCAGAGGGCTGCTCGTTTGAGACCTCCTCGTGTTGAGCCTTCTGGGGCTGTACCCCCTCCCTTCCTCTTCTACAAGTGATGCTCAGGCTGAGGCGTCTGGTGCTGCTGCTACTGATGCTGATGTTCCTCCACCGACTACTTTAGATGATTCAGACATCCGACGTACGTTGGATCATGTCGTGACCGTTCAGGCGGCTCATGGACAAATTTTGGTGGACGTGCTCGAAGAGATCCATGCCTTGCGGGCAGACTTGGCACAGTTTCGACGTTCCTCACCACCACCTCCTTTTGATGATGGATTATGAGTGCCCTTTAGCATTCCGTCATAAAAAGGAGGAGTACATATGGTCTTTTGTAGAGGCTGTAAAGGTTTTTTTGGTCTCAGGGGGAGTGTTTTTTGTTGGAGCTTGTGGAGTTGTGTAGATTGTATGTATGTATCTAGGTGCTTCACATTGTATTTATTTATTTTTGGCTCTTGTTACTTTCTTGATTGGGCTATTCATGTTAGGGGGAGATATATTTATTTTGATTCTTGTTTCACTGCTTATTGACTTATATTTATGAGTTATTCATTGATATATGTCTTTATTTTGTGTTGTGTGAAATCAAGAATTTATTTTGTTTACTTGTATTTTTTTCCACACATGCGTTTATCCACTTTGTTTAGTATTTCAGGAAATATACAGGTTGATTCAATTGAGCTGCTGTCTATACTTGCAACTGATGGATAGTAGTTAGGATTGAATTTTTGCATTTTTTTGTAAAGGGCTTTTCTTTGTAAACTTTGAGTTTTTAGTTGTGTTTTGTCACGGATTGCCAAAGGGGGAGTTTGTTAGGTTCTAAAGACTTAGGAACTTATGTATTTAGAATTCTAATTTGTAATGTTGGCAAACCATGATCAAAACAGTTGTTAGTCTTGTTTAGACTTGCTCAAAGTTGTGTGTTTATGTAAAGTTGGAATCAAGTGGTTGCAAAAAGTATTAGTGACTTTCGGTCTGGCTCGATCGATCGAATATCAGGCAGAATGTTTTTTTCTGCAGAATTCCAACTCAGCCCTAGCCTATTTAAAATGTTTAGGGTTTTATGTTTTGCCAAGGTATATAAAGCAAACCCTAGCCACGTTTTAGAGGTTGCTCATATTGCTGTTTGTGTAAATCTCTTGTGAGATTTGTGAGGAGCTTTCTTTTACACAAGCTTAGGATTATCAAGAAGGAGATTCGTTCAAGAACTTGATGATTATTCAGTTGCTGCCATAAGAACTTAAAGATACGCAAGCAGGAGTGCTTGTACTTGCTGGAGAATCCAAGAAAGAAGGAGTTCGTGGTCTCGGAGCTTGTACATGGTCATGTCAATAAGTTTCTACTGGTGGGTAGCAATAAGATGTTAGTGGTCTAAGTCTTATTGTAAAACTTCAATTCTTTCTATAGTAGATTCAAGTCTACCTTGAGGATAGCTAGGTTAAATCCTCCCCAGGTTTTTACCGGTATGATTTCCTAGGTCATCATATCTTTGTGTTATTTATATTTCCGCTACTATATACTTGATATGATTGTTTGATTGTGATAACCTAGATTTGCATAATTTGACTAAGTTGATCACTTGGCTAATTAACTAGGTTAATCTTGTTGTTGGTTAAAGGGTCTAAAAACTGTTCAGTTTGCATCTCTAGCATTACTCTAAAAAAAAAAACATATAGGTGAGGAAAAATATAAAATAAAAGTGCTACATTGTAGGAGGCAAACAAATCATTCCTATTTCTCCCACCATTTTAATAATTATTCACTATATTAAACTCCTTTAATTAATTCATAAATATTTTTATTCATATTTCCCAACAATTTTTCCCTTAGTAACCTAAAAGGCATGTTATGAAAAATGAAGATTTATTAACATAAAAGGCATGATCTAAAAAATGGAAGATTTAAATAAAGTTTGATTTGATTTTAAAAAAAAAACGTATAGGTGAAGAAAAAAAATAAATGCGCTATATTGTGGGGAGACAAACAAATCATTCCTATTTCTTATTAGAAAGTGCAATGGGTATTTGTGTTTCGATCCGGCTTGATATCATGTTCTGATACTAAATAATATATTAATATATTTTAGGTGAGCACAAACTGGCATTGACCCCAACTTAACATATATGTGGGAAAAAAAAAGGACTTCACTCTCTTCTGCTGTACCCAATGGCCTCCAAAAGACATAAAAGAAACTCAAATAGTGGTTTAATTATGACTAAACATACAATAATTTCATAACTGATTCATGTAATCCATGCCTATTGGATTGTCTTATTGGATTGTCCTATGAACATCTGATGGCTCTTGATCTCCTTCAACAACAAAAACATCATCATCTTACTTTAGGTTTGTTCCTGAGGGTTTGGGAAAGGAAGGGGTGTTTTGGGATGTTTTTTGAGCTTGCTCGAATAGAGGAGGGGAGTAGACCTGTTAATCCAACATCCTGGACCACAATTCTTTTTTTTTATACAAGATAGAATTCTACTCTAGCCTAATCTAAGTGTATATGTGTGTGAAACTCCCTCCTGGAGACTTGAACCCCGGCCCTTGCCCCCCACACCCCACAAGCACTTATACTTGTAGAGTGACCATCTTGGACCACAATTCTAATCCATATTAAACATTAAAAAAAAAAAATTAATGAAAGTTCCACTAATACTATCAAATTTGAGAAAAATTTATATATATATATATATATATATATATGTAAACTGAAATTAACGGCCCATTAATGTAAGTGAGAAAATAGAAAGATAAAAGTAGAAAGATGATGTGATTATAGTCACACCAAATTATCCAAGTCATGCTATATAATAGAATAAAATTATATTCTTATATATTATACATTATAATGCAATATGATAACATTGAGGAAAAAAAAAAAAAAAAAACCAACAACAACAACAAATTGCATCAGCCCAAAGTAGAATTCTAAAGAACACAAAATTTCAACAACATAAAGTAGAAGTATATAAAAAAAAAATCCACAAAAAAAAAAAAAAAAAAACATGAGAGAGAGAGAGAGAGTAATAACCTTTTAGGAAAATATGTGTAGAATGAGAGAATTGGAAATTTACAGTAAGAGGATAGGGAGGATAAAGGAAGAGTTACATTAAACGTAAGAGTAATGGGGAAATGAAAAGATAAAAGGGAGGGGTAATGGTTGGAGAAAATGT